>CM044004.1:10003621-10450196 GCA_024085815.1 Flaveria linearis | reverse complement strand
ACAACATGCTCCAAGCCGAGAGTAGCAGGGGCATTGGAAGAATAAAGTGGGCCGAGCTGAAAAGGATGGTGATTGAAGAGTTCGTCCTTTGGAGAAATGGATAAAGTTGAGGGAGAGTTCCTGCAGTTGGAGGGGGAACGATGACCCACCAGCAACGTCACAAGTTAACGAGATGGCGAGTGGTGCCGGATCAGGTGACGCCTGTCCGAAAGATTAAGAGTAATTCAGGGCTGCCAGCTGAAATCCGTGGCATAATTTCTGCTGACCAAGCACTTTAGGTCGGCAGTGGATTTGGCAGGGACGTATATGATGAACGGGCTTGCGGTGGTGAAGGCTGAATAGCTATACCAGAGGCACCATAGACAAGACATTGTTCATAAAGACTTTATGTAGTCGATGACATCATATTTGGTTCTTCAAATGTCCCAATGTGCAAAGACTTTGAAAGAATCATGAGAAAGAAATTTAGATGAGTTCCATAGGAAAGATTTTCTTCCTTGAGATTCAAGTCAAGCAGTTGGAAGAAAGGTTCTTCATAAATCAATCTAAGTAGTCAAGAACACTAGAAAAATTTAAGATGAAAGATTGTAAGCCAGCCAAGACATCTTACCTAAAAATCACAATCTTTGTCCTGATTTCAAGGGGAAGATAATGATCAACATCAGTATAGAGCAATTATTGGATCTCTGATGTATCTCACTGCAAGTAGGCCTGATATCATGTTTTCAACTTGCATCTGTGCAAGATATCAGATGCTCCTAAAGGTTCACACCTAATTGCTGTCAAGAGAATTCTTAGAAACTCAAAGGAGCTCTCAAACTAGGTCTTTAGTATCCTAAGAATAAGGGTTTCATCTCTATGGTTACACTGATAGTAATTATGGTGGCTGCAACATAACAAGAAATCCACATCAAGAGGATGTCCATTTCTTGGTGGAAGGATCATCTCCTAGAAATGCAAGAAGCAATCATTGTGTCTCTACATCAACTGCTGAAGCTGAATACATTACTGCTGCAAGCTGCTATGCTCAACTGCTATGGATTCAAAATCAGATGTTAGGCTATGGTTCAACTTTATAGAGACTCCTATCCATATAGACAATAAGAGTTCTATTTCTATCATAGAAAATCCAGTCAAGCACTCCAAGGCAAAGCATTTGACATCAGTACCATTTCATTCGAGATATTCATGAGAAAACTTAATCAAACTAGTTAAAGTCAATTCAAATGAACAATATGTAGACTTGTTCACTAAGCCTATGATGAAAAAGATTTAAGTATTTAATCACAGCTATTGGGATCATTAATATTGACTAGTCAATCTCTTTCGAAAACTTTTAAATGTGTCTTGTCTATATTGTCTTTATACATCTAATCCCTGTTATAAAGGTTTTTCTTCTTCAAAATTCTAAGTATGAATCTTCTGATAGAATTTTACCCTCAGAAGTGATCTTTATCTATCTCTCCGAAGGCAATTCCTCAGCACTCGTTATTCTTTTCCGAAGAGTTTTTAGCCTCGGAAAAAATGATCATAGATCAAATCCACTTTTGAAGATTACTAAACTTCATTTCTGGAAGAACACTTCACTCTCGGAAGCAAATTTGTCTTTGAGACATGGTTTGCCTTCGGAAGTAAAAGTGGCTTCGGAAGACAATACTGAGAAACACAACGCTTCTCTCAAAGAAGCAATTTACCTTCGGAATAAAAACTCTTACCGTGTAACGGAAATCTTTAGGCCCTACTTTATAAAAACTAAGATTTTGATGATTGTCGGTATATTTTAAATGTTTATCTTACCGCACCTGTCAAATCAAAACCTAAACTGTCCTTTCACCTTATCGGTTTGGTTTTTATCCCCCATTTAAAAACTTTAGACTCTTTTTCTTTACTTTCTTTACCACTGCAAAAGCCCTAAAAATTTACATCATCTTCTCCATTCACTCTTAAATTCCTTCATCAAACGATACCTTTAGAACAATGGCCTTGAATCCCCAACACAACCAGGTCGCCATCCTTGATTGTCAAAGGAGTCGATTTTGCCCCTATTATGAGTTTCTATCATAATCCACATACTTTACTACCCTTACTGTTAACCCCCACCATCTACTCAAACCATATGCCGAATTCTGGGCCAATAGTCTAAGCGAGACGATCAATGATGAAAGGGTCATCAGATCAAGGATCTGTGAATAGGAGACTACTATCAGTGAAACAACCATCAGGGAGCATCTGGAACTCCATGGTGAGGGTGCCCCGACTGAATCTTCAAGACTCTGAAGAAGGTGTCACCCACTTCACTAGAAGGTTCACTAATCTCCTTTCAAGTATGTTTAGCCATTAGCTTTTGGTGACATCCTTACAGACCTAGCAGGTGATGAATCCACACCAGATACCACTACTATCATGCTAATCAACTTCTTCCTACCCAATCAAATTCATATACAAATGATGCCCCAACAAACTTGATCAATCTATTCTGATTGATCAAATCCCTTCTGTTCAAACAAAAAATGCTAGTGGAATCATGGGCTCTCACTCAGCAAGAGGTCTAACCATCCTCCACTTTTGACCTCAATGTCAGTGTTGAGTCTCATCAGTATCAACATGATGAGCCCACAACCTAAGCTTAAGCCCTCAGGGTGAGTCCTCAATACTCCCCTAAGCAGCCAAAAAAGGACAACCATATCATTGGCTCAACTGTTGTTGTAGAGGAGCCAATAGGTGCTGACCAAGTCCCGGGTCATTATGAATAACCTCGTATCATTTCTTGACCTAAGTAACTTGACCTGATAAGGATATTATGTTCCATCAGGGCCATGATGTTTATCTGCCACACCATTCTCTAGATCAAATGAGCCCTAGAAAACCTCTGTATCTAGCCCATATAAGCTAGATCAAATTAAGGTGAGTCAAACTGGAGTGGCGTGACTCATGTAGACTCAACTGCCATGACTGAGAAAGTTTCATTAGCCTCTCGGGACATTGTAACATCATTGAGACTGAGTCTACGATAACCTTTCCAATTGATGCCTCTAAAGGAGACATCAGTAAGCAAGGGTATCCAGGATGCCAAGACCGCTACTGGTGGTGATGATGAACATACTAGTATGTTACACATCTTCCAGTGATTCTTCAAAAGATGATGAGGTATATGCAACTCATATCAGAGACCTACTTTCTAAGTCTCAAACCTTGAATAAAGGTTAACTTTAGGGGATAGGTCTGCCACTTAGAAACTTGAGATTAAAAATCTCAAGACTCAACTAGTTGAGAAAACAGATTTATAAGTGTAACACCCGGATATTTTCTTTGAAGCCGACGAAGGAAGAAAAAGAAATAAAGTCCCAAGTCGGGGACCAAACTTGCCACGTGGAAAAGTTGAGTAAGCGGGGATATTTGAAGGTAGAGGGCAGCCCTTACCCTCTCCTCACACCCACAAACACCAGCCATAGAGAGAAAGAAGAGAGAAAGGGAAGAGAAGAGAAAAGACTTGGTTCGGGTGGATTCAAGTGTGCAAATCGTCGGGTAGCGGGTCTAGACGAAACTTCTCTTCTTGTAGTTTGTGTGAGTTCTAGGACCCCTATTTTACTCGTTTTCAATGGATTTAGGGCTGGAACACATAGTAAACCCCGTTTTTGTATATGTGTTGTGTTTGACCCATTTGGGTGTGTTTACGTGTGATGCGATTGGAGTGTGTTTTTCGGGCTTGTGTGTGCTTGAATGGTGTTGTAGTATGCATTCCTAAGGTTTAGGATGGTTGAATTGGGCTTAGAATGGGTTTGGATGAGCTTGGAGGTCGAAAATGGCAGATTGGGTTCGGGATGAACTTCATTCTGCATCAGTTAGGGCTATACGATCGACTGGAGCCATACGGCCGAATGGAGTGCGATTGGAGCCATTCGTACGACTGAGGTTCAGTCGCACAACATGAGGTCCAGTCACATGGGGAGTCATGCGACTGAGGGTCCATTCGCATAAGCGCTCATTCGCATAGTGTTTATCCGCATGAGGTCCATTCGCATAAGTCTTATTCGCATAGTGTCCATCCGCATGAGGTCCATTCGCACGATTGGGTGTTCATCGCATTGGTGTTCATCCGCATTGGTCCTTCACATGATGTTCAGTCGCATGGAGGCCGTGCGTTTGAAGGGTGCCCATATGCCCAATAGGGCTATTATACCCGAAGAGAAGCATAGTTTAATTACTGACTTTTGGGGAAATTGTAGATGTAAGTGGTGATGTGAAAGTTCCCGTAAGTACAGTACGATGACTATTGGGATCTTAGGGATGTTGGCATGATGATGTTTCATGTTTATGCATGGTGTAAGTTTGTATTATGAAGACGCCGTATGATGATGCTATTGTGTATGTCGATGTTCCTTATTATGGTGTATGTTTATCTTTCCCGTGGCTTTACGTGTTATGTTAATGAGAAATGAAAGTTTATGTAACGTAAAGTGAAAGATATGAAAGAGGAACATGATGAATGAATGCATGCATTAATAATGAATGAGAGTAAGAAAGGCTTGCAAGCAAATATATGAGGTGAGCGACCTTGCTGTCATAACAGAATCGGAAGGGGACACGCCATTAAAAGCTGTTAGCCCAAACGGTGTGTGGGTTCGCTACCCCGGGAGGATACACATCGGGGTCTTTCTTTGTGATTGACCATTTGTATGGAACCATTGTTGCATACCTTAGGTACTGTGGCCAGAGGTGCGATGCACCGTTATAAAAGGTCTATGATAGGCCTAGGCACAGTACCACGGACAGAAAGTATTGCACATGGCAATGGTACACCTAAACTTTACCCTAGGTACTGTGGCCAGAGATGCGATGCACTGTTATAAAAGGTCTATGATAGGCCTAGGTCCATACCACGGACAGAAGGTAGGTTTATGGTTGATGTAATGAAAAGAGGTAATGATAAAGAGTAAGAATGACAGAAAAGTATGATGAATGAATGGAAGTTAAGAATGAATGAATGAAAGAATGAATGACGAAGATAATATGTATTATCTATGTGTACGTATGATGTATGATCGCATGAAAGTAAAGAAATGATTTTAACGAAAAAAAGTGGTTTTTATAAACTAGAACTCACTCACTCAGCAACACTGACTTTTTATGTGTTTCCAGTTGGCAGGTGATGTTGCTGAGGATGGCACGAGGCGGCTACTCAGCTCTTTTTGGATGGCATTCTTTTGTTTAACGCTTTTGTGTTGTAATACGAATGAGCGATATTTGTAATGAATGATGTATTACTTTGCAAAAGTGTTTATTTAAAGGAAATTAAATGTTTATTTTAAAAGTTTCCGCTGCATGATTTTAGTAAAGTTAATAATTATATGTTTTAAGTGCGATGAATGACCAGCTGTAAGTGTCCAAGGAACGGGGCCTTATAAGTTGGTATCAGAGCCAAAGTTTAAGTGAAACGGGCAAATTTTCAAAATAAACCTTAACTTAAACGGAAAATGGGACCGAAATGGAAGGGATGCCAGTCTGAGTAGCTGCGTGCCATCAGGTATTTTCTAATGTTAACCGGTATTATGTGCATGTTATGTGGTTTATGTGTTGCTGGTAGATTTAGATACTGATGTAGTCAGGAACAGTAATGCTCAGGGTACGAAGAGTAAAGTAAGTGGCTAATCACAACTGGCCACTGTAATTAGGAACTTACTATACTTGATATAAACTGAGCTATTCCCTTGAATGACCGTGTTGGTGTTTGAATCTTTCAGTGTGTGTTAGAGGATGGCCTGTGGTAGATCATCTAAAGCCTTACGGGTTGACTAGGTGCTGCGTCGCGGCCCAAAGAGGCCGACCTAGAGTTGAAAAGGTGTTCCTGAAGGAACCGAGACCCCTCATCCGGAAGGTGGGGATGAGAGTGCAACTTGAGGGCCTCGGTGAAAGAGGCGGTGGTTGAAGAAGTGTATCAGGTCATGCAGAAGATCTTACCGTCTGTGGTGACCGAAGTGATTAAGGCAGTACGGGAAGGGGAAAGAAAAGAAAGGAACCGGTCCCTCGGGAGGCGGGAGCAACCGGAGACTGAGACGATTCCCTCCGATCATGAGAGGAGGAGGCAGAGCCTATGTAGGAGCCGGCACGAGGCTGTAACTACGGGCGTTTTCAACGATGCAAGCCCCTACTTTTGATGGAAATGGCACTGCTGCTGCTGCTCACGCGATGGGTGAGAGAAATGGAAGCTGTTTTAAATATCAGCGAGTGCTGGGAGGACCAAAGGTGAAGTTTGCTGCCCATTCTTCGTGGACTCAACTCTGTCTGGTGGGACAATATAGTCCAAGCCGAGGGTAGTAGGGTAATCGGAGGATGAGATGGTCTGAACTGAAGAAGTTGGTGATTGAAGAGTTCTGTCCTTATAGAGAAATGGATAAAGTTGAGAGAGAATTCCTGCAGCTGGAGGTGGGAACGATGACAACACCAGCAGTACGTCACAAAGTTCAACGAGATGGCACGTCTGGTGCCGGATCAGTGACGCCTCTGTCACGAAGATTAAGAGGTACATTCAGGTTTTGCCAGTGAATATTCACAGGCATATGATCGCTGCCCGACCGAGCACGTTTAGGTCGGCGGTGGACTTGGCGGAGAGACTATATGAGAGGGCTGTAGTGGTGGTGGCTGAAGGTAGTAGGAAGGGTGGTAGTGATCAAAGCTGGAGTGGGAAGAGGTTTAGTCGGGGTAATGCCTTGACGAGTAACAAAAAGGCACGGGTGGATGACCGCCGTGTGGTCACATCGGGTGCGGGTGTGAAGAAGTGTGGTAGGTGTAGGAGAGAGCATAGTGGGGAATGTCGGCTGGGGTTGAATGTGTGCTTCAGATGTGGGAAGCCGGGGCATATAGCCAGGGACTGTCGTATGGTCCAGTGCTTTAACTGTGGCTTGGAGGGCCACGTAAGTAAGGATTGTAAGAAGTCGAGGGCTGAGAGTTTCGGGGTGAAGAAGACGGGAATGAAGGACCGAGGGCAAGCGCCAGGGCATTCACTATGACACAAGGGAGACTAGGACGGACCCTGATGTTGTGTCCGGTACATTTCTGGTGAACCAAACTTTAGCTTCTGTGTTATTTGATTCGGGTGCCAGTAAAGTTTTATCTCTGCTGCTTTCTGTGCTAAACTGCCTGTTAGTAGTAGACGTGTTGACGCGCCTTTTGATGTAGAAACTGCCATAGGTAGTCTACCATGATTTTTGAGATGATAGAGATCTGTGATGTGGATTAGAAGGTCATAAGTTTCCTGTTAGACAGTTTATGATGATCCTAGGTGGTTTCGATTTGGTTCTTGGGATGGATTGGTTGGCGGACTTCGAGCCGAATATAGTGTGTCGCAAGAAAATGATTCGTTTGATAGCGCCTGATGGGGGTTCGGTAACTGTTTATGGTGATCAGGTTACCACGATTCCGAAAGTAATCTCAATGGCGGTGGTGGGGAAGTGCATGAGGCGTGGATGTATCGCCTACTTGGCTTATGTAAAGGATGTGGATACGCCAACACCACAACTGTCTGATGTACCGGTGGTGTGTGACTTTCCAGACGTGTTCCCAGAAGACTTACCAGGAGTGCCACCTGATCGAGAGATCGAGTTTCAGATTGATCTGATACGTTTGCCCAACCTGTTGCCAGGCACCGTATCTGTTAGCTCCGACTGAGATAAAGAGTTGATAGAGCAATTGCAAGCTACTCGATAAGGGGTTCATTAGACCGAGTATCTCTCCTTGGGGTGTGCTCCGATCTTATTCGTAAAGAATAAAGACGGTAGCATGAGGATGTGTATAGACTACCGTGAGCTGAACAAGTTGACAATGAAAATCGGTATCCGTTACCGAGGATTGATGATTTGTTTGATCATCTTCAAGGTGCCAGTTGGTTTTCAAGGATCGACCTTCGATCTGGCTACCATCAGCTAAAGGTGAAGGAGCAGGATATTCCTAAAATAGCTTTTCGCACGCGCTACGGTCACTACGAGTTTCTCGTCATGTCTTTTGTTTGACCATGCGCCAACTGCTTTTATAGACTTGATGAACCAGTGTGTCGGCCGATGCTGGATAAGTCAGTGATTGTGTTATTGATGATATCCTGATTTTTCGAAGCGAGGTAGAGCATGCCGGTCATATTCGAGAGGTGTTGGAGACGTTAAGAAGGAGAAGTTGTATGCCAAGTTCTCCAAGTGCGCGTTCTGGTTGCGCGAGGTTCAATTCTTGGGTCACATGGTGAATCCGGAGGGGATCATGGTGGATCCGGCAAAGGTGGAGGCGGTGATGCAATGGAAGTCTCCAAAGACGCCATCTGAGATCCGTAGTTTCTTGGGTTTGGCGGGCTACTACCAAAGTTCATTCAAGACTTCTCTAAGATCGCTTCTCCACTAACCAAGTTGACCCGGAAGGATGTGAAATTTGTGTGGGGTCAAGCTCAAGAGAAGGCATTTGAAGAATTGAAGGCGAGGTTGACTCAAGCTCCTATATTGTCATTACCCAATTAAAGTGAAGATCTGGTGATTTATTCAGATGCTTCCTACTCGGGATTGGGGTGCGTGTTAATGCAGAGAGGAAAGGTCATAGCCTATGCATCCTAACAGTTGAAGGTTCATGAGGTTAACTATCCTACTCATGACTTAGAGCTAGCAGTTGTGGTCTTTGCACTAAAGATTTGGAGGCACTATCTCTACGGGATGAAGTGCACCATTTTCACTGACCACAAGAGCTTGAAGTACTTCTTCGAGCAGAAGGACTTGAACATGAGGTAGAGAAGATAGTTGAAGCTCATAAAGGATTATGATTATGAGATCCATTATCATTCGGGCAAAGCCAACATGGTGGCGGATGCCCTTAGCCGAAAGGAAAGACCCGAGCCGATTCGGGTGAAGGCGTACCAGCTGATCATGACCTCGGATGTGATGAAGCAAGTCAAAGAGTTTCAAGATGAGGCTTAAAAGAAGATCGCCTTAACTCTGAAAGGATGAGAGGTCTGGTTGCGGAATTGGGTGAAAACACACTCGGTGTTAAAACCCGATTCGGGCGGATGTGGATTCCTCGTTTTGGGGATCTACGCGTGAAGATTATGGATGAAGCTCATAAGACTCGATACTCTATTCATCACGGTGTTACCAAGATGTACCAACATGAAGAAAGATTATTGGTGGCCGGTATGAAGCGTGACGTGGTGGAGTATGTGAGTAAGTGCCTTACTTGCTTGCAAGTAAAGGCTGAGCATCAAAATCCGTATGGGAAGATCCAACCTCTGGATATACCGGAATGGAAGTGGGCACATCACCATGGATTTCATTACAAAGCTTCGCGTACCCCGAAAGGGTATGATGCTATATGGTGATGGTTGATCGCTTGACGAAGAGTGCTCACTTCCTACTGATTCGCGAGACATATTCATCTGAGAGGTTGGCGGATCTGTTCATCAAGGAAATTGTAACTCGTCATGGTGTGCCGGTGTCTATTGTGTTTGATCGTGACACCTGGTTTACATCAAAATTCTGGAGGAAATTCCACGACGCCATGGGGACGAGATTACATATTAGCACGACTTATCATCCTCAAACTGATTGATTTTGGGGAAGTTAGGATGACCACTACCGTTAGCTGAATTTTCATACAACAACAACTATCATGCCAACATTGGTATGCCACCTTATGAGATGCTATACGGCAGGAGATGCAGAGTACTCGTTTGTTGGGTGATATTGGTCATAAGAGTTAAGGAGCGTCGAGGTGATCGAGGCTACGACTGAAAAACTTGAACGGATCAAAGCCTTCATGAAGGCAGCCAAAGATAGACAGAAGTCGTATGCTGATAAACGGCGCAGACCGATTGAGTTCCAGGTGGGTGACTGGGTTATGTTAAAGGTCTCACCTTGTAAGGGTATCATTCGTTTCCGAAAGCGGGGCAAGTTCAGCCCGAGATACATAGGCCCTTTCCGAATCATTACTCGAGTAGGAGAGGTGGCCTATAGATTAGAGTTACAAGATGATTTAAGTGAAATTCACCCGACATTCCACGTATCTCATCTAAGGAAGTGCCTGACATGAAGATATGATGGTTCCACTAGAGGACATCAAAGTAGATGAACGACTCAATTATGTGGAGCAACTAGTGGCAATCACCGATCGGAAAGAGAAGAGGCTGAGAAATAAAGTGGTTCCTCTTGTGAGTGTACAATGGAAGCACAGGAAGGGATCTGAGTCAATGTGGGAGACCAAAGAAGAAATAAGACAACATTACCCACGTTTGTTCGAGGAATAACAGGTTTCGGGGATGAAACCTATATACGAGGGTGGATTGTAATAACACCGGATATTTTCTTTGAAGCCGACGTAGGAAGAAAAAATAAAGTCCAAAGTCAAGGGACCAAACTCACCAACGCGCGAGAAAGTTGAGTAAGTGGGGATATTTGAAGGGAGAGGGCAGCCCTTACCCTCTCCCCACACCCACAAACACCAGCCATACAGAGAAAGAAGAGAGAAAAGGGAGAAGAGAAGAGAAAAGACTTGGTTCGGGTGGATTCAAGTGTGCAAAATCATCGTGTAGCGGGTCTAGACGAAGCTCTTCTTCTTCTTATAGTTTGCGGGAGTTCTAGGACCTCTATTTTACTCGTTTTTAATGGATTTGGGGCTGGAACGCATAGTAAACCCATTTTTGTATATGTGTGTGTTTGACCCATTTGGGTGTGTTGCGTGTGATGCGTTTGGAGTATGTTTTCGGGCTTGTGTGTGCTTGAATGGTATTGTAGTATGCATTCCTAAGGTTTAGGATCGTTGAATTGGGCTTAGTATGGGTTTGGATGAGCTTGGAGGTCGAAAATGGCAGATTGGGTTGGGGATGAACTTCATTCTGCATCAGTTAGGGCTATGCGACCCCTAGAGGCCATACGGCCGAATGGAGTGCGATTGGAACCCATCGCATGACTGAGGTTCAGTCGCACGATAGGGGTCCAGTCATATGAGGATCATGCGACTGAGGGTCCATTCGCATAAGCGCTCATTCACATAGTGTTCATCCGTATGAGGTCCATTCGCACGATTGGGTGTTCATCCGCATTGGTGTTCATCCGCATTGGTCAATTCGCATGATGTTCAGTCGCATGGAGGCCGTGCGACTGAAGGGTGCCCATACGCCCAAATAGGGATGTTGTCCCCGAAGAGAAGCATAGTTTAATTACTGACTTTCGAGGGAAAGTGCAGATGTAAGTGGTGACGTGAAAGTTCCTGTAAGTAAATGTACCATGACCATTGGGATCTTAGAAGGTATGTTGGGCATGATGATGTTGCATGTTTATGCATGATGTAACTTATGTATGTATGATGACACCCTGTATGATGATGCTATTGTATATGTCGATGTTCCTTATTATGATGTATGTTTATCTTCCCGTGGCTTTACGTGTTAGTTAATGAATGAACGAAAGTTTTATGTAACGTAAAGTGAAAGATAATGAAAGAGGAACATGATGAATGAATGCATGCATTAATAATAAATGAGAGTAAGAAGGCTTGCAAGCAAATATATGAGGTGAGCGCCCTTGCGTCACAGACTCGGAAGGGACACGCCATTAAAAGGTGTTAGCCAACGGTGTGTGGGTTCGCTACCCCGGGAGGATACACATCGGGGTCTTTCTTTGTGATTGACCATTTGTATAGAACTATTGTTGCATACCTTAGGTACTGTGGCCAGAGGTGCGATGCACCATTAGAAGGTCTGATAGGCCTAGGCACAGTACCACAGACAGAAAGGTATTGCACATGGCAATGGTACACCTAAACTTTACCCTAGGTACTGTGGACAGAGGTGCGATGCACTGTTATAGAAGTCTATGATAGGCCTAGGTCCAGTATCACGGACAGAAGGGTAAGGTTTATGGTTGATGTAATGAAAAAGGTAATGATGAAAGTAAATGACAGAAAAGTATGATGAATGAACGAAAGTTAAAGAATGAATGAATGAAAGAATGAATGACGAAGATAATAATGATATTATCTATGTGTATGTATGATGTATGATCACATGAAAGTAAAGAAATGGTTTTAACGAAAGAAAAGTATGCTTTATTATAAAACTAGAACTCACTCAGCAACGCTGACTTTTAGTGTTTCCAGTTGGCAGGTCATGTTGCTGAGGATGGCACGAGGCGGCTACTCAGCTCTTTTTGGATGGCATTCTTTTGTTTAACGCTTTTGTGTGTTAATACGAACGAGCGATATTTTGCAATGAACGATGTATTACTTTGCAAAAGTGTTTATTTAAAGGAAATGAAATGTTTATTTTAAAAGTTTCTGCTGCATGATTTTAGTAAAGTTAAATAATATATGTTTTAAGTGCGATGAATGACCAGCTGTAAGCGTCCCGGGAACGGGGCCTTATAAGAAGTCTGCTAGGCATGTACAAACTCATGTTTCTTTGAGTTCTTCCTCTATCTCATCTACTTTTCAAGATCATGCTACCAAAAGGGGGAGAATTTTGAGAAACAAATACATATGGAACCTAACCTTACCATCTTTTCTTTCTATCCAACACAACAACATCCTGAACCATCTTCCCTCAACCACCTTATATTACCATTCAAGTGAACCCAATGATGCTTATTGACCTTAACATATTTTTAACTAAATTTTTGATAAGCTCTTCTATTGAACGACCCTCTCCTAATGTTGCCATTTCCTATTTTGGAGCTAAAGAGCTTCAAAATTGAGTGCACCACCTACCTCTGAGGAGGAAGTTGGTCAACCTAAGTCTCTATTGACCTAAGATTAACTTCGAAGAGGAAATACAGACTGATGGCCCAATAACCAACTTAGAAGGGACATGTAGTGTAGCTCTAATACTTCTGAAGCAGAAATGAAGATGTAGAAGGAATAAGGAACTATCTTTCTTGTTCGATGACCTGTTCATCATAGAGGCCATTCTTGATCTACCCTTTAAGGTAAACAGTGAGGACTTCTTACAACTCCCATCTCTCCTACACCACAAGTTCACCCCCCACCCCACGTGAATCGTCTAAATAGAATCTCCAAAGGCTGAATCTCCTTTGATTCTAAACTGAAGAGAAAGCTCACTGCTGAAGAGCTTCTAGAGGAGGAAAGGTTTGAGAAGGTGAATAAGAAAGGCAGACTTGATACTGGAAAACTGCTGGCTGCACAGTAAAGCAGCAGCCGCTCAAGAGAGTATCTATAACCAAAAAAGAGTTGAGGTTATAGACAGCTCATCACCTGGGAGTAGACAATGAAGAAATAGTTCTACTCCCAGTTGGTGAGCTTGTGAAGTTGGAAAAGTAACCTTGCTACAAAAGAAATAGGAGGAGGCAACAAGGTTGGCTATAGAGAGGAGAAGAGAAAGAGGAAAAGGAGGAGGTTATGAAAAAGGAAATGATGGAGAGGATAGCCTTTCTCTGCAATAGAGGCTATTCTCAGGAGGAGCTAGCACCTCATGATAATGATACAATCTTGTTTCTTTTCTTCAAAGAGCAAGATCAGATCAACAAAGAAAGAAAGAAAGAAGGCTGCCATGGAAAGCTGAAGGAGAAGAAGAGAAGAAGGAGGAGAGGCATAACTTACTGCTGCAAAGAAGGTAGGAGATAAAGACTGGATGAAAGCTTATCTCAAAGCCCATGGCTTCACCGGCAGGTTGGTATTATGTCCGAGAAGACCCTACAACGACATGTCAGTGATATCAAAGCTGACATTCGCTTAGGAGAAGACAGAGGTACCTATAAGAGAAAGTGTTTAGAGGATGTTACCTAAACCAGCTCCTAAGCCTAAGCTAGCACCAAACCATAACCTACAAAACCTATACCCACACCTTTTCCTTCCTCACTAAAACTGAGCCAACCATTACATCTTATACCCTTAAACCCACACCATTAGCCTTACCTACACCCCCATCCACTACTTCTGAACAACCACCATCACTACCTATCCTTAAACCCAAAAGACAACCTCGAACCCTATCACTACCCAAACATCTTCTGAGCCATCTAAGCCCTGTCTTTAGAAGAGTTCAAGGAGATCAAAAGGAAGCTCGCCAACTTCATAACATTGAGCGACATCTCTTGTGAGGAAGAGACCATTAAGCTGAAATACATTGATGGCTCTTCCTATTCCCTCACAAGATGCATTCCTTGATCTTACAAGCGGAACACTAGGCCAAGCTCTCCAACTTCTTACAACCAACTCAGACACACTCAAAGAAGAAAAAAAGAACTTAAGAAGAGACGCTGACTCTACTGGACACAAGAAAAGGGGATAAGATGCCGACTAAGCCCCTCAATCCTAGAAGCCAATTGTCCAGTGGAGGTTTGATGAAAATACACACAGCTTTGCTTTGGCAAGGGAGAATGATCAAGTAAAAGACTTATACATCATCTCTGCTACACTCTAGCAATTTTGATATCGCTAAGTTAGCAGAGAAATCATTCTACAATCCCTTCAACTCTAAGATAGTTGCTCACATCAAAAATCATCTGAGCAGTCTTCATCTTGCTAAGCTTACTAAGAAATCCAAGACTAAAGAAGAGTTGAAGAAGAGAGCAAAGGAAGAAGAAGATGGAGCAACCACAAAGGAAGAACGTCCTACAGATGGTTGAGGGTCCAACTTCGGATCCTATAGTTAGATGGGGATATGACTACAATTCCTATCAACTAACTCTCTACGAAGGGATACAACAAGAGTATATTCCATTCAGAGCAACATATTAGATTTACTATCTACGAATGACTTGTACAAGCTCCTCACCACATATCAGGGAAGAACAAAAAGACAGACAAATACTTGTTATCCCTGGTTTAAAGAAATTGAGGAACATAAAGAAGTGAAGTTTTGGTAGCATCAGCCTAGGGAGTTTGTTAGATCATATGAGGCTGGTGCAACCAAAACAACCTTAGAAGATTTTGATGTACAACTGAAGAAGTCTTTCGAAGCTAAAACTGCTCTTCCGAAGACAAGTTAAAGATCTTCTGAAGCTAAAGCTGCTCAATCTTCTTAAGTTAAAGATCTTCCAAGTTAAAGATCTTTCGAAGGTAGAACTCAGTCTTCCGAGACTAAGTAGTTCTTCCAAAGTATATCAACTTAGGAGATTCGAGACAAAGTCCTCCGAAGAATAAATTCATGAAGACTTGCAAAAGACTCAAAAGAAGTTGATTCTTTTGAAGTATAAATGGCCTCAAAAGAACTTATTCTTCCGAAGCCATTTAGCTTCAAAAGAACAACTATAAACTAGTGGACATAAGTATGGTCTGTCTGACATCTGCTGCAGCCTCTAAAATACTGGATGGCACTTTCCCATGCCCATGTAGTTGACCATACTTTAATCCACTGTTCATCCAATCTCAATTAGTAAAGTTACCATTCTTAGTTGTAACAAAGGTAAGTCATGAACTTGTCATGACTACCTAATCTAGTATAATATTATATGTTATGCTTTACTTCTAGCAATGTAGTATTTGTCTAGTTATAAATTCCAGCTGGTTATCTAAGTATAATCAGCTATAGATAGTAGTATATATAGCTTCTCATTGTAACTCTGTAACCATGCCGTTTCTCATTGTAACTCTATAACCATGCTTGTAAGAGTCTTGTAATACTGAGTTGTGAAGTAATATATACAGGTATCTTGAAAAACCAATCCTTGTGTTATTTGTGTTTTCTTTAACTTACAGTATTACTTGTGAACTTAGTTAGATTTTGCTTTATCAAACAGAGTGAGATTAAGTGACTTTGTAAGATAAACCTATGTTGTGAGACCAACACCGATCCTGCAGATTGGCCACCGTCTGTGGGTGGTTGCTGTACTGATATGCAGTTTGGTTCCCATAGCATCATTGAACTTCTTCTAAAATTTAGATGTAAACCTCATATCCCTATCAGAGACAGTCGACGGCGACACACTGTGATGGGTAACTATTTCATTGATTAACAATTCAGCTAGCCGCTCCGAGTTATACATCTCTCGGATAGGTAGAAAGTGAGTACTTTTCATCAGTCTGTCTACTATGACCCATATGGCATCATAACCTTTAGCTGTACGAGGTAGTTTTCATTATAAAATCCATAGTAATATGCTCCCACTTCCATTTGGGAATCTCTAAGGTTGGATTTTCCTAAATGGCTTCTGATGCTCAACTTTAACCTGGAGACAGGTCAAGCACCTTTCTACATACCTTGCCATGTTAGCTTTCATTACCAGCCACCACTTCTTCTTTAGGTCTTGGTACATTTTGTTGGTTCCCGGATGAATCGAGTAGCGAGTCTTTTGGGCTTCATCTCACACTTTCTCTCGCAGACCTCCACAACTAGGATCCACACACACCCGAATCTAGTTTTGACACCATTGGTGTTTTCTTCTAAATTCATGAGAGGAAAGACGATACCCCGTATCTTCTTTCCCAGTTACAGCCGACAGGAGATATATTAAATCACTTATCCTCTCTATACCTTCCCTTTCATCCTCTCCTCGTTAATATGTTCGGGTTCTAGAGCTTCTTTCTAAGCTTTACAGATTTGCTTTATCACCTCAGGAGTCACAGTCAACTGGTAAGATCTCACCCGAATTAGTTCCCGGTTCTCCTTATGGCTTATGGCATTAGCTACCACGTTAGCTTTACTTGGGTGATAATGAATCTCATAGTCGTAGTCTTTTATGAGCTCCAACATCATCTCTATCTTATATTGAGATCCTTCTTCTTAAAGAAATACTTATAGCTTTTGTGGTCTGTAAAAATCGTACATTTGACACCATATAAGTAGTGTCTCCATATCTTTAACACGAATACCACTGCTTGTGTCAATTTTCTCTGTAACTCTATGAACTCATTCTCTTGGTTGTCGCTCCATTCAAACTTCACATCTTTCCTTATCAACTTGGTCAACGGTGAGGCAATCTTGAAAAAATCCTGAATGAACCTCCTGTAATAACTTGCCAATCCAAGGAAGCTTCAGATTTCAGACGATGTTTTTGGTGAATTCCACTTCATCATTGCTTCCACTTTAGCAGGATCAACCATGATCTCTTCTAGGTTGATCACATGACCTATGAACTGTACCTCGTGTAACCAAAACGCACATTTAGAGAACTTCACACATAACTTCTCTCTTCTTAGAGTTTCCAACACCTCACGAATGTAACAGGCGTGGTCTCCCTCATTCTTTGAATTGATCAGGATATCGTCTATGAACACTATTACTGATTTGTCTAGCATCGGTCGATAAACCCTATTCATCAAGTCCATGGATGCTGCAGGAGCATTGGTTAGACCAAACGACATCATGAGAAATTCATAATGCCTATATCGCATTCGAAACACTGTCTTTGGTTATCCTGTTCCTTAATCTTTAGCTGATGATAACCAACTAGAGATCGATCCTCGAGAACCAACTTGCACCTTGAAACTAGTTAACAAGTCGTTGATCCTAGGTAATAGGTATCTATTCTTTACTGTGAGCTTATTCAGCTCCCTGTAATCTATACACATCCGCATGCTACCATCTTTCTTCTTTACAAACAACACCAAAGCACCCTAAGGAGAAATGCTCAGTCTGATAAAACCTTTATCAAGAAGGTCCTGTAGTTGGGTTAGCAATTCATTTAGCTCTGATGGAGCCAGACGATACGTCGCTTTAACGAGAGGCTAAGCTCTGGCACTAGGTCGATCTGAAACTCTATCTCTTGATCGGGTGGTACCTCCATCAAATCCTCAGGGAACACATCCAGGAAGGCACACACCACAGGCACATCTGTCAACTATACTTACGCCATGAATGCTCCACACCCTCGGCTCATAAACTTTCTCCTTTATCATAGATATCGTCTTTGGAACTTCGCAGACTTTATCACCGTAAATCATGACTATGCTACCATTAGGCGCTTTCATTTGAATCATTTTCTTTGACAAACTATATTCGCCTCGTAGGCGACTAATCGATCTATACCCAACATAATGTCAAATCCTCCTAAGGTCATAACAACAACCTAGCGGGGAGTCTATGACCTTCTAACTCTATGCTACAATCCTTTAAGACCTCAGTTATCTTAGTAGTCTTTCCAATCACAGTTTCTACTTGAAACACATGATCTATTTCTTTAGCCCTAGCATTCATGAGATCACAAAAAGTAGCATCTATGAAACTCTTACACGCACCAGAATCAAAAGAATCAAAGCAAGTATTTTGTTAACCAAAAATTTACCGAACACAACATCAGGTTCCGCCCTGGCTTTCTCCCTCGTCATCATGAAGCCCTAGCCTTGGCCCTTAGCTTGTCACTAGCCTTCTTCTCCTTCTCAGTCTTATTTCCTTTAGCCGAGTCAACCACTTTTGCCTCCTTACACTCTCGGCTGTAGTGCCCCAACTTGCCACAGTTGTAGCACTTTAACAGATTAAGGCAATCCTTGGAAAAATGCCTAGTCTTCCCACATCTGAAACATAGGCTTGAACTGAGTCTGCATTAACCAGCATGCTTTCTCCTATATTTCTAGCACTCATTGGATGATTCCATCTTTATCTTTTTGTCCTTAGCAGCAGAACTCTCATTCCTTTCTCATTTCACACTTCATAACCAACTCTTATTTTTCACCTCCTTGACGGGATCATCAGCCACCACATCATCATAAACTATCCCACTCAGCTCAACCAAAGTAAAGGTCTTTGGCCCGCTTGCCTTCACATACGTCTTGACCTTTGAAGGCAAACCTTGTGAATAGCATTTTTTCCTTCTCTCCTCAGTACTCACCAGGTGAGGCACCAACCTGGCCATTTCGTTAAAGCGAGATGTGTACGGTCTGTGGGTCATACTTCCAGCTTTAAATCCCAAGAATTATCTTTCCACCCTATCGATCTCATTTTCAGGATAGAACTTCCTCATTACCAGCTTCTTCAGGTCATTCCACTTTAAGTTTCTGAACTCACGAGGGTATTTAGTCTACTTGATGGTGTTCCACCAATGAATAGCTTCAGCAACAAATGAGTAGGTTGCGAACTTCACAGCCTGGTCAACTTTAAATTCACTGACTCGATCATCGCCTTCATTTCAGACACCCACTAAAGAGTGGAAATAACACCACCCTTACCATCCAGTGATGGAGGGTTGCATCCTTTGAATATGTGATATGAACACCCTTTAGCTAATTCCCTATCAGTTTCATTACCCACATCTTTCCTATTCTTCCCCGAGCCTTCCCTAGTATCTTCACTGTCTTTCTTGCTAGCTCTGTTCTTTGCCTCTATCATCCCCTCCTTGGTTACCTCCTTCATGGCCTCAGTCATGATCAAAGGCATAATGTCATGAAGAATCTTATGGACCTTTTTGGCGATAGCCTCCCTAACAACAGGCTCCAAGGTAATCCTCTCTTCAGAATGATGAGAGTTTTCCTTGATGGCAGTATGATAAAGTCCACATGCATTTCTTTAGTCGTCTGCCTTTGGTTCCTGGTGACCGGTGATCTACCCTACCATGACAACCTCCTCGAGTATCTTTCTTTCTAGCCATGGCTTTCTACAAGATACAAAAGCCAACGTTATCTTTCCAAGTAATAGTTCAAACCATGTTGAGTAATGTAAGTTTTAATGATAGTGGGCGGTTGTAATTAGCAACTTATTTTACTTTACACGTCCTAACGTTTCCTATACTGAGTCCCACCAGCTCTCAATCTCACTATGAGCATAGTAACCTCAAGGAACCTTTATCAGTCATAATCCTTAAGTTAACCTTCCTGGTATGGAGCTACTGGTACTGGCATCCCTTAATTAATCCCATTCTTAGTTTGAGTTTAGACATCGGAGTGTCTAAATCTCTGAAACTATGGCTTTGATACTAACTTGTAAGGCCCTGATTCTGGAAACCTCACAGATGAATTTGGACATTAGAAACACAAGTTTTCAAACATCAAATTTCATTAATATACGCAGAACATACAAAATTATCTTTGTTTAAACATTTACATCAAAAAGATAACTATAGTTATCAATCCAAAATCTATGCCAGGATTCCAGTCTTGACCATATCAACCATATGCCAGGTAGCTTCCCAATCCATTCCAAGTTCACCCCTTATTTTTGTAGCACACCTATCAATCTAATATGCATACAAAAGTCAGCGACACAGAGTGAGCTCTAGTTTTACTTTATCGAATTACTTTAATGAAACTTTAACAAGAACATATACTTTAACATACTTTAACCATGCATAAATTTAACTTTATGCTTACAATAGAGTAATTTAACTACTTTAACGCATTTGTTAACTATACTTTAGCTTTTACTTTATCATCACTTTATCAGTTACTTTATCGTTACTTTATCGGTACTTTAGCTTTACTTTATCTTTACTTTATCTTTGAGCTTAGCACAAAGCTTAGCTCCTTTATCAAGTGAGAATGCAACGAGTGCCATTCTTCTTTGGCAGATGAGCATACCCAAGGTATAGCTCCTATGTGAGAATGCATAAAGCATAACTCCTTTAGCGGCTGAGCACACCCAATAGGTAGCTCCTATGTGAGAATGCACCAAGCATAACTTCTTTCGTGGTTGAGCACTCCCAATGTGTAGCTCCTATATGAGAATGCCCCAAGCATACTCCTTTAGCTATTGAGCACCCCCCAATGTGTATCTCCTATATGAGAATGTACCAAGCATACTCCTTTGGCAGTTGAGCACACCCAATGTGTAGATCCTATATGAGAATGTAACGAAGACAATTCTCCTTTAGCAGGCGGGCACACCTGAAGTATAGCCCCTATGTGAGAATGTAACGAATACGATTCTCCTTTAGTAGTGCTAGCAAAACTTCTTTAGCACGCTTTAATGTTTTCACAGCTGTGCCTTAGCGGGTAAATGTTCTTGAACTATTATTCAAGTTGTTTAGCATTTCATATGTGACTTTACTCTCTTTCTTTAACCTTTAACTGTAATATACATATATAAATATATATATACTTTATATATTTAGTAGTAAGTTCATTATTAATCTATCTTTATCGCACGCTATACATGGGTATGTATCTAAGATTTCGCACGAGAACATCAACACCGAAACACTATGATTCGTGCGAGAACATCAACCCTCACGCGAGAACTCAACCTTCACGCGAGAACTCTCCATGGGGCGACAACTTTCCGGACAAGTTTTCTCAATTGTGCGAGAACTTTTGAAAGGTAACCGTTTGTCGCGAGAGCCTACTATTCGTGTGAGAACTTGCTCTCCGCGCAATAACTTTTCTGCTGTACGAAACTTCATTCCCAAGTTATAGATTCTTTAACCACTTTAACGTCCAAAACATGCTATAATAGTCTATACTATCATACTTTATCAAAACATTCATTAAGGTATGCATATTAACCCTAAAACATGAAAAATACGTAAAAAGAGGGGTGTAGAACTCACCTTTTTGATATTTTGCATAAGAAAAACATTGAACCGAGAGTCTTTTGATCAGCAACTACATAATCATGCGTAATATCATTACATACTATTCATAAATGCATTACTACATCGAATATCATCGAATACATAGCTTAACACCAGTTAGCACCAATTTCTCTCTTCTCAAGCACAACAATAGGAGTTTTGACATGAAGTGTAGAAGTTCAGGTGCCTGGGTCTATTTATAGTGTCTCTCTCTTCTCGCAGCTGCTCTCGCGCAAGAACCTCTGTTTGCGCGAAAACTGCTTATTGCGCTAGAACTTTATGACTCGTGCGAAAACTCTCTCCTTCGTGTGAGAACTTCACTTTTCTTCAAAAATTTGGGGGGTTACAAGGAAACTACTGAACCAATTGTAGTCACATTTTAATTCCAAAAAATTCAAAGAAAAAGGCAAAAATAATAAAATAAATAAATAACATGACCATACGATTTCAGAGTAAAGAGGGAAAGAAAAGTATAAAAATAAAAAAAGTCAAATTTCATAAGTGAAGTTGATGTGTTTTATAAAAGTCCATTTCACAAATGAAATCAACATGTCATTTTTGCCTTTTTAATTTTTCTAGAATCAGATTGTGTGGATATGATTGGTTCTCTAGTTTCCTTTTTTATGGTTTTCCCTTTTGAACCTCCCTCCCCCTCTCTCTATGTGTATATATATATATATAGAGTTCGGTTCATTGAAGGATGGCCAAAAATTGAGAACTACAAGAACCTTTTCTAACCGTTGAGTAGATTAATCAATGGATGAGATTCAAATGGTGTAAGGTTATATAAGAAGGCTGATGCAATCAAAGAAACCAAAGGCTTCCTGCATGCATGCACTATGTACAAGGTAGAAGTTGGTTTAGAAATTTTACACTCTGCACAGAAAATATTTTAAGTGTAAAATCTTCCGAAGCCAAAGGCCAAATCTTCCGAAGCCAAAGATGAATTGTTCCGAAGCTTCAAAGACAAAGTCTTCCAAAGCCAAATGAAGTGAAGACTAATTTCTTCCGAAGACAGAGAAGAATATGCTTTCCTCGAATGTACTTTTGTATAAAACTGACCCACTTTCCGCTGCAACTCTGAAGTCTCACCAACTTACATAACTTGGTGAAAAGGTCCATGGTTTACAACTGTGCATTAAAGTCTAGAGTCTGTAACTTTCTACTTTATGTACTTTTATCTTTTTTGTAATTGTAAGGCCCCGTTGCCGGGTATCTCATAGTTGGACAATCATCGCATCATTACATATATAATACATATTCATAAATTAAGCGGAAATAAGTGATCAAAAACCATTCATTTCATTGATAAATAATGTTGTTAAGCAATACAACATTGTTAAATTGCAAAAGCCTCATTCAATTTCATTACAACAACCAATATTATTATGCGTGAGTGGATGCCAGTCTTGCCCTGCCGAGTAGCCTCCCCCGCGTGCCATCCTTAGCAACATTACATGCCAACTGAGAAATGCATAAAGTCAGCAATGCTGAGTGAGTTCTAGTTTTTAAAGTGTTAAAATACTTTATACGGTTCATATATGAGAATACTCTTTTCATAAAAATACTTTCTTAACTTTCGTACGTGATCATTCATCATACATACAACAAGTTGTAACCTTATTCGTCATTCATATCGCACATATTCGTTCATTTCGTACTTGATCATTTTGTTCGTTTCGTACTTTATCATTTCGTTCATTTCGTACTGACCATTTCGTTCGTTTTGTACTTTATCATTTCATTCGTTTCGTACTTTATCATTTTGTTCGTTTCGTACTGATTCTAGATCCTGTCAAGCTTTTTCTCCCATCGTGGCCCGAAGCCACCATTCCGAGCACAAAGCCTCATTACTATTTGGCACAAAGCCCATGGCCTGAAGCCACCATTCCGGGCACAAAGCCTCATCATTTCTTGGCATAAAGGCCGTGGCCGAAGCCACCATTCCGGGCACAAAGCCTCATCATTTCCGGGGTTGAGTGACAAGGATCCTGTTTCGTACTATGGATCAGTCACCAAGACTGATCCCCCTGTGTGTGAACCCTCATCGGTTAACTGAAATCGCACACTGTAATACACACAGTTGAGCTAACAACTCTCAATGAGTTGTGATCCTCCTTTCAATCAGCTTGCAAGCATTTTCTTTCTTTCATTCTTTATGTTCCACTTTCATTATCATTAATCTTGTCTCTTTCTTTAATGATAATACTTTACGTTTATGATCGTAAACACACCACGTAAAGTCACACATCAATATATAATAAGGAACATAAGAACATATCATAATCATGCATAAAATAAGCATATACAAGCCACAAGTAAAACTAGGGTCAAAACCCTAAAATCTCAAACTTCTCAAAATTTCAAAAAATAAACTAAGTGTTCTGGACGCATGGGAACTATGCAGGCGCATGGGCCCTGCTTAGGCGTATTATCACTATTCAGGCGCATGACCCTACACTTGGTTGTTTTCACTAACTCCTAGGCGCACGAACTGTTCAGGCGCATGAGCCTACACTTAGGCGCCTGAGCAAAAACTTGGGCGCATGAACACTATTAGGGCGCATGACCCCAATACTTAGGCGTCTGGCCAAATATTCTACGCGCATGAACCACTGTTCAGGTGCATGAAACACACTTAGTTATTCTAAGGCATAAAGTTGGGCGCATGAGGTACTGTTTGGGCGTACAAGGGTACCGTTTGGGCATATGAACATCGCTTACACTTTTCTAAGGTGAATTTCAGGCACATGAGCCTTACTTACGCGCATGACCACCTATTTAACATGTTTCACTACTATTTTTAGTCCCAAACATCATTCTAACATGTTCTAAGCTTGTTACTACCATTCTAAACACTATCAAAGCCTCAACAGCATAATATGCCCATACACATACACATATACATACGGTTACACACATAACATTTGGAAAATGTTTTTACATGCATTTTCAGCCCCAAAACTTTTAAAAACATATAAAAACCAAGGTCTAGAAACTCACCTAGACTGCTTCCAAGCTCAACTCCTTTAAACTCAAACTTTTCAAAAAGTTTCTAACACCTATACATGTCAAAAACACATAGCCGAACATATGTACACACATAAGAACATGTAGAAATCGGTTTCATGGTAAAAAATCCATAAAACCGAACCAATTACGCTAAATTTGCTTACGTTGGCTGAATTCAGCTACTTCCTCTCTCTAAAGCTGAAGATCTTTCTGCTTTCTCTCTCTAAAATGTCGAGCAGTTGATGTAATCAGAGAAGTGGGCGGCCATGCCCACTTTAAACAAAATAATAATATTATTTTGTTATTTTTACACTTTTAACCCTCCACTTATACTTCTTTTATTTTCTTACAAAAATACTTTTCTTTTCTTTTTTCTTTTCCTTATTTCTTTTCTTTTAACTGACAAAATTTTCGGGTGTTACAAGTCCACCCCCCTTAAAGTGGTTTCGTCCCCGAAGCCCGTCACTCTTCGAATAACTATAGGTAATGTTGTCTCATCTCTTCTTCAGTCTACCACGTAGACTCAGAACCCTTTCGGTGTTTCCACTGCACACGCACAACTGGAACCACTTTATTCCTTAATCTCTTCTCCTTCTTGTCGATGATTGCCACTGGTTGCTCTATATAATTGAGCCTTTCATCCACCTCGATATTCTCCAGTGGGACAATCATATCTTCATTGGATAAACACTTCCTCAGATGAGATACATGGAATGTCGGATGGATTCCACTTAACTCATTAGGTAGCTCTAACCTATAGGCCACCTCTCCTACTCGAGCAATGATTCGGAAAGGTCCTATATACATCGGACTCAGTTTATGTAAGGAACCGTTCCCGGGTACCTCACAGTTGCTCATTCATTGCACATAAACATATTAATATACATTTCATTAAATAAACAGCGGAATTACGTTAGCAAAAGCCATTTTCTATTATTAAAATATACTATTGTTAAGCAATACAATAATGTTCAAGTTACAAAAGAATGTTTACTTGCATTACAAAACAACAATATCATAACATAGGAATGGATGTCAGTATTTCCCTGCCGAGTAGCTTCACCCTCGTGCCATCCTCAGCAACAATTACCTGCCAGCTGAAAATGTATAAAAGTCAGCGTTGCTGAGCGAGTTCTAGTTTAAAAGTATTAAAATACCTTGTGTAATGTATATATATGAAAATACTCTTTTTATGAAAATACATCTCTTACTCTTGTACGTGAGCATGCATTAACTATACAACAAGGTAATGCTTTCTTTTTTTACTGTATGCCTTGTTCATTTTGTACACTTTTAACTTTATCTTTCACTATCTATGTGGACCAATGAGCAATACCCTAAACTATATGTGCAGGAAAACTGGTGCTGGGCTTCTCTGGTCTATATTCTGATCAGTGTACACTAGGCTGGCCCAGTCACCTAGGGCATGCTACAAAGGTCCGCTAATCTCAATTGATTGGCCCGTGAGCACTATCAGGGTAGCTTACCCGCATCACAGTTGAGCTAGCGACAACATGGTCGTGCACCTCCTATATGCTTGCAAGACTTGTTAACATTTTAATTAAGTTCCACTTCTCTTTATCATTACTCTTTCACTTTGTTAAAGATAATACTTGCATTTATGATCATAGGCACACCACATAAGTCACATAATAATAATCACTATGATCATAGAAACAAGTTATAATAATGCAAATATAATAGCAATTAAAAACCCTAAGTCAACCTTGGGTCAAACTCTAATGATTCTGTTTTACTCAAAATTTTAGAAAATCTTCTAAGTGTCCTAGGCGCATGAGCACTATGCAGGCGCATGAGGCCTGTTTAGGCGCACAGACACTATTTGGGTGGTTTAACACTTAGACGTTTGGGGCATCTCAGACGCATGGGCACTATTTGGATGTTTGGTCCACACTTAGGCGTCTGAGTCAAAATCCTAGACACATGGGCTTACACTTAGATTTTCTAAGGTATTTTCTAGACGGTTGGGGCACTGTTTGGACGGTTGATCATACTTAGAACTTTTCTAAGGAAAATTTGGACGCATGAGTCCTATTTGGACGCATGGCTAACTTGTTGGACACATTTCTAAATTATTTCTAGTCCCAAACATCATAACATCCTAACCTAAGTTTATTAACACTTGTCCTACATGCTTGACACTTAAACAACCATATATCATCACTATACATGCACAGTTACATATGGTTACACATATAGAAACTATAATCATTTTAATATATTTTCAGCCCCAAAAGAGTTAAAACATGTAAAATTACGGGGTCTAGAACTCACCTTTGCTGCTTTTGAGCTTAAACCCTTCTCTTGAGCTTTTTAGAGAATTCAAACACCTAGAAACCCACTAAACACACATTCGAACACACATAAACACACATAAGCATATAGCCGAGTCTAAGTCTAGCCAAAAACAACTTAATTACATGAATTATTACCTTAACTTTGACTTCTTCTTCTTGTTCCTCAAAAATCCGAGAGCTTCTGCTCTTTCTCTCTCTAAAAATCGACAGAAAGGTGAAAAGTAGCATGGCATGGGCGGCCATGCCACTTTTGTACAAAATTATATAAGATTTTGTACTTTGGACATGTTTAACCCCTCACTTTGGGTTAAATTACATTTCCTTCTTTTTATTCTTCTTTTACAATCTTTTTAAAATATCCGGGTGTTACAAGTCCACCCTCTTATATAATTTTCATCTCCGACACCTGTTATTCTTTGAATAGTTGTGGTAATGTTGCCTCATTTCCTCTTCAGTCTCCCACGTAGACTCAGAACCCCTCCGTTGCTTCTACTGCACTCGTACTAGCGGAACTACTTTGTTCCTTAATTTCTTCTCTTTCTGATCGATGATTGCCACTGGTTGCTCTAAATAGTTGAGCCGTTCATCCACCTCGATATCCTCCAGTGGTACAACCATGTCTTCGTTAGCTAAGCACTTTCTCAGATGAGATACATGGAATGTGGGATGGATTCCACTTAACTCATCCGGCAATTCAAGTCGATAGGCCACCTCCCCTACTTGTACGACGATTCGGAAAGGTCCTATGTATCTCGGGCTAAGCTTACCTCGTTTCCTGAATCGGATGATTCCTTTCCAAGGTGAGACCTTCAACATCACTCGGTCTCCAACCTTGAATTCTATCGGTCTTCGCCTCTTGTTAGCATACGAATTTTGTCTATCTTTTGCCGCCTTCATAAAGGCTTTGATCTTTTCCAACTTCTCAGTTGTAGTCTCGACCACCTCGACACCTCCCAGCTCTTTCTGCACAATGTCTCCCCAACATACGGGCGTCCTACACCTTCTACCGTATAGCATCTCATATGGTAGAATGCCAATACTGGCATGATAACTATTGTTGTATGAGAATTCTGCTAATGGTAGGTGATCGTCCCAACTCCTTCCAAAATCGATCACACATGCCCAAAGCATGTACTCGAGTGTCTGAATCGTCCTCTCAGACTGACCATCTGTCTGAGGATGATAAGCCATGCTAATGTGTAGCCTTGTCCCCATCGCATCATGGAATCTCTTCCAAAACTTCGATGTGAATCGGGTGTCACGATCCGACACAATCGACACCGGCACGCCATGACGAGATACGATCTCCTTAATGAACAGATCCGCCAGTCTTTCAGATGAATACGTCTCGCGGATTGGTAGGAAGTGAGCACTCTTGTTTAGACGATCAACAATCACCCAGATGCCCTCGTACCCCCTCGTTGTGCGGGGTAACTTCGTAATGAAGTCCATGGTGATATGCTCCCACTTTCACTTGGGTATATCCAATGGTTGGATCTTCCCGTAAGGTTTCTGATGCTCTGCCTTCACTTGCAAGCAAGTAAGGCACTTACTCACATACTCCACCACGTCACGTTTCATACCCAGCCACCAGTACTCATTCTTCATGTCCTGATACATCTTGGTGGCACCAGGATGAATGGAGTATCTAGTCTTGTGAGCTTCATCCATGATTCGCCCTCGCATATCTCCATAATAAGGGATCCACATTCGTATAAAGTGTGTTTTAACCCCGTGCGTGTTTTCTCCCAGTTCCGCGACTAGACCTCTCATTCGTTCAGAGTTAAGGCGATCTTCTTTCAACGCCTCATTTTGAATTTCTTTCACTAGAGTCATCATGTCTGAGCTCATCACTAACTGATACGTCTTCACCCGAATTGGCTCGGGTCTCTCTTTTCGGCTCGGGGCATAGGCCACCACGTTGGCCTTGCCGGGATGGTAGTGGATCTCACAGTCATAATCTTTGATGAGCTGTAACTACCTTCTCTGTCTCATGTTGAGATCCTTTTGCTCAAAGAAGTACTTTAAGCTCTTATGGTTGGTGAGGATCGCGCACTTCGTACCATATAAGTAGTGCCTCCAAATCTTCAACTCGAAAACCACAGCCACTAACTCCAAATCGTGGGTAGGGTAATTGACTTCGTGGGTCTTCAACTGTCGGGATGCGTAGGCTATCACCCTTCCACGTTGCATCAACACGCAACCTCACCCGGAATAAGATGCATCTGAATACACCACTAAGTCCTCGCTCCCCTCGGGCAATGTCAGGACAGGAGCTTGTGTTAATCTCGTCTTCAACTCCTCAAAAGCACACTCCTGTTCTTGACCCAAATGAACTTCACATCCTTGCGAGTCAATTTGGTCAAAGGTGAGACTATCTTGGAGAAGTCTTGAATAAATCTCCTATAATATCCCGCCAGTCCCAAGAAACTGCGGATCTCGGATGGCGTCTTTGGAGATTTCCATTGCATCACTGCCTCAACCTTTGCCGGGTCCACCATGATTCCTTCAGCATTAACGACATGACCCAAAAATTGAACCTCGCGCAGCCAAAAAACACACTTAGAGAATTTAGCATACAACTTCTCTCTCCTAAGTGTTTCCAATACCTCACGTATGTGGCCGGCATGTTCTTTCTTGTTCTTAGAATAAATCAGGATATCATCAATAAACACTATTACTAATTTATCTAACATCAGCCGACACACTCGGTTCATCAAATCCATAAAGGCAGCTGGCACGTTAGTCAAGCCAAAAGACATAACGAGGAACTCGTAGTGTCTATAACATGTACGAAAAGCTATCTTAGGAATGTCCTGCTCCTTCACCTTCAATTTATGGTAGCCAGATCGAAGATCTATCCTCGAGAACCAACTGGCACCTTGGAGCTGATCGAACAAGTCATCAATCCTCTGTAACGGATACCGATTCTTCACCGTCAACTTGTTCAGTTCTCAGTAGTCGATGTACATCCGCATACTACCATCCTTTTTCTTCACGAACAAGACCGGAGCACCCCACGGAGAGATACTCGGTCGAATGAATCCGTTATCCATTATCTCCTGCAATTGTTCCATGAGTTCCTTCATCTCCGTTGGAGCTAATCGATATGGCGCTTTGGCAACGGTTTGAGAACCGTGTATCAAATCAATTTGGAACTCAATCTCGCGATCCGGTGGCACGCCGGGTAAATCTTCCGTGAATACATCCGGAAAGTCACTCACCACTGGTACATCGGGTAATTCTGGTACTGATGCATCCACATCCTTTACGTAGGTCAGATAGGCACTACATCCACGTCTCATGCACTTCCCCGCCACCGCTATCAAAATTATCTTTGAGATCATAGCAACGCGATCTCCATAAATCGTCACCAAACTTCCATCAGGCGCAACTAGTCGTATCATCTTCTTACGACATACGATGTTTGCTTTATAGGTTGCTAACCCGTCCATCCCTAGTACTACATCAAATCCACCTAGGGGCATCACATGCAACTTAGCAGCAAACCTATGACCTTCTAGTTCTATAGCACAGTCCTCTATCACGTCAGTAATTCTAGCGGACTTACCAATAGCAGTTTCTACATCGAATGGCTCGCTAATACTTCTACTACTAGCAGACAACTTAGCACAAAAAGTAGTAGAAATAAAACTCCTACTAGCACCAGAATCAAATAATACAGAGGCACAAGTTTGATTTACTAGAAACATACCTGACATGACATCGGGATCTACTCTGGCTTCCTCTCCGGTCATGGTGTAAGCTCTAGCACTTGCCCTCTGCCCTCCTTCCTCCGGCCTCTTCTTCGCCCCAGAGCTCTCCGCCCTCAGCTTCTTGCAGTCCTTGCTCGCGTGGCCCTCCTCGCCACAGTTATAGCACTTCAGCACCCTACAGTCTCTAGCAATGTGGCCAGGCTTGCTACACTTGAAGCATACATTCAATCCCAACCTACATTTGCCAGTATGCTCCCTTCCGCATTTACGACTCTTCTTCAACCCTAAGCTTGACGACACCCTACAATCGTCCACCTTCACCTTCTTGTTGTTTGGAGCCAAACCACCACATCCAAACCTCTTCCCGTTCCAGCTTTTATCACCGCCACTCGTCTTCTTCACCTCCACCATAGTCTCCTCTCGCTCATCGTACAACCTACCCGCCAAATCCACCACCGACCAAAAGGTACCTGGCTGAGCAGCAATCAGATGCCTGCGAATATTAGCCGGCAGTCTCTGGATGTACCTCTTGATCTTCCTTGACACCGACATCACCTGATCCGACACCAGCCTCGCCATTTCGTTAAATTTGGTGGTGTACTGCTGATGAGTCATGGTTCCCGCCTCAAGTTGCAGGAACTCCCTCTCAATCCTGTCAAGCTCCTGGTGAGGACAAAATTCCTCAATCACTAGCTGCTTCAGCTCCTTCCATCACATCTTTCCGATGGCTCTGGCACCCTCAGCTTGGACAATGTTGTCCCACCAACATAACGCTGAATCAACAAAAGAGTGAGTGGCGAACTTCACCTTCTGGTCTTCGCGACACTCACTAATCTCCAAAACTTCCATCTCCCTCACCCGGCGGTGAGCGGCAATAGCATTGCCATTGCCTTTGAAGGTCGGGGGTTTACACCTCTGGAATGCCCCATAACTGCACCCCTTGGTCGTCACCCCCACTACATCATCCTCTTCTTCGTCAGACAATACAGTCTCAGGCTCCGGTCGTTCCTCCTCCCCTTGCTTCCCTTGCCCATTGTCCCTTTCCAATATTCCTTCTCTTTCCACTCCTCATTTATCACAGTTCCGATAACTTCGGTCACTACAGACGGTAAAACTGTCTGCATGACCTGATGTACCTCGTCAGCAATCACCTCCCTAGCTGAGGCATTCAGGCTAGCATTCTCATTCTCCTCACTCCGACCATGAACCTCAGGGTTCTCATGGGTCGTCTCAGGAGCCTTAGCACTACTCCTAGTCACACGTGGATGACCTCTGCCTCTTGAAGCCTTGGGAGATTTTTGTCCAGCCATTTCCTAAATGCTATAAGATTCAAACACTAACATAGTCATTCAAGGGAACAGCTCAATTTATGTCAAGTATAGTAAGTCCCTAATTACAGTGGCCAGTTATGATTAGCCATTTACTTTACTCTTCACACCCCAAGCATCTCCTATCCTGACTACATCAGCATCTAAATCTACTAAGAACACATAAGTCAAATAGCACACGCACATAATACTGATTAACTTTAAGAAAGAAATACCTGATAGCACGTAGCTACTCGGGTTGACATCCCTTTATCTGTCCCATTTTCAGTTTAAGTTTAGGTTTTGAAAATATTTTACCCAATTCGCTTAAACTATGGCTCTAATACCAACTTGTAGTGCCCCGTTCCGGGTACCTCACAGTTGGTCATTCATTGCACATAAAACATATTAATATACATTTCATTAAATAAACAGCGGAATTACGTTAGCAAAAGCCATTCTCTATTATTAAAAGATACTATTGTTAAGCAATACAATAATGTTCAAGTTACAAAAGATTGTTTAATTGCATTACAAAACAACAATATCATAACATAGGAATGGATGTCAGTCTTTCCCTGCCGAGTAGCTTCACCCTCGTGCCATCCTAAGCAACAATTACCTGCCAACTGAAAATGTATAAAAGTCAGCGTTGCTGAGTGAGTTCTAGTCTAAAAGTATTAAAATACCTTGTGTAATGTATATATATGAAAATACTCTTTTTATGAAAATACATCTCTTACTCTTGTACGTGAGCACACATTAACTATACAACAAGGTAATGCTTTCTTTCTTTACTATATGCCTTGTCATTTTGTACTCTTTTAACTTTATCTTTCACTGTTTATGTGGACCAATGAGCAATAACTTAAACTATATGCGCGAGGAAACTGGTGCTTGGCCTCTCTGGTCTATGCCCTGATCACTGTACATAAGGCTGGCCCAGTCACCTAGGGCATACTACAAAGATCTGCCAATCTCAATTGATTGGCCCCGTGAGCACTATCAGGGTAGCTAACCCGCATCACAGTTGAGCTACCAACAACATGGTCGTGCACCTCTTATATGCTTGCAAGACTTGTTAACATTTTAATTAAGTTCCACTTCTCTTTATCATTACTCTTTCACTTTGTTAAAGATAATACTTACATTTATGATCATAGGCACACCATATAAGTCACACAATAATAATCACTATTATCATAGGAACAAGTTATAATAATGCAAATATAATAGCAATTAAAAACTCTAAGTCAACCTTGGGTCAAACTCTAATGATTCTGTTTTACTCAAAATTTCAAAAAATCTTCTAAGTGTCCTAGGCGCATGAGCATTATGCAGGCGCATGAGGCCTGTTTAGGCGCATGGGCACTATTTGCGCGGTTTAACACTTAGACGTTTGGGGCATCTCAGACGCAATGGCACTATTTGGACGTTTGGTCCACACTTAGGCGTCTGAGTCAAAATCCTATACGCATGGGCTACTGTTCAGACGCATGGGCTACTGTTCTGACGCATGCGCTTACACTTAGATTTTCTAAGGTATTTTCTAGACGGTTTGGGGAACTGTTTGGATGGTTAATCATACTTAGAACTTTTCTAAGGCAAATTTGGACGCATGGCCAACTTGTTAGACACATTTCTAAATTATTTCCAGTCCCAAACATTGTAACATCCTAACCTAAGTTTATTAACACTTATCCCACATGCTTATCACTTAAACAACCATAAATCATCACTATACATGCATAGTTACATACGGTTACACATATAGAAACTATAAAAATCATTTTTAATACATTTTCAACCCCAAAAGAGTTAAAACATGTAAAATTACGGGGTCTAGGACTCACCTTTGCTGCTTTTGAGCTTAAACCCTTCGCTTGAGCTTTTCAGAGAATTCAAACACCTAGAAACCCACTAAACACACATTCGAACACACATAAACACACATAAGCATATAACCGAGGCTAAGTCTAGCCAAGAACAACTTAATTACATGAATTCTTACCTTAACTTCGACTTCTTCTTCTTGTTCTTCAAAAATCCGAGAGCTTCTGCTCTTTCTCTCTCTAAAAAACGACAGAAAGGTGAAAAGTAGCATGGCATGAGCGGCCATGCCACTTTTGTACAAAATTATATAAGATTTTGTACTTTGGACATGTTTAACCCCTCACTTTGGGTTAAATTACATTTCCTTCTTTTTATTCTTCTTTTACAATCTTTTTAAAATATCCGGGTGTTACAGTTTACCTTGCTTTCTGAACCGTATGATTCCCTTCCAAGGAGAGACCTTCAACATGATCTGTAACCCACGTTGAATTCAATAGGTCTACGCCTTTTGTCTGCATATGACTTTTGTCTATCCTTTGCCATTTTCATGAAGACTTTGATCTTTTCTAACTTCTCAGTTGTAGCCTCAATCACCTCAAGGCTTTCCAACTCTTTATGTCCGATCTAGCCCCAACTCACGGGCGGTCTACATCTCTTACCGTATACATCTCGTAAGGTGGCATACCAATGCTGGCATTGTAACTGTTGTTGTATGAGAATTCAGCTAGCAGTAAGTGATCGTCCTAACTTCCTCAAAATCGATCACGCATGCTCGAAGCATATCCTCGAGTGTCTAAATCGTTCTCTAAGACTGACCATCTGTCTGAGGATGATCAGCCGTGATAATATGTAGGCTCATCCCCATTGCATCATGGAATCTTTTCTAGAACTTTGATGTAAACCGGGTGTCATGACAAACACAATAGACACCGGTACACTATGACGAGCTACAGTCTCTTTGATAAATAGATCCGCCATTCTCTCGGATGAGTACGTCTCACGGATCGGTAGGAAGTGAGCACTCTTGGTCAGACGACCAACTATCACCCAAATGGTATCGTACCCCCTCGCCGTGCAGGGTAACTTTGTAATGAAGTCCATGGTGATGTGTTCCCACTTTCACTCGGGTTTATCCAACGGTTGGATCTTCCCGTATGGCTTTTGATGCTCTGCCTTCACTTATAAACAAGTAAGGCACTTACTTACATACTCGGCTACATCACGCTTCATATCCTGATACATCTTCATGGCACTGGGATGAATCAAGTATCGAGTCTTATGAGCTTCATCCATGATTCACCCCCGTAGGTCTCCATAATGAGTGATCCATATATGTCCGTTTCGAGTTCTAACACCGAGAGTGTTTTCCCCCAATTTTGTGACTAGTCCTCTCATTCTTTCGGAGTTAAGGCGATCTTCTTTCAACGCCTCATCTTGAAATTCCTTCACCTATATCATCACATCAGCGGTCATAACCAGCTGATAAGCCTTCACCCAAATCGGCTCGGGTCTCTCCTTCTGGCCCAGGGCATCGGCCACAACGTTGGCCTTACCCGGATGGTAATGGATCTCATAGTCATAATCCTTAATGAGCTCTAACCATCTCCTTTGTCTCATGTTGAGATCCTTTTGCTCAAAGAAATACTTCAAGCTTTTGTGGTCGGTGAAGATGGTGCACTTCGTCCCATATAAGTAGTGCCTCCAAATCTTCAACGCGAAGACCACCGCTGCTAACTCTAAGTCATAGGTAGGGTAGTTGACTTCTTGGGTTTTCAACTTTTGGGATGCGTAGGCTATTACCCTTCTGCGTTGCGTCAACACGCAACTTAGTCCCGAATAAGAAGCATCCAAATATACCACTAAGTCCTCACTTCTTTTGGGTAATGTCAAAACAAGAACTCGAGCTAACCTTGCCTTTAACTCTTCGAAACCATCCTCTTGTTTCTTACCCCACAAACTTCACGTCCTTGCGAGTCAATTTAGTCAAAGGTGAAGCTATCTTGGAAAAGTCTTGGATGAATCTCCTGTAATAGCCCGCCAAACCCAAGAAACTGCGAATCTCGGATGGAGTCTTTAGAGACTTCCATACATCACTGCCTCCACCTTTTCTGGGTCCACCATGATTCCTTTAGCATTAACAACATGACCCAAAAACTGAACTTCGTGCAACCAGAATGCGCACTTGGAGAACTTGGCATACAACTTCTCCCTTCTAAGCATTTCCAACATTTCACATATGTGGCCGGCATATTCTTACACACTTCTTGAATAAATCAGGATATCATCAATAAACACAATCACTAATTTATCTAACATTGGCGGACATACTCGGTTCATAAAATCCATAAAGGCAGTTGGCGCGTTAGTTAGACCAAAAGACATGACGAGTAACTCTTAGTGTCCATAATGCATACGAAAAGCTGTCTTAGGAATATCCTGCTCCTTCATCTTCAACTGATGGTAACCAGATCGAAAATCTATCCTTGAGAACCAACTGGCACCTTGAAGCTGATCAAATAAGTCATCAATCCTCGGTAACGGATACCAATTCTCCACATCAACTTATTCAGCTCCCGGTAGTCGATGCACATCCGCATACTACCATATTTCTTCTTCACAAATAAGACCAGAGCACCCTATGGAGAGATACTCAGTCGTATGAACCCTTTATCTATTAACTCCTGCAGTTGAACCATTAGTTCCTTCATCTCGGTTGGAGCTAATCGATATGGTGCTTTGGCAACGGGTTGAGTATCGTGTATTAGATCAATCTAAAACTCAGTCTCGCGATCTGGTGGCACACCTAGCAAGTCTTCTGGGAACACGTCCGGAAAGTCACATACCACTGGCACATCGGACAATTGTAGTACTATCGCATCCATATCTTTCATGTAGGCCAAGTAGGCACTACATCCACGTCTCATATACTTCCCTGCCACCGCCATCGAAATCACATTCGGAATTGTAGTAACACGATTGCTGTAAATCGTCACTGAACTTCCATCAGGCGCAATTAATTGAATCATCTTCTTGCGACACACGATGTTTGCCTCATAGGTAGTTAACCAATACATCCCTAGTATTACATCGAATCCACCTAGGGGCATCACATGTAATTTAGTAGAAAACCAATAGCCTTCTAGTTCTATGGCACGGTCCTCTATCATATCAGTAATTCTAGTGGACTTACCAATAGCAGTTTCTACGTCAAAAGGTTAATCGATACTTCTACGACTGACAAGAAACTTAGCACAGAAAGCAGTAGAAATGAAACTCCTACTAGCACCAGAATCAAATAACAGAGAGGCACAAGTTTGATTTACTAGAATCATACCTGACACAACGTCGGGATCCATTCTGGCCTCCTCCCGTGTCATCGTGAAAGCTCTAGCATTTACCCTCTATACTCCTTCCTCCGGTTTCTTCTTCATCCCTAAACTCTAGGCTCATGGCTTCTTACAGTCCCTTCTCACATGGCCTTCCTCACCACAGTTGTGCCACCGTATAACTCCACACATCTTCACCACATGACTGGGCTTTCCACACTTGAAGCAAACATTCAATCCCCACTTACACTCACCGGAGTGCTCTCTCCTATATTTTACACACTTCTTCATCCCCGACCTTGATGACACCTGTAACCTCTCATAATTTTTTTAAACGATTGTTAATCGTCGTTATCTCTTGTAAGAGTGTGGTTGTTATTAACGCAATCACAAGGATTTGTTTGTAAAACTTTGATAAATAATAATAATAATAATAACAATAATAATAATTATTAATAATTTATAAAAATAAACAATTAATAAGTTATTAAAATATTTAAAACTTAAAGTTTAATTAAGTCCAGGGGGTATTTATGCCTTATTGGAAACTTTAAATGGAAGTTTTAAACATAAAATAATAAAATGAAAACTACAGGGACCATTTGTGTAAAATAATTAAAACCCAAACCTTCTTCTTCCCCCCCGTTTTTCCTGCAAACCGCCGGCCATCTGCCGGCTGTAGCTCCGGCGAGGCCAAAAGCCTCGATTTTTTGAGTTTCAGCCAGAGAAAAGGATCCCTAACCGTTCACGAAAGGGATTTGAACCATGGGGTACATTTTAATTAAGTTTAACATCGGTTACAAGGGCGTTACAGCGCGAGTAACCACCGATCATTAAGCACACAATGTTTGGGCGTTAAACACTAATAATAATCAAATTAATTCAACCCAAACGAACGTATATCGATCTATACTCGATTGCTACCTTCAATTTCACCTGAAATACTCAAACTCATCACAAACGATCCTCTCCCAAACCCGAACCTGCAACTCTTTCGAACTTTGTCCTCACGCCAATTATACCCTCAATCGACAGAGGGCTTTCGTCCATAGAGCTCAGTAGAGGTTATCTGTGCAACCAATTGGATTAACATCATCATTTGAACATCAATCAATCACTACATCAGTCAAGACCGTTCTAGCTTCTTCCTCATCGTTTTCGAACAAAATCAGGTAAGCTAATAACATATTTAGGTTCATTTAAGCATGGGGAACAAAAGTCACATGGTAAATTTGATTTACAACATCGAATTGATGTTCAATTTGGTCAAAGAACAATTCTAGGGTTCTTGGATTTGGGGATTTACTTAGGTTATGTTTTTAAAGTTTACAAACAAGGATAAGCCGCGGCTGAGGCCTCTGGTTTACTGGTTACACACTCACAGGTTAAACTTGAGGTCCCGGGTTCGAACCCGGGCACCCTCAACTATTTTTTTAGTTCTTTTTAGCCTTAAAAAATATACAAAAATTTCTAAAAATTATAGAAACAAGTTTTATAAACTTTCTTTATTTTAGAACTTAATTAATTATTTTCTGTAAAATTATTCTTGTAAAACCTTTGATGTTTTATTATAAAATTTGTTTACAAATGTTATAACTAAATATATTTATTTACAAAAAATGATTTATAAACTTACTAAATTTTCAAGACACCATATTATTTTCTGTAAATTTATTTAATAAAATATTTCAATATTTTTATTAAATAATTTAGATAAATAATATATTTAGTTTATTTTCTTACAAAATAGATTTTAAATGGTGGTTTAAATCACTAAAATATTTGTTCAACAATATCTATATATATTTATAAATGATGATTATTTTAAAAGTTATGAAAGCTTATTCCAACTTATAACCAAATTTTATTACTCATAATTTTTCCTTGAATTTCTATATACAAAAAGATGTACAATTAGTATATTTTATTTGCTTTCTATTAAAACATATAAGTGGTAAATTCCTTCCTAAAATAAATAACATACTTATAAAAATCTTCAAATTTCACCTAAAACCCTAGTTCACATTAAAACATTAAACTTATTATTAAAACTTTAACCTTGTGAATATATATATATATTTAGGTGCCTTGTGACGATAGACGTTGGAACGACACCTATTATTATTTTTATTAGTTGTCAAACCTATACTAATTTTCCATGTGAGTTTACCTTGCCCCTTTTCATGATTTTCACACTATTTTGGGGTGAAGCATGATACTTATACATCATACACATATAAACGTTTGAGACTTGTAAAGCACTTGCAATTCATCTTTATATTTTGTCATGGTTATTTGTGTGTTGTAAGTGATTATATGAGATATATAGTTTGTTTACAATCATTAAATATTGCTAGCTTGGCGACGTCTTAGATCTTGGTCCTGACAAGCCTATTTGGTGCTAAAGCAGAGGTAGTGCCGGCTCCTGATGACGTATGCTTGTTCATCATGGGAACCAAATGCACTTAGCCAATCTTATATACTTGTAATCAAGTCGAGGTTTGGTTGTAACGATATGTGTTCTATAACCTTACTAACTTATAACCTATGACATAAATTGCTACTTGTAACCTTATCATATTATGTATGAAAACCTTGGAAACTCACCAACTATTTTTAGTTGACCTTTTATTTTTATCATGTTTCAGGCAATCCTCAAGTTTAAAGTGAACTTTTGAAGCTTGCAATAATCTAGGACTTGGACCTAGTTAATGAAATAAAAAGATTACATTTTGTTATGTTATGTTTGAACTTATTTCATGTTCGACACTTATGTTAGTAATTTCTTTTGAAACTTATAATTTGAATATTTACATTTAAATATAGCGTTATGTGGCTGTGAACAATCTTAATCCTCACATCTCGACGATTCCGCCGTCAAGGTTGGGGTGTGACAGATTGGTATCAGAGCTCATAACTATAGGGATTTAGGTTATTAGAAATGGTGACCTAGACTATAGTCTACGCATGAACCTCATAGAAAAATCCTTTTAATCTTGTGTATACTTATTGTTGCATGCTATATAATGCTATGCCTTCTTATGTGCAACTTGATGCCTTAGCATAGGATTGCCTTGTAAATATTTAAACTTTGTTACTCATCTCCCTAAACTTATCTTTGACTCTTTGATTCTCCCCGACGAATGAAACTTTCTAAACTTATTCTCGACACTATTTATCGTGGGATTAATTCCTTAGACTTTACATCTAATCTGTGAAAATCTCATCTTAAGAAATTTGTGTGACATATAGACACCTGTATTCTGGATTTCCTAGCAAAAGGCCTTCGGGCTAAGGCAAGCATATCGTATAAATCTTAATGCGAGACCAGTTATGCTTACCTGGGGATTTCTGGGATGAGTGATAAACTATAGTCAACATACACAAGTTTCTAAGGCAAGTGGGTCAACTCACCTTGACGTGTCAACATTTCCAAATGGTAATGCGTTACCAAATAGAACCATCCTATTTGTATTTTAAATATAAAAAATCCTTGATTCCTTGGACTGGTTTATCATCCAAAACTCTAATATCTTCTCATTCCCATTCTATAGAATGTTCTCGTTAATATTCAACTCGTTATGCTCCTCAATTCCTACGATTAAACATCGTTATACGTTGTGCGTCTTATGTAACTATCTTTATACCTTGACAAATGTGTACATGGATCTTAATATATCCAAAGATATCGGTCGTCTAAACCAAATGGTTTGTTTAGGGTTTTCAAATGTCCTAAAAGTGTGTCCCATAACTGAAATCATGCAATGCCGAAAGGTGGAATATCTACATCTAGAGATACATTGTCTAGGCAAGGTATACACATAAATCCGATTCGACCGTTGAATTCGTTTATCTGACCTGGAACTCATGAGATGGGTGTTCTCTTATAGGTACGCGTGTCTTTCGTAAAGTTGTGTTTGACGTAACACTTTAAGAAGTCAACGTATTTCCCTTTTATATCGAATCGAACGTTTACATCTCATTGTTGCGTTGAGTCATTTCCGTCATTGATCTTGTTTTCCTGACCTAAACCATTCAAGATTTGAGAACCTAACACAATTAACTCTGTTAACCCGAATTTTAACCTTAATCCTAGCAAGCATGATTTTCTATTCCTGTTAATGTTACATCGATGTAATTTGAAGTTTTTGAATTTCTAACCGATAATCTCTTCGTTTGCTAAGTCGAGCTCTGTAAAATCTTTTAACCGTTTCTCACCGTAGGCAATGCAAGAGTCTGCAAGTCAATCTATGACTAAGGACACTCGTATCTCCTAAATGATTCTATCTCATCAAAACAGGGGTGACTCCCTTACTTTGGTGATGATTTTCCATTCGTCATCATTGTTCTTATGAAATTGTATCATCAAGACAGGAGTGAATTTCTTACCTTGATGACCATTTCTCCTTCTTTTTCTTACGAATTCGTATTTTGCCAGTGGAATTACCTCCTTGAAATAGGAGTAAAATTTTCGTATCTCGATGATGGTTTTCAATTTTTTTTCTATTGTGTGTTTTATCAAATCCCATCCTCTGAATCGGGGTGATCTCCTTGTTTTGAGGACAGATTTCAATCAATTTCCTTTGGAACTCGTATTTCACGAATGAAATGACATTATCAAAATAGGATTGAATCCCGTACTTTGGTGACCAATGTCAATTCTTGATTGTTTTCTTGTTATTATGAAATTCAATCATCAAGATAGGCGTGAAGTCCATACCTTGATGATAATTTCACTCGTTTAAAATTTATGTGGTTTTTTCTTCAAATGAAATGACCTCATCAAAGAAGGAGTGAATTCTGTACTTTAATGAAGTTTTTCATATTGCTACATTTTGTTTCTATAAAACTTCACCGTTAAGATAGGAGTGATTATCCTTACCTTAATGGTAAGTTACCTCGTTTTATTCTTGTGGATCCTTAACAATGAGTTAGGATCGAACTCTCACTTGGTAGTTAAGAGTCATACTTTGGGAAATACACCACCAAGCTAGGAGTGATGACCACACCTTGGTGACTATTCCCATCCCTTGATCTTAACCTACCAAACTTTTAAGACTTCAATTGACAAGAAACATGTAATAACTTGAAGGGTGAACACCGTTATCTGATTAATCGACGATAGTGTTCTAACCAGTCAAGCTAAAGCATGATTCCTGAACTCAAAAGAGGTCGTTATCACTTTAGGGTAACCCTAGTTCCAAGCCTGGAACATTTAAATTCTAATTCGATTTCTTCTCTCACGCTTTTATGTTTGCACCTGACGTTTGATCTAACTTTAGGGAACCTTTTATTTCTTGCGTATTGATTTTCCTTCGGGTTATCATCAACACCTAATTGCACGATGATAACACTCCTAAAACGATCCTTCGTACAAGATAAAGCCATTTTAAAGTTATGTCATGCCTTTCTGGTTATATCGATGTATGGTTATGTTCACGAGTTGATGAACCGTGTGTGAGCCTTACCTGGAAAGCTAATTGTGATCGTCCTTATCATCAATATTCTGAATACTTAAATTTTGATCCGATCATGAACGATATCTTTGCTTCATTCTTTACCCATAGTTAAGAATGAAATTCCCATGATTCTGGTTAATCTTTGAATTCCTAAACTCAAAAATCTCTAAACCTCTATCTTGATTGCTACTCACAAGACTTGTTATTACATTTATTCCGATGTGGGCAAAAAGGATCATGAATTTCCGCGATTAGCATTTATAGTTTGGCATAAAAGAAAAGGCGACATAGCTTGGTATATGTTCAAATTATCTCGTATTTCTTGATGTCATTTGGTGCATTATTGACCGATTGGTTTGTCATACCCCCGCTGATAGCAGAAACACAGGGATGCGAGCTAGACGGGATCGTCATAACACATGGTATACGTTAGAGAAGCAATATAAGTATGATCACAAGCATGTCATGACGCACCCGAACACAAATGGAGACTTGTGACGTGTTCAGTCAATGTTCACGACAGCATAGCCATAAGCACAACATACAATGATCACATAAGCATTAATGATAACTTGCAATGTAAATTCCCACAACCCGAGAACAAGTATACAATGTACAAGTTTAAGTGACCAAGATGTTCTAAAATTAATGTTTAATGAAATGCTTAATTATCCAAAAATATATCCTAGGGTCTCCTCTAAAAGGCAGCGCTCCTAGAACTTCAATTACCTTGATCTCCTGAAAAGAGATGCTTAAAACGGTCAACATAATTGCTGGTGAGCTTCGTAGGTTTTGAGTAATAAAAGATGTTAAGATGAAAAAAACTTGTAAGTTTAATAAGAGTTACCGCGACTATACTTATGTATAGGCGGTTTTACCAGTTATAAATAGTTACAGCCAAACCTATTCATCGGTTCCACACGGGAATTGATGGTTGTAAAGTGAGCATTCCCAAAGCGTAAAAAATTAAATATGACGTAGCAAGATCCACAAAGCGCATACGTATAGTTCACAACCAAACCAATCCTTAAGTCCCATTACCGGGATTAATGGTTGTATTGAAAGATTTTCCATAGCATAATAAGTTTAACATGACGTAGCAAGATCCACAAAGCGCATACGTAATAGGTTACAACCAAACCAATCCTTAGGTCCCATTACTGGAATTAATGGCTGTAATGGATGCTCGGCAAAGAAGAACCATAAAGTAGACCCATAAAGAAGAACCACACCGCCGAGAGCATCCAAGATCAATAGCATTCACAAGTAACATCACACCACACATAGCATCAAAGTAATAGCACATAGTAATGTAAAGCCACCAAGTAACATACAGGGTAGCAACATAGCATAGAGTCGAGAGTCATAATAGCACCATTCAACAAGATAAGCAAGATAAGTTAACCATAAGAGTTGCAGCAGACTTCCACTGAGGAAAGATCCTTGAAAATGTGTTAAGTAAGCGAGCATTCTTTTCTGCCAGGTTTGAAAATGTTTAAAAGTTATAAAAGCGTAAAAATGGGCTAAGAAAGTCACGGAATAGATGATAAGCACGTATGATGAATATTCCCAAAGGTAGGATGCTATGAACGGTCAAACACCTATTGACAATTACTGACAAGCATTAATATGAGCATACGGCGTAAGATGACATTCGATTAGTTCAGGCTGTTTCGGTTCGGTCGTGGGTAACACTTGCACACAAACACACACAATAGATCTTATGTAGATCTAAATACTAGTAACGTTGCCATTGTCGATAACATTTGTGTAAAAGGGTTATTGTTGTTAGAGAAATATTTAGTAAGGACTTGTGTTATAATTGTTTGTAATTAATTGTAAAATGTTAAGTTGATTTGGTTCGATATAACATTAATAAGTTAAATAGTGTTAATCTTAAAGATCGTCATTAGTAATGGCAACCGTGTCGATGTCACCTTAACATCACACGACAACACACACCGCCCACAGGAGGAATTCACACACAATGACTCCAATTGCACGCCAGGACTAGACGCACAACTGGACACTCCATTCGCACGAATGGACCTTCAATCGTACGACTCAGCTTCATTCGTACGATTGAACCCTCATTCGTACGACTCAGCACTCAGTCGTACCACACAGCACTCAGTCGCATGACTCAAACTTCCATTCGCACGATTCAACCCTCAGTCGTACGAATCAACTTTATTCATACGACTGAACCTTCATTCGTACGACTGGATCATCAGTTGTGCGATACACACAGTCGCGCACAATCATCCGCATTGACTCAATCGCACACACTCTCAATCGCATGCATTCAATCACACGACACACACATATGCATGGACTCAGTCGCACGACTCACCCCAGTCACACCACTCAGTCGCACGATAGAATCAGACGCATGGACTCAGTCGCACGACTCACTCAGTCGCACGGCTAGTCGCCTGAAAGGCCTAGTCGCCCTGTACAGCAGGTCGTGACTGCTGAAGCTTTGAGCAGCGTCCAGCTACTCCGAGCACGGGTTTCACACATCAAGAACCTCCAGAATTCATATTCTAACATGTCTAAACATGAAACACACTCAGAAACACAACACACAAGCCCACACGACCTCATGTGCTCGGATGAACCCGAGCACCTGAAACCCTAGAAAACGCAGAAGGGAAATCGAGCAAGAAACGAGACAACCAATGTTTTCCACCTGGTAGAAGTAAGTATTCACGATGGTAATCAAGAATTGACGGTGAAAACGCTACAAACGTGACAGATTTTAGTGCTAGATCGAGAGAAAAATTGAGAAGAAGGTGAAGAAGAAGAAGGTAAGAATGAGGAGGCTAGGGCTGGTAAGGGGTTTATATACCCAGCCCTAGTTTTGCAATATGACATGTTTAGTCCCCGTACTTTGCCCCCGAGTTCTCAAATTTTGTTTCGGTTAAAAACGTTATTAATTAGGCTTGTTTTTATAATGATAAAATGTTGTTAATGATATTTATAATTTAAAAATGGTTTTATTTGTGACATTATGTTCATATAAAAACGGTGCGTTCAATGATAATGAGGGCAATCTTAGAAAACGTTTTAAGATGATAACAACGCAAGCAACAATAGCACAAGCATAAGGATAGTAAAGCAAGCAACCAAGTATAATATCCACATAGATGGGTTATAAAGATGAGGGATGACCGACAACAAAAGTTAACAGAACACATCAATAGACGGACCTTTGGTGACGGATGTCACAGTATCCTCCAGTTGTGGAAATTTCGTCCCGAAATTCAACTAGTGCTAGGTCCAAGAGTGTCATCCTCGAATAGATGTGGATATTTACTCCTCATCTGATCTTCACGTTCCCACATAAACTCTGGTCCCTGTTTGGAGTTCCATCTCACGCGGACGATCGGTATCTTGCTGCGCCTTAAGCGTTTGACCTTTTGGTCCATGATCTCGATAGGTTCTTCGACAAAATGAAGCTTTTCGTCAATCTTGATTTCCTCAATTGGCACATGTAGAGTTTCCTCTACGAGGCACTTTTTGAGGTTTGATACGTGAAATGTGTCATGTACACTGCTGAGTTTTTGTGGCAACCTTAACCGGTAAGCCACCGGACCGATTCTTTCTGTAATCTCGAATGGTCCTACGTATCTTGGGCTAACTTCCCTTTCTTTCCAAATTGTACAATCCCTTTCCAGGGAGAGACTTTAAGTAGTACATGATCTCCAACATTGAATTGCAGAGGCTTCCGACGATTGTCGGCATAGCTCTTTTGGCGATCTCTAGCAGCTTTAAGTCTGTCTTTGATTTGGAAGATCTTGTTAGTTGTCTCTTGAATGATCTCTGGGCCTGTAAGCTGGCTCTCACCAACTTCAGCCCAACAAACTGGGGATCTACATTTCCTCCCGTACAATGCCTCAAATGGAGCCCATCCAATGCTTGTGTGGTAGCTGTTGTTGTAAGAAAACTCAATCAATGGTAGATGAGTGTCCCAGCTACCACCAAAATCGATTACACAAGCTCTGAGCATGTCTTCCAATGTTTGTATGGTTCGTTCACTTTGGCCATCTGTTTGGGGGTGATAGGCTGTACTCATATCTAATCGAGTGCCCATCGCTTTCTGTAACGTCTGCCAAAATCGTGAAGTAAATCGACTGTCTCGGTCGGATATGATTGACACCGGCATCCCATGCCGTGTCACGACCTCTTTGATGTACAACCTTGCCAGCTTATCCATTTTATAATCTTCTCGGATAGGCAAGAAGTGAGCGGATTTTGTCATTCGATCCACCACGACCCATATCAAGTCGTGTCCGCTTGGCGTTCTCGGGAGTTTGGTAATAAAATCCATAGTTATGTTCTCCCATTTCCACTCGGGAATTTCAGGTTGCTGTAATAATCCTGATGGTTTTTGTTGTTCAGCCTTAACTTTCGAGCACGTCAAGCATCGGCTTACATACATAGCAATGTCTCTCTTCATGCCTGGCCACCGGTATAGATCCTTAAGAGCGTGATACATCTTGTCTGCACCAGGATGAACAGAATATCGTGTCTTGTGTGCTTCCTCCATGATCAGGGTGCGAACGTCTCTCCAGTTGGGTACCCATATGCGATCCATGAAGTACTGTATGCCATCATCCTTGCAAATCATCTGTTTGTCTAACCCTCGGAATTCTTCTCCCGCAAGGTTTTCTTTTTTCAATGCTTCCCTTTGTGCAAGTTGGATCTGAGCTTTCAAGTTCGTTTGAATAGTCAATCCCAAAGCTCGAGCACGTAGTGGTTTGACGCACTCTTTACGACTTAGGGCATCAGCCACCACATTTGCTTTTCCCGGATGATACCGGATTTCACAATCGTAGTCACTAAGTAGCTCTACCCAACGTCGTTGTCGCATGTTGAGTTCTTTCTGATTTAGGATGTGTTGAAGGCTCTTATGATCTGTGTAGATGATGCATTTGGTTCCATACAGATAGTGCCTCCATATCTTAAGTGCAAATACTACAGCGCCTAACTCCAAATCATGAGTTGTGTAGTTCTTTTCGTGCACCTTAAGTTATCATGAGGCGTAGGCAATCACCTTATCTTTCTGCATTAACACACAACCCAATCCTTGGTATGAGCATCGCAGTACACCACAAAATCATCAGTCCCGTCTGGGAGGGACAATATCGGTGCGTTGCACAACTTCTTCTTCAACGTTTGAAATGCTTGTTCTTGGGCATGTCCCCAATCAAACTTCTTGTCTTTCTGAGTCAACAGGGTTAACGGTTGAGCAATCTAGGAAAAATTCGCAATGAAGCGACGATAATATCCGGCCAATCCTAAGAATTGCCGTATCCTGAAGGTGTCTGGGGTGCATCCCACTTCTTCACTACTTCGATCTTTCCGGGATCTACATGAATCCCATTTTCATTAACCACATGACCCAAAAACTTCACTTCTCGAAGCCAAAACTCGCACTTCGAGAACTTGGCGAAAAGTTTCTCTTCTTGTAGTAGACTCAATATTGCCCGAAGATGTTCCTCGTGGTCTTCTTTCGATTGGGAGTAGATAAGTATACCGTCTATGAATACGATCACGAACTTATCTAAGTAAGGTTTGCACACTCGATTCATCAGATCCACGAACACAACTGGTGCATTAGTTAGTCCGAACGGCATGACTAAGAACTCATAGTGCCTATAACGAGTCCTGAATGCTGTTTCCGATATGTCATCCTCAAAAACCCTTAGTTGACGATATCCAGAACGAAGATCAATCTTGGAGAAATATGAAGCTCCTTGCAGCTGATCAAATAAGTCATCAATTCTGGGAAGAGGATATCGATTCTTCACAGTCAACTTGTTCAATTCGTGATAATCGATACACATGCGGAACGACCCGTCTTTCTTTTTGACAAATAGTACCGGTGCTCCCCATGGTGAATGACTCGGTCGAATAAAACCCTTCTCCAGTAGTTCCTATAATTGGCTAGATAATTCTTGCATTTCAGATGGCGCTAACCGATACGGTGCTTTTGCTATCGGCGTAGCTCCAGGAACCAACTCTATACGAAATTCCACCTATCGTGGAGGAGGCAATCCTGACAAGTCATCAGGGAATACTCCCGGAAAATCTCGTACTACAGGAATATCTACCAACTTGTTGCCTTCTTCTTTCTTTTCCACTACATGGGCCAGAAATGCCTAACACTGCTTTCGTAAACATCGTCGCGTCTTTATGCAAGTGATAAGCTTTAGAGTTCTTCCCGGTTGTTCTCCTTGAATCTTGAGTATCTCCCCGTTTGGTATGGGGATTCGTACTACTTTCTCCCGACAAACAATCTCGGCTCCGTGTTTCGATAACCAATCCATTCCCACAATCACATCAAAACTTCCCAACTCAAAAGGTATTAAGTCTATGTCGAAGGCATGGTTTTCCAATATCATGGAACACTTTGAATAATCTCATCGGCATGTACAACTCTACCGTTGGCCATTTCTATGGAAAAGCTAGTTTCTAGTCTACTAGGGTTCAAGGCAAGCATGTGTGCAAAATCAGAAGAAATGAAACTATTGTCTGCCCAGTATCAAATAGTATGGACGCGAAGTGGTGATTGAGCAAGTACGTACCCGTAACAACATTCGGGTCCTGACGGGCGTCATTTGCTCCGATAACGAACGCACGTCCTCTGGCAGCATTTCCTTGATTCCCTTGGCCTGGATTACCAGCTATGGCCATCACTTGTTGCTGGTTATTCCCTTGTTGACCCGGTGCCCTATTCAGTCTGGGGCACATGTTCCGGTAGTGACCAAGACCTCCGCACTCATAACAAGCCCTGGCATTCCCGGCGGGGTTAATCGCGTTGACAGGTGCTACTAGATTTGGCGCAGTTCTACAATCCATCGCTAGGTGCCCCGGGCGCCTACAATTCGCACACATCCGACAAGGCGTTGCTGGGGGATGATGAAGAGTGCACCTGTTACATTTCGGGTGCGGCCCAGCATATTCTTTCCTTTCTTGAGTCACAGCCACAAAATTTCGGGTTGTCTTGGCCTTCTTATCAAATCTTCCGGCATTAGACCGGCTCGATTCCCCAACCTCCTTTCTCTTCTCTGCTCCCCTGCCCAACATCCCTATTCTTACCATCTCATCAGTTAGAGCGCCGCCTTCAGGATTGCGCTCTGAATTGTGGGAGGAGCAGCTGCTGTTACCAATGCTCGGATTTGAGGCGCGAGTCCCCAAATGTACCTTTCAATTATCTTTGATTCCAAAATTACCAAATGTGGAACCAGCCTTGCCAACTCATGAAAATGATCAATGTAAGCTGTGTGCCCAGCTCCTACCATCGCATGGTTCCAGAATTCCTGCTCAAGTTTCTGCATCTCGTTGAGAGGGCAGTACTCCTCAGTAATCAGGGCTTTGAACTCATCCCAAGTCATTTGCATGGCAGATTCTCTTCCTCTAGGTTGAACCTTGGTGTTCCACCAGGTTAATGCCTTGCCCTGTAGTGAACACGTGGCATACTTGATTCTTTGACTATCGAGGCACTCACTGATGTCAATCACTGCCTCCATCTTTTCAAGCCATCTAGTCAGGGCTATCGCCCCACCTTTCCCATCGAATTCTCGGGGTTTGCAGGCCACAAATTCCTTGTAAGAACATCCCCGTCTAGTATTGTCGACCCCAGTTACGTTCCCAGTTGTTCCACCAATCCCAGTGTCTTCCCCTGTTCCTTGGTTATGCTGATCATTAGTATCATGATCCCCGTGGAGATGATGATTCAGAAGAGTGTCGCTCATTTGAGTCACTATAGTTGGAATCAGTGCGGCTAGCTGCTGAGCAATCATAGTAGCTATGTCAGGGTTGTCAGTTCCCTGATTGTTGCCAGCTGGAGCACCACCTGTTCTTGGTTGTCTACCCCTACCTCTGCCTTGTGGGGTCTCACCTTCTTGATTGGTACTACATGGGACTCTTCTAGGCGGCATCTTCTAATCATAGAAAGGTGTAAACATGTAAACTTTAGTAAACATGTAAACCTTAGTCACTTTAAGATACATGTATGATTCTACTCATCAAGTTCCAATAACCCATGCTTCGGTCCATCAAGATCATCACGTAGCCCAGTTTAAGCACATTCTTAGTATACCGGTGATGCTTATATATAGGGTTCCCCGCAGCGTTCCCACCACATCCATGATATACCTTGAATGACGCTTAAACCGGTTACACGACATCCTAATTTTTCTTAGCATCATCCCAAAGAATAACGTAATGTATGTGTAGAGAGTATCATCACTCCTCTACCTTTCCTGTAGTCCACTTTCATTCTAAGCATTCAATCAGTTCCTTAGTTACTGAAATGCTAAGTGGAGGAATGTCTCATAAAGGATAAGGTCAATGTCATGATTGGAAATACCATGAAGGCTCTAAGTAGCACAGGACTTAAGTAATGGCAAGTGTTAGTAATGTTTTGTTACCCTTAACGAGGTCTTACTAGAGTTATGATCCTAGCACCCTAGGGTATAGAATAGAAAACTTGTAATACTCATGATCGTTACCTCCTGGTAAGATTAGCCAGACTTCTCATGCAGTGCAAATTGCAATTACGTGTGCACCCGTAATGGTAATTTGCCTTGCATAGTAACCCTTAGCTTCCCTTACCCCAAGTTAACATCATAGTGTTGATACATTCATCAAGCACAAATCGTGTAATGCCCTCATGTCCATGAGCCATTAGTATTCCAGTAGTACTATGTGGTAACAAGTAAACTCCAAGCACATAAGCACAATATGTCTAATGATAGTTGCCTATCCTTCATACATTCAGGATTTCAGGCATAACCATGTTAGGGTCAGATTTAGTATCCGAGATCGACGCTACGCGTGATCACCAAGGTTCCCTTCTGTTCTCGACCTAATGATATGATGTTGTGCGTATACGAACGTAAAGTTCTAGTATAAAGGTATCCAGTGGAGAAAGACTAAGAGTAATAGTGTCTTCCTCAGGATGATCAGATAACAAGCACATATGTATAGAATCACGTATAGAGATAAGAAACAAGTATAGAGGAACATACATGTAATATCAAATGCAAGCCAGTCCTAGCATGCATTCTATGAAGGTTCCTAGGTTATAGTCTAGGTCAAGTGAATTGCCTAATTCTCTATAACCAATGGCTCTGATACCAGTCTGTCACACCCCCGCTGATAGCGGAAACATGGGGATGCGAGCTAGACGGGATCGTCATAACACATGGTATACGTTAGAGAAGCAATATAAGTATGATGATAAGCGTGTCATAACGACACCCGAACACAAATGGAGACTTGTGTCGTGTTCAGTCAATGTTCACGACAGCATAGCCATACGCACAACATACAATGATCACATAAGCATTAATGATAACTTGCAATGTAAATTCTCATAACCCGGGAACAAGTATACAATGTACAAGTTTAAGCAACCAAGATGTTGCAAAAATTAATATTTAACGAAATGCTTAATTCTCTAAAAATATATCCTAGGGTCTCTTCTAAAAGGCAGCGCTCCTAGAACTTCAATTACCTTGATCACCTGAAAAAAGATGCTCAAAACGGTCAACATAATTGTTGCTGAGCTTCGCAGGTTTTGAGTAATAAAAGATGTTAAGATGAAAACAACTTGTAAGTTCAATAAGAGTTACCGCGACTATACTTATGTATAGGCGGTTTTACCAGTTATAAATAGTTACAGCCAAACCTATTCATCGGTTCCATACGGGAATTGATGGTTGTAAAGTGAGCATTCCCAAAGCGTAAATAATTAAATATGACGTAGCAAGATCCACAAAGAGCATACGTATAGTTCATAACCAAACCAATCCTTAGGTCCCATTACCGGGATTAATGGTTGTATTGAAAGATTTTCCATAGCATAATAAGTTTAACATGACGTAGCAAGATCCACAAAGCGCATACGTAATAGGTTACAACCAAACCAATCCTTAGGTCCCATTACTGGAATTAATGGTTGTAATGGATGCTCGGCAAAGAAGAACCACAAAGTAGACCCACAAAGAAGAACCACAAAGAAGAACCATACCGCCGAGAGCATCCAAGATCAATAGCATTCACAAGTAACATCACACCACACATAGCATCAAAGTAATAGCACATAGTAATGTAAAGCCACCAAGTAACATACAGGGTAGCAACATAGCATAGAGTCGAGAGTCATAATAGCACCATTCAACAAGATAAGCAAGATAAGTTAACCATAGGAGTTGCAGCAGACTTCCACTGAGGAAAGATGCTTGAAAATGTGTTAAGTAAGCGAGCATTCTTTTCCGCCAGGTTTGGAAATGTTTAAAAGTTATAAAAGCGTAAAAAGGGGCTACGAAACTCACGGAATAGATGATAAGCACGTATGATGAATATTCCCAAAGGTAGGATTCTATGAACGGTCTAACACCTATTGACAATTAATGACAAGCATTAATATGAGCATAAGGCGTAAGATGACATTAGATTAGTTCAGGCTGTTTCGATTCGGTCGTGGGTAACACTTGCACACAAACACACACAATAGATCTTATGTAGATCTAGATACTAGTAACGTTACCATTGTCGATAACATTTGTGTAAAGGGTTACTGTTGTTAGAGAAATATTTAGTAAGCACCTGTGTTATAATTGTTTGTAATTAATTGTAAAATGTTAAGTTGATTTGATTCGATATAACATTAATAAGTTAAATAGTGTTAATCTTAAAGATCGTCATTAGTAATGGCAACCGTGTCGATGTCACCTTAACATCACACGACAACACACACCGCCCACAGGAGGAATTCACACACAATGACTCCAATTGCACGCCAGGACTAGATGCACGACTGGACACTCCGTTCGCACGAATGGACACTCCGTTCGCACGAATGGACCTTCAATCGTACGACTCAGCTTCATTCGTACAATTGAACCCTCATTCGTACGACTCAGCACTCAGTCGCACGACTCAAACTTCCATTCGCACGATTCAACCCTCAGTCGTATGAATCAGCTTCATTCGTATGACTGAACCTTCATTCGTATGACTGGATCTTCAGTCGTGCGATACACACAGTCGCACACAATCATCCGCATTGACTCAATCGCACACACTCTTAATCGCATGCATTCAATCACACGACACACATATACGCATGGACTCAGTCGCATGACTCACCCCAGTCGCACCACTCAGTCTCACGATAGACTCAGACGCATGGACTCAGTCGCATGACTCACTCAGTCACACGGCTCAGTCGCCTGAAAGACCTAGTCGCCCTCTACAGCAGGTCGCGACTGCTGAAGCTTCGAGCAGCGTCCAGCTGCTCGGGCACGGGATTCACACATCAAGAACCTCCGGAATTCATATTCTAACATGTCTAAGCATGAAACACACTCAGAAACGCAACACACAAGCCCACACGACCTCATGTGCTCGGATGAACACGAGCACCCGAAACCCTAGAAAACGCAGAAGTGAAATCGAGCAAGAAACGAGACAACCAAGGTTTTGTACCTGCTAGAAGTAAGTATTCACGATGGTAATCAAGAATTGATGGTGAAAATGCAACAAACTTGACGGATTTTTGTGCTAGATCGAGAGAAAAATGGAGAAGAAGGTAAAGAAGAAGAAGGTAAGAATGAGGAGGCTAGGGCTGGTAAGGGGTTTATATACCCAGCCCTAGTTTCGTAATATGACATGTTTAGTCCCCGTACTTTGCCCCCGAGTTCCCAAATTTTGTTTCAGTTGAAAACGTTATTAAATAGGCTTGTTTTATTAATGATAAAATGTTGTTAATGATATTTATAATTTAAAATTGGTTTTATTTGTGACATTATGTTCATATAAAAACAGTGCGTTCAATGATAACGGGGGCAATCTTAGAAAGCGTTTTAAGATGATAACAACGCAAGCAACGATAGCACAAGCATAAGGATAGTAAAGCAAGTAACCAAGTATAATATCCACATAGATGGGTTATAAAGTTGAGGGATGACCGACAACAGAAGTTAACAGAACACGTCAATAGACGGACCTTTGGTGACGGATGTCACATGGTTGGTTCCACGCATTTCATATTAGTTCATGTGAGATAACGAGTCGAGAAATTCACTCGTACCTACCTAAATAGTCGGTCATCGTGGTGTGTCGTTATACATCGATCGTTAATTCTGATTCACCTTCTGTTATTAGCAATGTCTCTAATCGTCTTTGGGAACCCAGCTCAAAATCTCAGCATATCGTATCATCCTTAATCTGACGGTTTGACTGAAGGAGCAATACGTATTCAAAAGATATGCGTTAAGCTTGTGTCATTATATATAGTGGCACTTGGGATTCTTAAATTTCGTCGGTCAAACTTTCATACAATTACGGACTTTTTCAATGGCTTCAAGACGTCACCTTATCACATAATTTCATTCTAGATGTTGAGAGTAGTGAGACAGTGACTTATAAGTCTAATATACATCAGGAACTCATCATCATTTTCTAACCTTTCATGTGTCAAATCTCAAAGAGTTAGTTTGTCAATGATAACTTTTGCATTCCACTGGAAGAATACAAAGCTGCATGCATCGTGTCAAGAACTCCGTAAAATTCCATAATTCGTAAAGCGAAACATCTCACATGTAATCAAACGCCAATACACTTATCTTTCGTCACAAGTTTCCTTTCAAATTAAATTTCAGGATGAAATTCTTAAAAGTTGGGGAGACTGTAACCTCTCGTAACTTTTTTTAACGATTGTTAATCGTCGTTATCTCTTGTAAGAGTGTGGTTGTTATTAATGCAATCACAAGGATTCGTTTGTAAAACTTTGATAAATAATAATAATAATAATAACAATAATAATAATAATTAGTAATTTATAAAAATTAAACAATTAATAAGTTATTAAATATTTAATAGTTAAAGTTTAATTTAGTCCAGGGGGTATTTATGCCTTATTGGAAACTTTAAATGGAAGTTTTAAACATAAAATAATAAAATGAAAACTGTAGGGACCATTTGTGTAAAATAATTAAAACCCAAACCTTCTTCTTCCCCCCCCGGTTTTTCCGGCAAACCGTCGGCCATCTGCCGGCTGTAGCTTCGGCGAGGCCAAAAGCCTCGATTTTTGAGTTTCAACCCGAGAAAAGGATCCCTAACCGTTCACGAAAGGGATTCGAACCATTGGGTACATTTTAATTAAGTTTAACATCGGTTACAAGGGCGTTAGAGCTCGAGTAACCGCTGATCATTAAGCACACAACGTTCGGGCATTAAACACTAATAATAATCAAATTAATTCAACCCAAACGAACGTCTATCGATCTATACTCGATTGCTACCTTCAATTTCACCTGAAATACTCAAACTCATCACAAATGATCCTCTCCCCAACCCGAACCTGCAACTCTTTCAAACTTTGTCCTCACGCCAATTATTAAAACTTTAACCTTGTGAATATATATACATATTTAGGTGCCTTGTGACGATACATGTTGGAATGACACCTATTAGTATTCTTATTAGTCATCAAACTTATACTAATTTTCCATGTGAGTTTTCCTTGCCCCTTTTTATGATTTTCACACTATTTTGGGGTGAAGCATGATACTTATACATCATACACATATAAACGTTTGAGACTTGTAAAGCACTTTCAATTCATCATTATATTTTGTCATGGTTATTTGTGTGTTGTAAGTGATTATATGAGATATATAGTTTGTTTACAATCATTAAATATTGCTAGCTTGGCGACGTCTTAGATCTTTGGTCCTGACAAGCCTATTTGGTGCTAAAGCCGAGGTAGTGACGGCTCCTGATGACGTATGCTTGTTCATCATGGGAACCAAATGCACTTAGCCAATCTTATATACTTGTAATCAAGTCGAGGTTTGGTTGTAACGATATGTGTTCTATAACCTTACTAACTTATAACCTATGACATGAATTGCTACTTGTAACCTTATCATATTATGTATGAAAACCTTGGAAATCACCAACTATTTTTAGTTGACCTTTTATTTTTATCATGTTTCAGGTAATCCTCAAGTTTAAAGTGAATTTTTGAAGCTTGCAATAATCTAGGACTTGGACCTAGTTAATGAAATAAAAAGATTACATTTTGTTATGTTATGTTTGAACTTATTTCATGTTTGAGACTTATGTTTGTAATTTCTTTTGAAACTTATAATTTGAAAATTTACATTTAAATATAGCGTTATGTGGCTGTGAACAATCTTAATCCTCACATCTCGACTATTCCGCCGTCAAGGTTGGGGTGTGACAACACCACCCTACGGTCATCCACCTTCATCCTTTTGTTGTTTGGAGTGAAACCACCACATCCAAACCTTTTCCCACTCCAGTTTCTGTCACCACCATATGTCTTCTTCACCTCGACTACTACCACCTCTCTCTCATCATACAACCTACATACCAGGTCTACCACCGATCAAAAGGTACCCGGCCGGGCAGCGATCAAATACCTGCGGATGTCAGCCGACAATCCTTGGATATACTTCTTGATCTTCCTTGAAATTGGCGTCACCTGATCCGACATCAGTCTCGCCATTTTGTTGAACTTGGTAGTGTATTGCTGGTTGGTCATGGTGCTCGCCTCAAGCTGTTGGAACTCTCTTTCTATCTTATCCAACTCTTTATGAGGACAGAACTCCTCTTTCACCAACTTCTTCAGTTCTGGCTACTTTATTTTTCTAATGGCCCAGCTACCCTTGGCCTGGACAATGTGATCCCAGCAGCATAAGGCCGAGTCCACAAACGAGTGGGTAGCAAACTTCACCTTCTAATCTTCTCGGCACTCGCTGATATCAAGCACCGCCTCCATCTCCCTCACCCGCCGGTGAGCAGCAACAACATTGTTGTTTCTATCAAATGTTGGGGGCTTGCATCTTTCAAATGCCCCATATTTACAACCACGTGCAGTTTCCTACACCGCTTCCTCTTCCTCCTCCTCACTCGAGACAACCGTCTCGGTCTCTAGCCGTTCTCCTCATTCTTTCCTAGTATTTCTCCTCTTCTCTCTCTTTTATCCTCTCTCACGGACTTAATCACTTCGGTCAGTACAGACGGCAGAATCGTCTGCATGGCTTGATGTACCTCCTCTACTACTGCCTCTTTCACTGAGGCCCTCAGATTCGCACTCTCATCGACGCCCTTATGCTGATGAACTTCAGGATCTGCAGGGGTCGTTTCAGCAGCTCTAGCCTTATTCCTCTTAACACGCGGTTCAGCACCACATCCACCACGTGTTCAACCCCTAGAAGCATTAGACGATCTACCTCCAGCCATCCTCTAATCACTATAAGATTCAAACACTAACACGGTTATTCAGGTAATAACTTAGTTTATATTGAGTATAGTAAGTCCCTAATTACAGTGGCCATTTGTGATTAGCCACTTACTTTACTCTTCACACCCCAAGCATTTCCTCTCCTGACTACATCAGCATCTAAATCTACTAAGGGCACATAATCAACTAGCACATGCACATAACTCTAATTAACTTTGGAAAAAGAAATATCTGATGACACGTAGCTACTCGGGCTGGCATCCCTTTCCTTTAGTCCCATTCTCAGTTTAAGATTAGGTTTTTGAAAATATTTACCCAATTCACTTAAACTTTATCTCTGATACCAACTTGTAAGGTCCCGTTCCCGGGTACCTCACAGTTGGACAATCATCACATCATTATGTATATAATAAATATTTTATAAATTAAGCAGCAAAAATAGGTGATCAAAACCATTCATTTCATTGATAAATACTGTTGTTAAGTAATACAACATTGTTAAATTACAAAAGCCTCATTCAATTTCATTACAAAACAACAATATTATTATGCGTGAGTGGATGCCAGTCTTGCGCTGCCGAGTAGCCTCCCCCGCGCGCCATCCCCAGCAACATTACCTGCCAACTAAAAAGTACATAAAAGTCAGCATTGCTGAGTGAGTTCTAGTTTTTAAAGTGTTAAAATACTTTATACAGTTCATATATGAAAATACTCTTTTCATAAAAATACTTTCTTTACTTTCGTACGTGATCATTCATCATACATACAACGAGGTGTAACCTTATTCGTCATTCATATCGCACGTATTAGTTCGTTGGTACTTGATCATTTCGTTCATTTCATACTTTATCATTTCATTCGTTTCGTACTGATCATTTCGTTTGTTTCGTACTTTATCATTTCGTTCGTTTTGTACTTTATCATTTCGTTCATTTCGTACTGATTCTAGATCTTGTCAAGCTTTTTCTCCCATCGTGGCCGAAAGCCACCATTCCGGGCATAAAGCCTTATTACCATCTGTCACAAAGCCCATGGCCCGAAGCCACCATTCCGGGCACAAAGCCTCATCATTTCTGCGGTCGAGTGACAAGGATCCTATTTCGTACTATGGATCAGTCACCAAGACTGATCCCCCTGTGTGTGAACCCTCATGGGTTAACCAAAATCGCACGCTGTAATACACACAGTTGAGCTAACAACTCTCAATGAGTTGTGATCCTCCTTTCAATCAGCTTGCAAGTCTTTTCTTTATTTTATTCTTTATATTCCACTTTCATTATCATTAATCTTATCTCTTTCTTAATGATAATACTTTATGTTTATGATCGTAAACACACCACGTAAAGTCACACATCAATATATAATAAGGAACATAAGAACAGATCTTAATCAAGCATAAAATAAGCATATACAAGCCACAAGTCAAAGTAGGGTCAAAACCCTAAAATCTCAAACTTCTCAAAATTTCAAAAAATAAACTAATTGGAACTATACAGGCTCATGAGCCCTGCTTAGGCGCATTATCACTATTCGGGAGCATGACCCTACACTTGGCTGTTTTACTAACTCCTGGGCGCATGAACTGTTCAGGCGCATGAGCCAACACTTAGGTGCCTGAGCAAAAACTTGGGCACATGAACACTATTAGGGCACATGACCCCAATACTTAGGCGTCTGGCCAAATATTCTAGGCACATGAACCACTGTTCAGGCGCATGAAACACACTTAGTTATTCTAAGGCATAAAGTTGGGTGCATGAGGTACTGCTTGGGCGTACAAGGGAACTGTTTAGGCGTATGAACATCACTTACAAATTTCTAAGGCAAATTTCAGGCACATGAGCCTTACTTAGGCGCATGACCACCTGTTTAACATGTTTCCCAACTATTTTCAGTCCCAATCATCATTCTAACACGTTCTAAGCTTGTCACTACCATTCTAAACACTATCAAAGCCTCAACAAGCATAACATGCCCATACACATACACATATACATACTGTTACACACATAACATTTGAAAAAAATGTTTTTACATGCATTTTCAGACCTAAAACTTTTAAAAACATATAAAAACCAGGGTCTAGAAACTCACCTAGACTGCTTCCAAGCTCAACTTCTTTAAACTCGAACTTTCCAAAAGTTCCTAACACCTATACATGTCAAAAACACATAACCAAACACATGTACACACATAAGAACATGTAGAAATCGGTTTTATGGTAAAAAATCCATAAAAACCAAACCAGTTATGCTAAATTTGCTTACCTTAGCTGAATTCAACTACTTTCTCTCTCTTAAGCCGAAGATCTTTCTGCTTTATCTCTTTAAAATGTCGAGCAGTTGATGTGATCAGAGAAATGGGCGGCCATGCCCACTTTAAACAAAATAATAATATTATTTTGTCCTTTTTATACTTTTAACCCCTACACTCAAACTTTTTCTTTTCTTACAAAAATAATTTTCTTTTCTTTTTTTTCTTATTTCTTTTCTTTTAACTAACAAAATTTTCAGGTGTTACGGTAATATATTAGGATATGATTTATGGCATGTTATATTTACTAGTCATAAGGCAATCTGCCTTTTGACTCTACGTTGATCTTGTTATCGATCAATGTTTCCATCTAGCTTTCAAAGTATAGCCGGTTGTAGAGTGTAGTATAAAGTATCTCAGGGTCTTGTATCTTATTTATGCATTTTAACACTTGTAAAAGAACTTGAGATTAATATACATCATTCTTAAAAACCAGATCATATTTTCTTGAGTTTTGTCTCCTTGTTTACTTGTGTTCTTTGCATCTTTCACTCAAACCTGGTTCCCTATTTGAACTGTTAAGTGTTCTAACACTCTCCTTATTGTGAGACTGATTGTATTGACCTCCCTTAACAGGTCCTGTAATAGGTATTAGAGCATTCCAGGCTCTTGATTATAAGATCTCACCATCTTGAATCTCCTCAGTTCTCACAAAACACTTCACATCTCAAATTGAAGCTTCTAAGTCTGATATGGAAACCGATACCACGGTAAAGTCATTACTAATCACTCCTGATGATTTTGATACTTGGTGCCTTAGAACGGAAGGCTTCATCAAGTCACAAGATATTAGGATATGGGAGTTTGTTACCACAGAACCTTACATTCCATGCACCTCTTCAGCTGCTACTGGAGGTTGCATGATACCAAAAGAAGTGGCTGACTACTCTGAAAAATATAGGAAAAGAATAGACGTAGATTAAAAAGCCATAACTACCATCCAAACTACACTTCGAAATACCATCTACAGAGGCTTCAAGAAGTGCAAAACTGCTAAACAGCTATATGATGCACTGAAGCTGATGTATGAGGGGTCAAATGAAGCTAAAGAGAACAAGAAAGACCTCTTGAAGTAGCAGTTTGAGAACTTCACCTTCAATACATGTGAACCATGAGTTAACAATATTTTAGGTATGTTGAGATTGTGGACACTCTAGTGGATGTTGAAGTGAAGCTGGAGAATAGGGATATTGTGAGGAAGTTCATGTCCTCTCTTTCAAGACAATGGATACACTACTGTGTTGTCATTAAGAGGACTGTAAACCTCAAGAACCTTACTCTCACGGAGTTATATGGTACACTCAGCGGCTACCAGATAAGATGGACATGCAAAATCCATCTGGTAACTGTAGCAATCAACAGAGTACTGCCCTGTACGTGGTTGAAAGGGATTATAGAGAAGCACAACACCATCTTATCTCATACCCTGACAATTCACCAAAGGGCCCTTTCATCACCTTCCTAGAGACACCAAGGGAGAGCTACATCCAAGGAAGCTCATTCTAAGAGACAAGCTCATCACAAGTCTTTGTGTCTCATGATGAAAGCACAAGCAACTTCCTCTTCACCCTTGATGATTTGGACTTATCCATCCGAATGACCTGGAGTATATGGAAATTGTCCAACCGATGGCTCTTCTCACTCATAGATCCAAGAAATTCTACAAGAGGACATGGATGAAGTTTCCCAGCAATGTGTCCAGTGGAAAGTTTGGGCTGGACAAAGGCAAAGTGAAGTGTTACAACTATAACCAGATGGGACACTTTGCTAGGGTGTGCAAGGCACCCAGGGCTAATGGTGGCCAAGCACAACCTAAGCCAAACTACACTGAGGGAACTCCACACACTGCACAACCCAAGCAGCAAACTGTAGTTGTTGTTGAAGAAGAAGGATTTGATTGGAGTTTCCAGGTTGAAGATGTGTCTCAAAACCAAGCACTGATGCCAGATCTTGATGAAGCTAAGGCATTGAAACATCTTCATACCAAAGAATGCATTGCTAAAGTAAATAGATATAGGTCCATTAACTTAAAGATGAGATCCAATCTTGAGTCCTTGAACATCTTAAAATCTGATTTCAAAAGAGTTGAAAATGAGTATAAATTTCAACTCTCAAACATGAACATACCAATTACAGGACTCAAATTAAGGATCTCATCACTAAGTTAACTGAGTGCCAGGCTGAGCTTGTGATCAGCAAAGCTAAGGTAGAGAAACATGTTCTTAAAGAAGAGACATTCAAGAACATAATATCCTTATCCCTGCATGTCAAAGTGTATTATAAGAATAAACAGGGACTGGGATCTAGTGAGATAGCTCCTCCAGATACTCTATTGTCTATAAGATCTCCTAGATGTGGAACTGGCCAAAATGAGCTTCCATCCATAGACCCTAGTGATGAAGAGGATGAGAAGAGTGAAGAAGATCATCCTACCAAGGGTCACTATTATCCTAAGGAGATGAAGAAACCAGGGATGATAAAGTCAAAGAGGAAGAACTTGATCAGAGCATCCAAAAGGAGATCAAAGAGAGCTCAAGATATCAAGGCCACCTTCAACTCTAAGCAAAAACAAGTTTTTATCTTTGCTGGTTTGGAAGTGTTGAAGACTGTGGATACAACTCTAAACTCTAGTACCAAGAGTTCTTCATGTCCAACTCATCCCTGTGAAAGAATGAAGGCTGATCAGCTACGTAACACTGCTACACAACATGAACTATCCACCTCTAAAAGTAAGTTTCACCCTAGGAAGCTTGTAACGACATCTGAAAAGATGGGGATGGAGATAGAAAGTGATCAAACTCAGTCTTCAATTCATAAGAAGACTCTCAGAAGGAAGCCAGTTGATTGCATTATGTGTGGCAGTACTTCTCATCTTGTTAAGGATTGTATCTACAATCCTAAAAGTGCTGTTAACGTAACCAAGAAAAAGACTTTTAAGAGAAGCAAGAAGAAGAAAGCTTTGAAAGAAAATATTTGTCTTTCGGAAGCTCCAAAATGGGAAAGAAGACAAGTAAAAACTTGCCTTCGGAAGATTTTTTTGTCTCCGAAGAAAAGAATACTTCCGAAACACCGAAGCTTGCTACAGTGAAAACAAAATCTTCAAAAAGGATCAATCTCCAATACTTCCAAAGTTGTCAAAACTTCCAAAGTATTGAAGGTCAAGTCTAATTTTCAAAGATGGTGTGGAAGATAAGACCAAGTGACTGAAAGTTCTTTATTAACAACAACAAATGATCCCCAAAGTCTTAACATAGGATCAATTATTGTTGCATTGTCTTCAGTCCATTTTCAACAGTCCAAGACCAATGAGGATTGGGTTTCCAAAAGTAACTAATTTTTTCTTATTATGCAGGAACAGTTGAAAACCAAAAGAAATGTATGGATCATTGACAGTGGCTATTCCAGGCATATGATAGGCAATAGGTCCTTGCTTTAAAACTATGAGAAAATTGATGGAGGGCTAGTTGCTTTTAGAAGAGATGCAGGAGGTTATATTACAGGAAGGGGCAGGTTCATAAATGGTAAGCTCAACATTGAAAAGGTAAACTTTGTTAACGAGCTTGGGTATAATTTATTATGTGTATCCCAATTTTATGACCAAAGACATAACATGCTTTTTACTAAGCATAAGTGTATTGTTCTCAAGCCCAAGGTGGTTATTCCTTAAGAGCATATCCTGCTTAGAGCATCCCGGAAAGGGAACATGTACAAGATGGATTTGTAGAAAACATCTCCCTCAGGAGAAGTTTCTTGCTTTCTATCTAAAGCAAATAGTGATGAGTCTTTTCTTTGGTATAAAAGAATGTGCAATGTAAACTTTAAGAACGTAAATAAGTTAATAAAAATGATTTAGTATCTGGAATGCCAAAGAAAGAGTTTACAAGTGATGATCACTGTGTTGCATACCTGAAAGGGAAACAACACTTTGTGTCTCAAAAGCCAAAGGAAAAGAACTCCATCACTACTTCCCTACACTTAATACACATGGATCTCTTTGGCCCCTCCAGTGTAATAAGTCTAGGAAGGACCTCATATAGTTTAGTGTTCACAGATGATTTCATAAGATTCACTTGGGTCTTCTTCCTTAAACCTAAGGACGAGTCTTCTGAGATCTTGAAGAACTTCATTCTAAAAATTAAGAATCAAAGTGATCACAAGGTCAAGACCATAAGATGTGATCAAGGAACTTAATTCAAGAAAAAAATCCTTGACACATTTTATGATGAAAAAGGTATTACAAGACAATATAGTGCTCCTAGGACTCCTCAGCAAAATGGTGTTGCTAAGAAGAGAAACACGACACTTATTGAAGCTGCAAGAACCATGTTGTCTGACTCTAAACTGCCTATCACCTTCTGGGCAGAGGTAGTCAACATTACCTACTATATGTAGAATAGAGTTTTAGTAGTTAAGACTCATGGTAAGACTCCTTATGAACTATGGCACAAAAAGAGACCTTTCATTGGTTTTCTTAGATCATTTGGATGTCCTTGCACCATCTTGAATACCAAAGATCAGGTAGCCAAGTTTGCAAAGAAATCAGATGATGGACACTTTATTGGATACTTTCAACAACTAAGGCTTATAGAGTATACAATCTCAGAACTATTATAGTTGAAGAATCAGCCAATGTGATCTTTAATGAGCACACTTCCTGTGTGAAAGGTTCTAGTCCTGATTGGCTATTTGATATTGATTTAATTACCAACTATTTTAACAAATCTTATGAGAATGTTTCAGGACCTACAGGTAATTTATCAACAGGAGATCCTGGCCCAAGATTTGAGCTAAGAAGACCAGCAAGACTACTACTTCAGCTCCTGTGGTAACTAACCTTGCAAATGGAGTTCCGATCAGCACAACAATGAGAAATCAAGCTGATACATCTGAGATGCCTACAAATTCTAGCTCAGAGGCATAAAACTCAAATGAAGGAGATTCAAATGAAGGAATAATGGTGGTGGTGACAATGATCAAGAATTTCTTGATGCTGATAGCCACTCCATTGACGACAACATTAATGATGTCACATACTTATTGGATCAAGCTTCTCTTGATTAGTGTGCTTATGTGGTGGGAAATTCCTCATTGCCTGATCCAAACTTTACAAATTTATATCTGTCTAATCAACTTGTTATGATCCCTCAACTTAGGATCTACAAGTCACACCCTACCACAAACATCATTGTAGATGTTCACCAAGGGATGAGAACAAGAGGACAAACCCATGACAAAAATGCTTGTCTATACTCTTACTTTTTTAATCCCGATAGAGCCAAAGAAATTTGATGAGGCTTTGAAGGATGGAAGTTGGATTGAAGCAATGCAAGAGGAGCTGCTTCAATTAAAAAGGCAAAAGGTTTGGAACCTATGTCCTCTTCCTTAAGGGAAGACTATCATAGAAACCAAGTGGATTTTTAGGAGCAAGAAGGATGATAGAGGACTTGTTATCAAGAAAAAAGCAAGACTGGTTATTCAAGGGTACACATAAGAAGAAGGAATTAACTACACTGATGTCTTTGCTCCTGTAGCAAGACTTGAAGCTGTTAGAATATTCCTGGCATTTGTTGCATCCAAGGACTTCAAGGTCTACTAACTTGATATCACGTGTGCTTTCTTATATTGGGTGATTGATGAAGAGGTGATGTCAAACAACAACCTGGCTTTGCAGACACAGATCATCCTGACTACATCTGCAAGCGTGATAAAGTTCTCTATGGGCTGCACCAAGCTCCAAGGAAATCTCATTATCTCTGTCAACATGGCTATAAAAGGGGTACTATAGATGGAACTCTCTAATCAAAGGAACAGGAAATGACTTAATGCTGGTTCAACTGTATGTAGATGAGATCATCTTTTTGATCAACTAATCCAAAGCTCTGTAAAGACTTTGAGAAGCTAATGAAGAATATATTTGAAATGAGTGCCATGGGCAAACTCAATTTCTTTCTAGGATTTCAAGTGAAGCAAGTTGACAATGGTATTTTCATAAGTCAATCAAAGTATGTACAGGACATACTTACAAGATTCAACATGACAATGTAAGGTTGCAAAGACACCCATAACCATAAATCACTCCCCCAGACCTGATCTTGAGGGGGAGTGTGTAGATGAACATCTTTATAGGGCTATGATTGGGTTTCTTATTTATCTTATAGCCAGCAGGCCTGATATCATGTTTGCCACATGTATTTGTGCAAGATATCAAGACAATACCAAGATGTCACACCTAGTTGTTGTGGAAAGGATTCTTAGATATCTCAAAGGAGCCCCTAAGCTAGGCCTTTGGTATCCAAAGTATTCTGACTTCAATCTGTATGCTTATACAGATAGTGACTATGGTGGCTGTAACATGACTGCAAAGTCTACATGTAGGGGATGTCAATTCCTTGGTGAAAGGATAGTCTCATGGAAATACTAGAAACAATCATGTGTATCTGCATCAACTACTAAAGCTGAATACATTGCTACTGCTAGCTGCTATGCTCAAGTGCTTTAGATTTAGAATCAGATGCTAGACTATGGATACAACTTCAAAGAGACTCCCATCCACATAGACAACAACAATTCCACTTCTATCATAGAGAATCTTATACAGCACTCAAGGACAAAACATATCAATATCAGGTATCATCTGATTAGAAATAATTATAAAAATGGATTGATAAAACTAGTCAAAGTTAACACAAATGAACAATATACTGATCTGTTCACAAAGGCTTTGATAAACAGAGATTTAAATATCTTCTATTAGGATGATTAACCTTGAATAGATTTTTTTAATACTTAATTAAATATTATTTCTAAAAAGACTAATGTGTCATGAGTTGTCTAAATAATCATCTACATAAACCCAGTTTATCTTGGGAGAAAATCTTTTTCAAATGATATTCCTTAAAATTTTGAAAATCTTAAATATATTTTCTTTCTGAAGACATTAAGATTGTCTTCGGAAAAATTTTAAGCCTTCAAATCAGATAACTACTTATAAGAAATTTATCTTCGGTAGATATGCTGATATTTCTTCCGAAACCAAAATATGCTTCTAAGTACTTTTATGTATTTGAAGAACAAATTTCTTTCGAAAGCAATTATGTATCAGAAGATTTATTCCCTTTGGAAAAAAAAATTCCAAGTTTTATTATCTTGCTAAACCAAATATGCCTCGGAAGAGAAAATACTTAAGTAATTTTTCTTCCGAGGCAAATTTTATACAAAGCTAAGGAATATCTTCCGAAGTCAAATTTGTCTTCGGAAGTTTTTCACAAAACTTCCGGAAAAAAATACCTTCGGAAGAATTTTGATTTCCAAGAAAACCACATTTTTAGGCATTTTTTTCAGAGGTGGGACCAACATTTGAATATCAAAGTTTATCCTTTCATATTAACTTTGTCTTAAATCTATTTCATATAAATATACCCAACGGTTCCCCCCTCTTTCACTATCTTCTTCATCTGCAACTTCTCTAACCTAAATTCACCCACTCACCGCCTTTGTTCTTACCTTTCTTCACCTCAAAGCTACCTCAAATGACCAACCCTGACTGTAAAAACCAACCAGTTTTCTCCATGCATCTTCACAGGCAACATAATCAAGTTGCTCTGTTGAACTCTGAGAAAGATCCAAGTTTCTCAGAGGTTTGCTGCTTTTTATCTCTATCAAACTATTTCACCTCTCTCACCATTGATCCTCCACTCTATGAGGATCAACTTTTGAAATTTAGAGAACCTGCCAAGAGGTCACCATGGATGGGGAGAAGGCACTCTCTGCTACAGTGCAGGGGAATACAATTTTCATCACTCCAGCTTCTATAAACTCTCATCTTCAACTGGATGATATAGAAGGTGAATTGTCTTTTCCAAAACCTACTGTTAACTAATCTTTTGAGCAGATGGGCTATGAAGGTGACTTCTTATTCAGAAGCTTTAGGCAAGGGAAGGTTTTCTCTCAATGGAAATACCTCCTTCATGTCATCATCCACAGCTTGTCTAACAAACAAGGAGGATGGGACCAAATTCTAGAAGACTTTTCCTTCATAGTCCATGGGATAGTTCATGGGGTCAAGTTCAGGTACTCACAACTTATGTACACTAATTTTCTTGCAAACTTGGACTCCTTAGAGTATTACATGTTCCCTAGATATGTCCAGCATATTCTCAACTATGAACTGGGCTCACAGTTGAGGGGAGCAGATAATATCCTAAAATTGGGACAGATGAAATCTGACATATTTAAAAATAGGAAAGCCTACTGTGGGATTCTCAGGGGTAGAAACAACCCTAGTCCCAAAAATGTTAGAGCTCATTGTTCAAGGTGACAACCTACAAGCACCAGCTAGTGTTGAACCCACACCCTCCACTTTAAAACAACCCACACCCTCCACTTTAAAACAACCCACACAGCCACAAATAACCATCACCTACCAAATAAAATCCAAACGAACCCCTACATAGGTTATTCAACTTGTGCAGACCCCCATATCACCACCCATACAAGAGGAAGTGGACACTGGAGCTCCTATTTCCCCTGAGGAGCAAACCACTCCCGTCTCACCAATAATCAGTCATGAGGTTCCTTATGCTAAGACTGATGAGCTCACAACCCAAGAAGCCTTAAGCCTTCACTCAGAGTCTCAACACTCTAGTGAACAAACTTTAGGGGAAAGTTACCATCCTCAGCCTGTTGATCTAAACCAGTCAATACCCAGACTAGACTTCTATGATGATGAGGATATGACACTCAGTGAGTACCATGATTCTTTCTTCTCTTTCCCTACGTAAAGAGAGATGAGTGCTCCTGCTTCTCCCATATCTAGCCCACATCATCCACTTACCACTGAGGTGGATCTTCCTGAACTTGTTCAGGGGATTCACATGGAAGAGGCTTTTACTTCTGCAAGTGATTACATCATTAAGACCTCAACTATGGCAACTCAACCCATTAACACTTCAATTGAAGCTATCAATGTGCAGGGGAAATCCAGCAGCCAAGAACAACAGGCTGGTGATGAGGAATAAGACTTAGGTCCAATTCCTCTCATTCCCTAGTGATTCTTCTACTGAATATGAGGGGAACCTCAGACTAAAGGTGTAAAACTTATCCAAAACATGCACTTATTTAGTCTCCAAGGTCAGTCACTTAGAATCTCAAGTAACTACCTTGCAAAGAAGGGTCAATGATCAGTAACTTGAGATTTCTGATCTTAAGAAACAACTAGCTAGGAGACCCTTTAGGAGAATTCAACCAGGAACATAAGAAACTGAGGGTGTGAAAGACTTTAACCCCCAGCTCACTTATGCAAAAGGGTGATGCTACCATAAAAGGGAAGGAAGTCAACACAATCATAGAACCTGGGAGTCCTAGAGTATGGACATTAAGGACTCACCACCCTCACTTGTAATTCTCCATGCTCAGCAACCTCCTCAAGTTCACATGGATGTGGACTCACTCATATAAAGCTTGTTTAAGGAGGGTATACCAAGGGCAATGTTATCCCCACCCTATGGAGCTGAAAATGAAATACTAGGGTGGAGGTATGATACTGATAGAAGAGCCTTGATACTGCATAGATTTCAAGGGCAGTAAGAAGTCTTCAACTTTCAGACCTTGAACTACTATCACAATCTCCCTCTAGTCGATATGCCACTTTTCAACCTAACTCAACATAGGCAATCTGACAGAATAGCTGAGAGGATTCAAGACAGGATTGTTAAAGAAGTTAGACAAAGAAGAAGACAAAATAGGCAATGTCAATGGTCAACTAGATGTTAAGGTGGACCTAAAGATTAGCTTTGAAGGGCAAACCTTGACTGAAGGCCCAGTGATAGAACTTGCGAGCATTATCACAGGAACTACTATTGTAACATCCTTTACCCTTAATGAGGCACCATTTGGTGAAGGTGCTTCACAACCTCTCTCTGGCAAGAGCCTGACCACTGAATCAGGCAATAAAGGCCAAAGCTCTCTCCACCCTGAGTTACCAAGGTCTGTGAGTGACAAAGGGAAAAGGAAACTGACTCCAGAGGAGATTGAGAAGGAGGAAAGAGAGAGGAAGAGGAAGATAAGGGGAGAGAGTTCAAGTAGGTCTTAAGGATTTATGGAAGCTGCAATCAAGGTAGCCCCTAGGACAAATACTCAAGATGATGAGTTAAAGGCTGTCAAATTAAACTACTTGGGGACCAGAAATTACAATATAGATGAACTCATATCTCCTCCCATAGAAGAACCGAATGAACTGACAGACTTAAAGTTGACAAAGGAGAGGAAGGAGGCGAGGATGCACAGTTGCTCCTAAAAGTTAAAGAAGAAAGAAGGTAAAAAAGGCTTTACAAACTTGCTCCTACCCTCTCCCTAGTTTATGAAATCTCTGAGAGAGAGGCTGTGGTAACTGAACAACCTCAGGTAGACAAGGAGATTGATAGACAAAACATAATCAACTACCTGAGTGCCACAGACCTCTAGTAGACATCTACATTTCTTCCCCTCTCATATGAGTAAATTAGATTTAGGTATCTTAAAAGGTGTAACCACAATTTATTAAGGAGCAAAAGGATACTAAGAGAAAGATGACGGAAGAAGCTGTAATATCAAGAGCCATCATCTAAAAGAGTCAAAATAAGTCTATTGACAGGCAGAGGATGATGAGTTTCTTAAAGCTATATGAATTCTCTGGAAGGAGACTTGGTCCAATGTCTCTATCCACTATGGATGAGCACATTAGAGTGATAAAGAAGAATATTAAAAAGGGAGAGCTTGTGGACTTGCATTCTCCACCAAGCCAAGCTCCTCCTGAGGTTAAGGTTAAGGTTAAACCAACTCAGACAACATAACCAGGACCTTCAGCTGCATCTCAGCCAATTTCATCTTCTATTCTTCAATAGGGTTCCACTCCCTTTCCTTCTGAACCTGTGAGAGAAGAGGACCCAACTGAGAGAGGCAGAATAGAACAAACTGGTACTCAATACCAGCCCTCTCAGTTAAAGACAACAAGAGGAAGAAAAGGATGACCATGAAGAGTGTATCGAAGAAGAAGTCAAAGGCATCCACTTCCATACCTCAGGATGAGTCAGAGCATCCTAAGGGAGTGCAACAAGAGGCTGCTCAACCAACTCCTACTCAGGCACAACCTCTTGTAACTGGAAGACCTATCCTGTCCTGGACCTTTGCTGCTAATCCAGACAGCTAGTATGTTATCATAGATCAAGGTGGTCAAGATGTCTACTTCTGTCAAGACATGCTTGATCTACCTCTGTATGATCTCCATGACATGAGAAGATATTATGAGAGTCTGAGGGATCATGATCAAATAATGAAGAAGGGAATGGTCTTGATCCTAATGAGGACTGTCAACTGCTGAACAATCTTCTCTGTTTTGGTAGCATCGGCCTAGGGGGAGTTTGTAAGGTTATATAAGAAGGCTGATGCAACCCCAAGCAACCAAAGGCTTTATGCATGGATGCACTATGTAAAAGGTAGAAGTTGCTTTGGAAGTTTTACACTCTGCACAGAAAATATTTTAAATGTAAAATCTTTCTAAGCCAAAAACTAAATCTTCCGAAGCCAAAGATGAAGTCTTCTGAAGCTTTAAAGATAAAGTCTTATGAAGCCAAATGAAGTAAAGACTGATTTCTTTCAAAGACAGAGGAGAATGTGCTTTCCTTGAATGTAATTTTGTATAAAGCTAACCCACTTTCCGCTACAACTCTAAAGTCTCACCAACTTGCATAAGTTGGTGAAAGGTCCATGCTTTTACAACTGTATATTAAGGTCTAGAGTCTGTACTACATTATGTACTTTTATCTTTTTGTAATATATTAGGATGTGAGCTATAGCACGTCATAGTCACTAGTTAAAAGACAATATGCCTTTTGCCTCTACATTGATCTTGTTGTCGATCAATGTTTCCAGCTGCATTTCAAAGTATAGCCGGTTGTAGAGTGTAGTATAAAGTATCTCAGGGTCTTGTATCTTATTTATGCATTGTAACACTTGTAAAAGAACTTGAGATTAATATACATCATTCTTGAAAACCATATCATTTTGTTCTTGAGTTCTGTCTTCTTGTTACTTGTGTTATTTGCATCTTTCACTCAAACCCGGTTCCCTATTTAAACTGTTAAGTGTTCTAACACCCTCCTCATTGTGAGAATGATTGTATTGACCTCCCTTAACCGGTCATGCAAATGATAATAAAGTGATTAAAAAATTAGTTAGTGGGTGTGATTTTAAATAAAAAAGGGTATAGATGTAAAATCAAATCTTACATTTTATGGAAACCTGCTATCTTTAAGGTAATATCATTTAATCCTTCCCAAAATCAATAACAAAATCAAACAAGCATTTGAACCTACTTTGAAAATTTGTTTTGCTTTAGATAGAGAAGTGGGTTAAAAAGTCGACAACGGTGGTTGAAGTAGTGGAGTGGAGTTCGCCTGTAAGTTTCTTCCCTAAAACTTAAGATTAGTTGATTATTGCATTTTGGATTCTGTAGGTTTATGTAAAACCCTTTAATTGATACTCGTTAAATTTTACAATTGGGTTTTGGGTGAAATGTGTTGTTATTTAGGGTTCTTGAGAGCATGATGAAAAAAGTGAATATGATGATTATAGGTATCTCATATGCAAGAGAAATATGATTATTGGTCCCGTACGAAGAACATGATGAGAAAAGCACCTTGTTATGCATGTATATGATCGTAATTTTGTGTTTTTTTCGCTTGGTATTAATTTAAATATTGTCTTCGTTAGAATTTACATATATGTTATATTGATTTACATATATGTTAAATTGTTTTACATAATGCTTATGTATTATTGTTTTTGTTAAACTGTTTTACATATGTGTTAACGGGATTTACATATATGTATGATTGCTTTTGTCTGTTTATGTTTGATTGCTCAAATTAATTTTGTTATAGGAACACATGATTATGCAGAACTTAGGATCAGTTAGGAAATGAGTCGGTTGTAAGTGGTCGAATCAGCCGGTTCTTCCCGAGCCCTGGTCGGACCGGAAACCGGATCGGTTCGGACTGATTTTTGGATTTTTTTTTGATTTTTGAGTAAAAACGGGATGTTGAACTATAAATTAGTGTATATAACGATGGTCATTAGTACTTCAAAAACAAGAACGGCTTTGCGCGGGGCTGGGTTTTTAAAGCTGCATTTGTGTCCGCGGGACGTGCGGGCACACACGAGTTTGATGGAAGTCCAACAGAAAACCCGTTTTTGCACCCCCTACGCGCGGGTAGTACTTGTGGCAAAATATGTCATAAAGATACACTAGAGTGGTAAGACAATTACTTATAAACCAAACCTTACTTTGTTCCCACACCAATATAGGACAAAGTGTTCACCATAATCTCAGACATACATTCACACACACCCAAATATATAACTATAAAATACATATATAGGATGAGGTTCTAATGAGAACCCATTATTATTGTGAAAACCCTTTAACCCTATGTGAACCATTGATCTGTAAAACACTTTTTGATCTAAGGGCCATAAATATTTCTTATTAAAATATTAAGTGTTGCAGGTTTGACTTCCCCATTAAGGGGTATGTATGTAATTTTACACGTGTCTTGAAGTACTAATTGTACACAGACATGGCTGCAAAAAAGTAACAGTCACATCAAATCAACTTCACAAACATTATTTTTTAAAATTCTCATATATGCACTGAGCATTCTACATTCAGAAAAGAACTCTCCCTCATTCTGCAACCCCCAATTTTCGGTTTCCCTCTTTTCTTCTTGTTAGAGGAGTTCAAATTCGATCGACGGTAACCGTTCAGAGTAAACGTTTGATTAATCGTTTGGGTTTTGTGTGAGATCGTTGGTGCAGCGATTTTTTAAACATTAACATAAGCAATCATCTGAGTGGAGAAGAAATGGAGGAAACGACAATTGGGTAAGTCGTTTAAATAGATACCCGCACGTTACAAATTCAGTTCCAAAATCTGTTATGATCGTTGATTTTTAGAAATTAAGTAGCAAATTTGGGTGTTTGCAAACCAATTGTAGACATTGTCGATGTTGTTTTGTTTGGTTTTCCTTCTATGCTTGTAAACCCTAAAATGTGAATTTGTATTTGTTATGTAAACAGTGTGATGTTATTTGAATCGTGAATCTTTATGTAAACAAAACTCCAAACTTTGTTGTTTGCAACCAACTGAATAGTGTATGCTTATGTTAATGAGCCTTTTGTCTTCAATGAAACTGACGAAAAGGTTAACTTATTGAAGATTCTAATTGGGGGTTTTATTTTGGTGATTTAAAAGAAGAGGAACATCCGGCATAACAATGATATAACATATTCTTGGGCCTGTTTTCTTGTACATAGCTATAGCTTTGTAGTGGTTTATGTAGTTAAAAATTTTTCATAACCAAACGTTTTCTTAAAGAAGGGGTTCTATTGTAATTAACTGTAAGAAAGGTGTAATAAAAAAAATTATTATTTCGGTTATTCAATGTTCTGTTGTGTAATCGTTTGTCATTCTTATGGAGTAGTCATTGTGTCTTTACTTTTCAGAGAGTCATTATAGTATAATGTATAATTAAGTTAGTAATACAATATAAAAAATGTGTAGCCATTGTAACACTCAAAAATTGAACTCTTTTAATGGATCTTGTAATACCATGTAAAAAAAGTTACTGGAGCGGTTAACGGGGGGGGGCATTTTTTGTAGGACTGATAAGATGTAACTACGTATTGATTAGTTTTCTGTATAAGTAAATTTTATTTGACTGAAATTAGAATCAGGTTTTATTAAGGGAGGAGTCATTGTAGTTTTTGTTTTGGAGATTCACTGTAATATTATGTATAATTATGTAAGACAATGTAACATGTAAATAACATGTAGGAAAAGTCTAGTCATCGTACGAATAAGTTCAACTCTGTATCTATGCATAGAGGCATTGTAGCTTTTATTACGTATAATTATAGTTAACTTAGTATTAACATGTAAGAAAATGTGAAGCCATCGTAAGACTTAATTCAACTCTCTTTCTGCGTATGTAAGACCATGTAAAAAAGGTGCTAAATTGGGTTGGGGGTGGGGGGGAACATGTTCTGTAGGATTAAGAACATGTAAGTACGTACTGTTTCGTTTCCTCTTACGTATTTTTTGGAATTTAACAGAAAGAAAAGGTGGAAGAATATCTTTAATACAAGTAATTCAAATAAATGGAGAGACTCTACAGATTTATATTAATTGCACCCCCTATTTTTTGTACTTTCTAACGTAGTTTGAATAAAAACTATGTGTTACTAAGCGTATTACGATTAGTTGTAATAAACAGTTCGTAGCAGTGAAAGAATAGCACTTACATCTTTCAGCCGTTTTACAAACACTGTCGGGAGTCCTATAGAGATAGACACAGCTGGACAAAGTAACCATGGTTTGTTTGTAATTACCTAATCATATTTTTTTAATATAATACAAACGTTTTTGCCCTTACTAATTTTAACAAATAAATTTTCTCCAAAATTATAAACTGACAGGTTCTGCCGATGAGTCAAACATGCCAATCATTTCATTACGAGCCTGACGTGAACTGGAAACTGAAAATAATGTAATACCATGTAATTGACTGTATGAATATAAATTGTACTGTAAATATAAGATTATGTAGTGGATCATGTAAACTGGCAACTGAAAATAATGTAATACCATGTAATTGAATGTATGAATATAAGTTGTACTATAAATGTAAGATGTACTGACATGTGGTTGTAAGAATAAAAAGTTAGCTAATACTGTGACATGCTTAATGTAGGTTAAATGTATGGTAGATGACAATATATGTATGGTACAGTTAAAGGACATCCTTTAAAGGACATACACTTAGTTGTATAAAAAAACAAAGCAAATATTAATGGAACACAGCTGTTAACCTTTATTTTCTTGTATCTATGATTTTGTTACATGTAATTACATGAAGTTACATGTAATTACAAGTGGTTGCACATTTTCTAAAAAATAAAAACTAACTCTGTGTAAGCTTATATAAGCATGTTTAATAAAGTGCAACGAAATACGTCAACATGTAATAACATCAGCTGTTTAAAATGGTTGAATCACAACAGCTGACATCAAAACAACTGATGAACAGCTGCTTTCAGCTGTTTAAAACTACTGATGCACAACTGCTATGCTCAACTACTGATCATATCAGCTGTTTCAAAACAACTGATGAACAGCTGTTTTCAGCTGTTTCAAACTGCTGATGCACAACTGCTGTATTCAACTACTGATCACATCAGCTGTTTCAAAACAACTGATCAAAAGCTGCTTTCAGCTGTTTCAAACTGCTGATGCACACCTGCTGTTTACATGAACTTACATGTAATTACATGAAATTACATGTTATTACATGTTGTTGCATATTGTGCCAACAGTCATTATTACCCACAAACAACCCCAAATACATGTTATAGACATTCTTACACATGGTTACATACACATATTTACTGTGAATAACTCAAAAAAATGTAAAATTTAAAGAGTAATAGTTAGAAAGTTTTACATCCATTGTTCCTTTTTTTAGTTACTCACACTAATTCTGTGTAACACATGCATTGCATCTAATTACATGTTACTAGATGAGGTTTGGATGGGGTGTTGCAACAAAAAATCCTAACACCATAAAAAAACCCCAAAAAAATAAATGTGTTACAGATTCTTACACATTTTTATAAAAGACTTACATATAATTAGTGTGTGTAACTAAAAAAATGAAACATTTACACATTCTTAGTTAGAGAGTATTAAATCCAATATTACACAAAAAAACTTATCATTTAAAAAAAACTAACACACTTTTGAGTGCAAAAAGGAAATGTACCAATATTATTAAAATTTAATACGCATTTAATACAAAATGATTATGTGTCTCGCCCCAAAAAAAACAAAAAAACATTATAAAATGAAAACCTATTACACATTAATACAAATGATTAATGTGGTTCCAACTTCTTTAACCAGAAAAATAATAACAAAAATACACATTGGCATGAAAAACAGATTAAAAGAAGTAACAATAACAAAAAAATAACCCAGGCAAAATAGAACAAAAAAACAAAAGCTAACCACGACGATCATAACCGACGTATCGGAGAGGAGAAATTGAATAAACAAGGTCAGGTGGAGGAGGATCAGTTGCAGGAGATTCTTCATCATGAACGGGGCCCTTTTATCCGAATATTCAAGTGGATGCTCAAGTGGTGATGGCGGGACGGGGTTGAGTACGGGTGGATGCACACAAACGTCGACTATATGCGATGGTTGTGAAGTGGATGGAGGGGTAACTTCACTGCCACCCATGAAGCAAGTAACCGGTAGATAATAGAAGAATATGAACAAGAAAAGTGATGAAGTATATTTGAAGATGGATGAAATGTGTAATGGATTCAAATAAAATATATGGTTATGAACAAAGTGGGTGAATATAGTACACATGGTATGGAACTCGAGATGTGCAAAAAGGATGGATTTGATGGGTTGGTGAAATGGAGTTGACAAAGTACATAAAGTACTATAAAGTACTGACACAAAAGCAAAACATCCAAATGGTGGTTGGATGTAATTGACGAAAATACCCCTCAAGGTATCCTTCAAGGATGCTGATGTGTCAAGTTCTTATTGGATGTATAGGGTTAAAGAGTTCTCACATTAATTGAGGGTTAACTCTTGAACCCAATCCTACATATATAAATCATATATAAATTACTTATATTTGATTATATATATAACTATATATATAATATACTATATATATAATTATGACGTCATCCGGTTTCTTAAATCCGGTCCGACCGGTCCGATCGGTCCGACCACCAAACGGTAAGGCCTCCGGTTCGACGTCCGATCCGGTTCTGAAAACATTGCTATGGAGTGCTTATGATGACGCATATGAAGATGTATGGATCAGTAAATTAAAAAATTGGAGTTGTGGGTTTTTAAGGAAGGACAAGAACAAGATGTGTAACTAAGGAAGCTGGGAATGAATGTGCATATCATATTCTCATATTGAATGCAAAAATGCATAAAAGGAAGGTCATTAAGGAGTCAATGAACGTGCAAATCGCAAGTGAAAAACATTGATGGTGACATAAGTTAGGATGGTGAAACATTTTATTGTTTAAAAAATGGTTCCATGTTTGGATAAAACTTGGCATGTACTTTGTTTCTAGACTATATCTTAAAGTGTCTAGACTTATGGGTCAATTAGTTTTAGCATGACATTGATGTGTTGGGTTAAAAATAATTATGTAAGTTTGGATTGATAGTTTTATTATGGATTACGTGTTTTACAATTACTTGTTTTCATATGGTCAAATTTATAAATTATATTACCATTTTACATATTATGTTAGACAAATATTGAAATTATGACATGTTTGCTGGATTTACAAAAGCAGCATGAAAAATAAAATGTGCATTGACTTCAAAAATAATGTTTGCAGTTACTTCAGAAGTGTTGATTAACTTATATGTATAGACCTATTGTAAATGTAAGAATTTTGTATTAACCACAAAATCTAATCATTTTATATATATATATATATATATATATTATACATATATATATATATGGAGAGAGAGATATATATATATATATATAGATATACATATATATATACATACATATACATATATATATATATACATACATATATACACATATACATACATACATATACATATACATATATACATATACATATATATATACATATACATATATATATATATACATATACATACATACATATATATACACACACATATACATACATACATACATACATAATATATATATATACACACACACACATATCTATATATATACATATATATACATATATGTACATATATATACATAGATATATATATATACATATATAAATACATATATACACATATAACATATATATACCTATATATACATATACATATATATATACATATATACATATATATACATATATATACATATATACATATATATACATATACTATATATATATATACATATACATATATATATACATATACATATACATATATATATATATATATATATGTATTGTAAGAACCTTTAACCTTATATTTAACCATTGATTTAATTTAAGTAATTATAGATACTATATGGATGGTGGAGATTAGATGAAGGACATTTATGTTTTTTGCTCTTTATTGGTAGTTGTACTTTCTGACAACTTTTTTATTTCTTTTTATAACTTTATTTTTAAAACCACACACCCCATCCAAAACACCATCATAATTTATCATCCATTCAAATTCAAAGAATCCACCACCAAACCACCCCCACCACCACCATAACAATCACCACCACCACCACGACAATCACCACCACCACCACAACCACCGTTCTACATCAACTGCTTTCTTCTAACGATCTCCGCCACCCTCCACCATTTAAATACTCGCAACCCTCTTCATCAACCCCAAAACCCCTCTCTTCTCCCATCAGCTAACCCATTCCAACACCACCACTACGACACCACGTCCACCATAACAACCACTAATTCCATTCCATATATATCTCTCTCTTACGTCGAATTTTTCCAGATCCACTTCCTGATCTAGATCTAGAATGATGACGAAGACAACTGTGAAATCATTCAAGTTATAGCATCAACTTTTAGTGTAAGGCCCACCTTTCTCAGGGGGACCTCACGGTTGGTCATTCATAGCAAAACATAAAATTTAAGACAATCATTTACTCATATACGTATAAAAAATATATTGCAGTGGAAAAATACTGTCATTTCAATTTATTACAAGTAAAATATAAACATTGTCTTTAATCCACAAAACTATTTAGGAGTTCTTTGTTTAGCTTTTCTTCATCCGGGATGCCAGTCTTCTAGTGCCAAGAAGCTTCAGTCCCATGCCTCTATTCCATCGCTCTAACTCTTACCTGTCAACTGATATGCATACAAAAGTCAGCTTCGCTGAGTGAATTCTAGGTTTTCTTTGTAAATAACTTTTGTAAAGGTATTAGCTTTAGCAGTTGAAAATAGTCATCATCTATCAAGCATCAATACATATGGGCTATCACTTTATCGATACTTTAACATTACTTTTCATTTCTTGTTATTTGTTACTCTTCTTTATCCGTCAATTCTCTGTCACAATCGGTGCCTAGGCTCGCCTAGGACTTTACCGACACGCCAATTAAGGACTTACAGTCGTACTCGATCGGGCCATTATTGTCATGCCAATTCAGGGCTTACAGACCTGCCTGTTCGAGCATTACTTTATCCGGGTGAGGGTACAACGAATGCAACCCTCGTTTAGCCATTGCTTGCAAGTCTTTACTTTATCCCTTGCCTGCAGGACTTTACTTGCAAGACTTTACTTTATCCAGGTACACGTTATGGGCCACATAACCTTTCTTTACGTTTCAATTTCTTATTTAAGTTATATATATATATAATATAACACAACACATCTCGAAGGCAATCCATCACTACAAGGTTATATCTCGATAAGGAAAACACGTTATCAATTCGTTAGAAAATCCCGTTTCCCATATAAGATAGTAAGTAAAACTTTACTCTAAAAGAACTGATTACAAAAAGTATATATCTTAGTATGCATACCGCCCCAAAACATTTAAAGCATGTATAAAATAGGGGATCTAGAACTCACCTGAACTTGTCCAATAGCTTAAATTCTAAGCCACTTAAGCTATAGCCTGAACACTCTAGCTGCATGAAAGTTAATATGCAAAAACGTCATTTTCTTCATAGTTTCGCCCATAGTTTCGCTACAGCGAAACTGCAGTTTCGATGCCAGTTTCGCTGGGCAGCATTTCTGCTAGTTTCGCTAGGCAAATTCGCTGCCTTGAGCGCCCAATTTTCGTTGGAATTCCCTAGTCTCGCAAAGCCTATAGGTCTGTCTGGGTCTTAATGAGATTAATGGCGAAACTGTAGTTTCGCTGGAATTTCTCCTAGTCTCGCTGAACTAATGTGCAGTTTCGCTGGTTGAATGCTTAAATTCGCTGGATCGGGGCCCAGTTTCGCTGGATGAACAGAAACTCAGATCCAGCCTATTTTTAACCCAAAATCTTAACTTTTTACGTCCAAATCCTTAGTTTACCTTCCATGAAACCAAATCTAAGCTTTTTACACGTTTTCATACGTAAAAATTCGACCTTTATGTGTTTCTTTAAACTTTTCAAAACCCCAAAACCCTAGAATCCGGGTTTGATCTACAGAAGGTCTTAGAGGTCGATGCTTACCTTGTTTTGTTGCAATTTCCTTGGGTTTTAATGCTCCAAACACCCAGCTCTTCAATCCTTCAATCTTCCAAGCTCAAATCTTGAGTCCTTCCCACTTTCTCTCTCTACTTTCTATCTCTACGAAATTTTGGTGGCTAGGGTTTAAGTGAGGAGATGGATCTGATCATGCATGTTTAAGGGCTGATTAGGGCCCTTAAACCCATCAAGTCTAGCCCATTAAGACTAATTTTATCCATAGCCTACTAATTTACCCCTTTATTTCTTAAATTAACCCTTAAAAGCCCATTATTATTAAATGGCTTGTTTCGGGAAATTTTGGGGTGTTACATTCAGATCCGGTGTTAACTGAAGTTTAAAGATAAAAACCCGGTTTCAAATCAAGCATCAACTTCCACATCCGGTGTTAACCGAAGTTCAAAGATGCAAACCCGGTGGTCTGGTGGTGTTCAAAGATGCAAACTTAGGTAGCATTTTCTCTTGTTCTTATGCATTTTCATTTTAGGATTTCTTAAAATATTTTTAAGAGCTTTTAAGACGTTCTTGAATATTGTTAGTAGTTTTTTATTCGTTTTAATTTGATGAAAAAATAAGGTTTCTTTACACAAAGTTACTTGTTTATTTTTTCCCCCTTTCAATCTTTGATTTTCATATGTATGTTAAAGAAAAAAATTTGAGAAAACAAGGAACTTGCTGTCAATGTGGTATGTTTTGATTGTGAACCAAAATGAAGAACAAGAGAAACTACCTTTCTTTTTTACAGAGTAGCAGAAGACCCACAAGAAAAAAAATTTATGTTGCTTGAGTTTACAGTGGTGTACATTGGGTTATATTTGTTTACACTGAAAAAACGTTAGTGGTGTAATTATATGGTTTACAGATTAGTTTAGATATTGGTTTACATTAGTTTACATTGTTTTATAGATTGGTTTACGTTGGTTTAATTTCGTCGTAGTGGTGTAGTATGGTTATTTTAGTTTACATCGTATCACAAATTGTATTTTTTTAAATTGTTGTAATATTTATCATTTCATTAGGTAATATTTTTGTTAGTTTTTATATATTTTTGTTTGATGTAACTCTGTGACAACCCTAGAATTAATTTTATCTTACGAGCCGTAGTAATATTATTTTTGGTATGAGAATACATATGCATGTTCGTATACATACAAAGTAATTGCTAAGGTGTATATAATCAGGTTATTTACCCAAAAATATGTATATACCTTATATAAATATATATAATTTGTGTTCTTAATATAATATATGTTTGGGTATAGATGACTATGGAAGTACGTATGCATGCTACTTGCATGCCTATACATTAATAATCTACGTATGCATGCTTACATGCATGCCTATGTATTGATAATTCCTGTATGCATGTATGTTATATACCCAAAACTCACACCCACATGTATATATATACAAAATTTTTACGTGTGCATGATTGCATACATAAAAGTTTTGACATAAATGTTTAATACATACATATATGTGTGTATTCTATTCACACAAAAACATAAATATATGATCATTTACGTGTACATATGATATATCTATAGGTACATATATATGTATATACATATTAAGGGAATCAAAACCAAAACAAAACACAGCTCAACTAAAATAAAAACCTAACTAAAACCTAAAACTAAAACACCAAACCATCACCATAACCATCAACCTCCCGGCTACCTTATGATAAACCACAAACCCACCATACCACCACCAAGCTTTCGGTATCTTGTCATCCAAAACACCACCAGAAAACTAAAACTCCAAACCACCACCCTCGATCAATGTAACTTCTAGTCTTTCTCTATAAAAACCGCCACCACACCACCTTATCCTATCATTTAATTATCCATAAGACTAGGTTAGCTAGTCTCATTTGGCTACCTTGCCAAAACCGCCTTCATAGACCTGGTTTCCTATATTTTCACAAACCCGCCACCCATGTAACAAATCTTCTTGCTTTCACACCATGCCTCGGTTCATGGGATGGCGAATATACTTCCCAAAGTCAAAATCTAGTACCCTAAGACTTCCTAGCTAGGGTCACCACTTAAGCATTGATGTGGCATTCTCTTGGTTTAAGGACTTGAGAAGCCGCCACCTCTTCCTTAGCTCTTGATGAATCACCACTCTAAACCGCCATACCCATTGTTTAAAATCTCGGTTCTTGAAACATTCACACCACAAAACAACGACACTACCTTGCATATCTCTCTCTCTCTCGGATCCTTGTACAAACACAACCATCACTTCCACCCGATCACCACCTTCCTCAAATCACCTTCTGCCTCTCCCTCTCTCGAATACCAACACAAACCCACCACCAACCTACCCCACAAACCCCCTCACTCTCGGTTACAACACAACAACAACAAACAACATCAACAACAACAACCCGACAACCACAACACAAACAACCACAAACCGCGCACCACCAGCACTTACCATCACCATCCACGGGCTTCACAACCTTGTCTCGAATTCAAGGAGCTAAAACTTTATCATGATCATCATCAAAAGGTGATAAAAGGTTTTGTTACATATATGTTACAAAACATATATACATACATATTGATATGTATGTATATAAAAGGTTTAACCACCAAAACCAATTTGGGAAGTTTTAATTCAAGAATCATGAGTAATGAGTTGTCAAAACTCATAAACTTATGATTAAAAGTACAAATATCTTGAATTTACAAGTCAATATTGTAATTTTTAAGAAAAATCAAATAAATATTAAATGAAAGCGATTGTGGGAATAAACATTGAAAAATTCTTTTTTTTATACTGAAATATTAAACTGGAAACTTTGATAAAGTTTTGATAAATGAAATAATTTATATAAATTATTTTATAATGGAAAATAGAAGAAAATATCCAAAATTCAGGAAAATTCTGATAAATGTACAGAATCATCCCTTTGAGGTATAAAAGTCTCTGGAATTATTTCAGAATTTTATTCCTTGTTATAATAAAGATATGAATTTTTATATGTTCTGCAGCAGATAAATCATAATAAATACTTAAATTGAATAATAAATTCTAATAAAATAATATATGCAATATTAAATAAGATAATACAGAATATATAATTTTCATAATTTTTGGAATAGCATAAGTATTTTTACTAAATATTAAAATTATTGTGGGAATTTCAGAAACTAATATGTTATGATCTGGACTTTGAGATAATTATATGATGCTTGATTTTACAGAAGAAGTCTTCCGAAAAATTTAGGGAATCTTTCGTGAGCAGAAGCTATTTTTAACCAATTATGGGAATGTTATGAAATTTGCAGAAAATAATCTGTTAAGATTTGGATGCTATAAAAAATATGAGATATTTATGACTTTTTGGAAAAAATTCTGTAAATTTTTGATGATTTATTGAACAGAATTACATATTTTAAAGAATTTTTGGAATATTGTGGGATTTATATAAAATAACTGTTGGGAATTTGAAGTTGTGGAATTTATGAGAAGCTATAAACTGTCCAAATTATGTTCTATAAAAATTTGGTGATTTTTGAACATCATTAGCTATTTTTGTGATTTTTGAGAAGTTTGGAATAAATCACAAACTATTATGGATTAAGAATTTTTAGAGGCACGAAGGTGTTTCTATTAATCTTTTATAGTCAATGAAAACCAGAAAAAAATTTGAAGTATTTTCTGACACTGTGTACTATCTTGTTAGGTTCAAGTAAGAAGACACGGTGAGTTCATAGCCCCATTTTTCAACCATTTGGTATTCAACAAAGTTTTGGGGGAAAAATATACTGTTTGGGTTGATGTGTTATTTTTGAAAATTTTTTTGTTGCTTACCGTCATTTGCGATACAATCATTAGTTCGAATGAGGAACCGTCCGATAATGTTAGTAGCGCTACTTAGGAGAATATTTGTACCAACCGGATGAGGGTTGCTACTATTTTCCTGCATCTGACCGAATGGGGGTTAGGATGTAATATTATCTGATTTTGTGAATTATTTCGTGACAGTATGATTATGTTGTGAGCAGGTTTGGTTGTAATTAATACATCAACAAAATATTTTGTCTGGATTAAACCTATGTTCTCACCAACATTTTTGTTGACTGGTTTAGTGTACTTTTTCAGGAAACAATGAGTAACACTTTTGACCTTAGCTTTGAAGTGCACAATGGTTGGGGAGAAGTGGTAGGAAGGGTTTGTGTCACGTTAACTGTCAACATTGTTGATGGTAGTGTGTATGTTGATGCACACTTCCGCCGTATCTGAAGATATGCAGTAGTTTAATGATGTAGTAAAAAGATTATATCTAATTTTGGAATTTATGTATAAAATGTAATCACGAATATTATGAATAAATGCATGTCCTACTTTCTTGTTTTAAGCATATGTATTTAATATTTGTTCCGCTATAATTAATGTACTCTGATAAAACAAGTCACACCCAAACCGCATTTCACGCTTCCGCCGGGATATGACAGGTTGGTATCAGAGCCATTGGTTATAGAGAATTAGTTATTTTAAGTAAATAACTAGACTATAACCATAAGCTCAAAATATACTTTATGATTTTATGTGAATTTATGTGAATTATATGAAATTTCATGATTTTATGATTAAGATTCTAACCAAAGCTTTAATGAGTATTTGACTAACTCTTTTTGTGAAATACTGTTAAGAAATTTTGCAGTATGAATTCAGATAGTTATCACTATGAAACCTACCCTTCAGGAGATCCATACCATAGCAGCCCTAAAGAAATAACACCTGAACCGGAACCTCAACAGGCTATGGATGTTACCCTAACAGAAATGGAGAATAAGACAAAATTTTATGTTAGACCTGCACCAGTATACGTGGGAGGATATACAATTAAGACTCCTAGGAAAAAGATACTACGTGGACACAAACTTAAAGCTAAGCAATCTGAGGATCTAGAAAGACAACCTTCTGATTCTCCTAAAGATAAAAGTAAAGTTACTAAGAGACAAGAGTTGGATCAGGTGAAGACAGCCCGACAAACTCTTAAGAAACTTAAGAAAATACAGCTGGGAATCTGGAAAATTCAGAAGGACATCAAAAAGCTCAAGACACCCAAGAAAAGTATTTTCATCAGGATCTGGAAATGGCTTAGCAGAAACTGAAAGTTTATAGTCTAACTTTTTAGAATAAAAGAAATAAGAGCTTAACTGATATATGTACTTTTGTGTTAACATGTTTATTTGATCTATGTTAAATAAATTTTGTGTTAAGATATTTATTTGCAATACTAACTTTGAAATTCACTATAGTGAATCATGCCGCCAAAAAGAAACACTCAGCCTGTCAGGAGAACAGCTCGAGTGGGACGACCCAGGACCAGACTTGGGGAAGAAACACCCGTGAACCCTGATACAACTGAGAATGATAGGATATCTCAGATAGTAGCCCAACAACTGGAAGCTACCCTACCTACTTTAATTACCCAACTCCAACAAAATCTGAATATTGGAACTACCTCAAATCCACCAGCAGGGCCTGAAAATATGAATATAAAAGAAAGACAGGAAGAAGAGATTCTAAATAGAATTTCAAAGGGATGCTCCTATAAAACCTTTATGTCCTGTAGACCTCGGGTATTTGATGGAAAAGATGGAGCAGTACAAGCTTTAAGATGGCTAGATGACATGGAAGGAGTCCTGGAAATCAGCAATTGTGCTGAAAACTTCAAGACACTGTTTGCTTCCCATTCCCTTAAAGGAGAAGCACAATCCTGGTGGAAAATGGAGGTACACACTAGGGGTAGAAACATTATGAATAAGCTGAGTTGGGAAGAATTTAGAAATCTAGTGATAGAAAAATATTGTCCTTACAATGAGATAGAAAAACTAGAGGATGAATTCTTAGCACTAGAGATGAAAGGGTCTGCACACCAGGAATATACTGATAGGTATAATGAATTATCTAGATTAGTACCACATTTGATAACCCCGGAATCAAAAAGAATAGGAAGGTATATTTGGGGATTAGTGCCACAAATAAGAGGACTAGTGAAATCTGCTAGAACCAAAACCTTCCAGGAAGCAGTAATCTTGTCAGGAAATCTGACAGATGAAATGATGAGGAATGGATCATTAGGTCATCAACAGGTAGGAGAGAAAAGGAAATGGACTGAAAATCACCCTGGAAAAAGATTTGGAGAAAGTTCCCAGAAAAGAGTAGCCCGACCTCCACCAAGGAACTTTTTGGGAACAACTCAAGGGAAGAAAGTAGAAAAACCACCACAGTGTAACATCTGTGAAAGATATCATACAGGAAACTGTATGACAGTGGTGTGTTATAACTGCAAAAGAAAGGGACTCATTTCTAGAGACTGTAAAAACCCTACTAACCCTAAAACCGTCTGTTTTCAGTGTGGAAGTGAAAATCATTTCCGGAGTGAATGTCCACAACGAAAGGGTAAGGCTCCAGCTAATCAGAACAACCCCCGTGGAAGGGCATTTGTGATACAAGCTGACGAAGCTCGTCATGAACCAGAAGTAGTCACGGGTACGTTCCTTATCAACAACCAGTACGCTAAAGTATTATTTGATACAGGAGCAACTCGTAGTTTTGTTTCACATACTTTTAGACCACGACTTAGTCTAACATCTGAGAAATTACGTGACCCCTATGTGATAGAATTAGCTGATGGTAAGATAATTGAAGCTGATGAAGTCATTCATAATTGTATCTTAAATTTAGATGAGTACTGTTTTGATATAAATCTGATACCTATTAAGTTAGGAGGATTTGATATCGTAGTAGGAATGGATTGGTTGAGTACAAATTATGCTGAAATCATTTGTGATAAGAAAATGATTAAGATTCCTTTGATAAAGGAAGACAAAGTTCTTTGCATATATGGTGACAAACCAAACAACACTGTGAAACTAATTTCTTATGAAAAAGCACAGAAATACTTAAACAAGAATTGTTTAGCTTTCTTGGCTCATATAGTTGATACAAAATTTGATAAGGAAAATTTGGAAAGTGTTCCTGTTGTAAATGAATATGCTGATATTTTTCCTGATGAACTACCTGGATTACTACCTCCTCGTCAGGTAGAATTTAAAATAGAATTGATACCAGGAACAACCCCTATTGCCAAAGCACCTTATCGTTTAGCACCAACTGAAATGAAAGAACTCATGACTCAGTTACAAGAACTATTAGATAAAGGATTTATACGTCCTAGTGTATCACCTTGGGGAGCACCAGTTCTGTTTGTCAAAAAGAAAGATGGAACCTTTAGAATGTGTATTGATTATAGGGAACTTAATAAGGTTACTATAAAGAATAGGTACCCTCTTCCTAGAATTGATGATCTGTTTGATCAACTACAGGGATCTAGTTATTTCTCAAAGATAGATTTAAGATCTGGATATCATCAATTAAGAGTACAGGAAAATGACATTTCTAAGACTGCATTTAGAACTAGATATGGTCATTATGAATTTCTTGTAATGCCATTTGGGTTAACCAATGCTCCAGCAGTATTTATGGATCTAATGAATAGAGTGTGTAAACCTTACCTAGACAAATTTGTAATAGTCTTCATTGATGACATTCTAATCTATTCTATGAATAAGGAAGACCACGAACAACACCTCAGGTTAACCTTGGAATTGTTACAAGAAGAAAAGTTATATGCAAAATTTTCCAAATATGAATTTTGGAAAAGGGAAGTACAATTCCTTGGGCACATAGTTAACCAAGATGGAATTCAGGTGGATCCAGCAAAAATAGAATCAGTTAAGAAATGGGAAATTCCAAAAACCCCGACAGAAATACGTCAATTCTTAGGTTTAGCAGGATACTACAGAAGATTTATAGAAAACTTCTCAAGAATAGCTCAACCATTAACAGCATTGACTCAAAAAGATAGAAAATATGTATGGGGAGAAAAACAAAATGAAGCCTTTGAACTTCTTAAGAATAAATTATGTAGTGCACCTGTATTAGCTTTACCCGAAGGAACAGATAACTTCATAGTATATTGTGATGCATCTCGTCAAGGTTTTGGATGTGTTTTAATGCAAAAAGATAAAGTGATTGCATATGCATCCAGACAGCTTAGAGGTAGTGAAAAGAATTATACCACCCATGACTTAGAATTAGGAGCTGTAATATTTGCACTAAAGATTTGGAGACATTACTTATATGGAACTAAGTGTATAATATATACGGACCACAAAAGTTTACAACACATCTTTGATCAGAAGATGTTAAATATGAGGCAAAGAAGTGGGTAGAGTTACTAAGTGATTACGACTGTGAAATTAAGTATCACCCAGGTAAGGCAAATGTAGTTGCTGATGCTTTAAGTAGAAAAGAAAGAACAAAACCTCTACGGGTACGAGCAGTGAAAATGGAACTACGTTCAGATCTGTTAAGACAAATCAGGGAAGCTCAACAACAAGATCTGCTGAAACTAAAAGGGCAAATTAAAGACTTGAAAGAAGAAACAGATGGAATTCTGAAATTCAAAGGAAGAATCTGGATACCCGACAACAACCTAATTAGAACAACTGTTCAGCAAGAAGCTCATAAGTCAAAATACTCTGTACACCCAGGAAAAATAAAATGTACAAAGATTTGAAAAGTCAATATTGGTGGCCAGGCATGAAAAGATCAGTTGAAGAATTTGTGGAACAGTGTGATGTCTGCTCAAGAATAAAAGCTGAGTATCAGAAACCTTCAGGATATCTGCAGCAACCAGAAATTCCCGAATGGAAGTGGGATCAAATTACAATGGATTTCATAACTAAGTTACCCAGGACGAGAAATGGATACGACACAATTTGGGTTATAATAGATAGACTAACTAAGTCAGCTCATTTCTTACCTATCCGCGAAGATTACAAGATTGAGAGATTAGCAAGAATCTACATTAAGGAAATTGTGTCTAGACATGGAATACATGTATCCATAATATCAGATATAGATAGTAGATTTACTTCTAGGTTCTGGCAAACTTTGCAAAAAGCTTTAGAAACCCAAGTAAACTTAAGTACAGCATATCATCCACAGACTGATGGACAGAGTGAAAGAACCATACAAACCTTAGAAGATATGTTAAGAGCTTGTGCGATAGACTTTGGTGGAAATTGGGATAGTCACTTACCTTTAATAGAATTTTCATACAATAACAGTTATCACCCTAGTATTGGAATAGCTCCATTTGAAGCTTTATATGGAAGAAAATGTAGGTCATCTCTATGCTGGAATGAAGTAGGAGATAAACAACTCACAGGTCCTGAACTAATCCAAGAAACTATAGATAAAATCACTGAGATCAAAAACAGGTTGAAAGCAGCTCGTGATCAACAGAAAAGCTATGCAGACAAACGGAGAAAGCCATTCGAATTTCAAGTTGGGGACAGAGTCTACCTAAAAATATCACCATCTAAAGGTATCTTTTGATTTGGAAAATCCAGTAAACTGAACCCTAGGTACATTGGTCCATTTAAAATTATTCCAGATCCACTTCTTGATCTAGATCTAGAATGATGACGAAGACAACTCTAAAGTCATTCAAGTTATAGCATCAACTTTCAGATCCGGTGTTAACTGAAGTTTAAAGATACAAACCCGGTTTCAAATCAAGCATCAACTTCCACATCCGGTGTTAACCGAAGTTCAAAGATGCAAACCCGGTGGTCTGGTGGTGTTCAAAGATGCAAACTTAGGTAGCATTTTCTCTTGTTCTTATGCATTTTCATTTTAGGATTTCTTAAAATATTTTTTAAGAGCTTTTAAGACGTTCTTGAATATTGTTAGTAGTTTTTTGTTCGTTTTAATTTGATGAAAAAATAAGGTTTCTTTACACAAAGTTACTTGTTTATTTTTTCCCCCTTTCAATCTTTGATTTTCATATGTATGTTAAAGAAAAAAATTTGAGAAAACAAGGAACTTGCTGTCAATGTGGTATGTTTTGATTGTGAACCAAAATGAAGAACAAGAGAAACTACCTTTCTTTTTTACAGAGTAGCAGAAGACCCACAAGAAAAAAAATTTATGTTGCTTGAGTTTACAGTGGTGTACATTGGGTTATATTTGTTTACACTGAAAAAACGTTAGTGGTGTAATTATATTGGTTTACAGATTAGTTTAGATATTGGTTTACATTAGTTTACATTGTTTTATAGATTGGTTTACGTTGGTTTAATTTCGTCGTAGTGGTGTAGTATGGTTATTTTAGTTTACATCGTATCACAAATTGTATTTTTTTAAATTGTTGTAATATTTATCATTTCATTAGGTAATATTTTTGTTAGTTTTATATATTTTTGTTTGATGTAACTCTGTGACAACCCTAGAATTAATTTTTATCTTACGAGCCGTAGTAATATTATTTTTAGTATGAGAATACATATGCATGTTCGTATACATACAAAGTAATTGCTAAGGTGTATATAATCAGGTTATTTACCCAAAAATATGTATATACCTTATATAAATATATATAATTTGTGTTCTTAATATAATATATGTTTGGGTATAGATGACTATGGAAGTACGTATGCATGCTACTTGCATGCCTATACATTAATAATCTACGTATGCATGCTTACATGCATGCCTATGTATTGATAATTCCTGTATGCATGTATGTTATATACCCAAAACTCACACCCACATGTATATATATACAAAATTTTTACGTGTGCATGATTGCATACATAAAAGTTTTGACATAAATGTTTAATACATACATATATGTGTGTATTCTATTCACATAAAAACATAAATATATGATCATTTACGTGTACATATGATATATCTATAGGTACATATATATGTATATACATATTAAGGGAATCAAAACCAAAACAAAACACAGCTCAACTAAAATAAAAACCTAACTAAAACCTAAAACTAAAACACCAAACCATCACCATAACCATCAACCTCCCGGCTACCTTATGATAAACCACAAACCCACCATACCACCACCAAGCTTTCGGTATCTTGTCATCCAAAACACACCAGAAAACTAAAACTCCAAACCACCACCCTCGATCAATGTAACTTCTAGTCTTTCTCTATAAAAACCGCCACCACACCACCTTATCCTATCATTTAATTATCCATAAGACTAGGTTAGCTAGTCTCATTTGGCTACCTTGCCAAAACCGCCTTCATAGACCTGGTTTCCTATATTTTCACAAACCCGCCACCCATGTAACAAATCTTCTTGCTTTCACACCATGCCTCGGTTCATGGGATGGGGAATATACTTCCCAAAGTCAAAATCTAGTACCCTAAGACTTCCTAGCTAGGATCACCACTTAAGCATTGATGTGGCATTCTCTTGGTTTAAGGACTTGAGAAGCCGCCACCTCTTCCTTAGCTCTTGATGAATCACCACTCTAAACCGCCATACCCATTGTTTAAAATCTCGGTTCTTGAAACATTCACACCACAAAACAACGACACTACCTTGCATATCTCTCTCTCTCTCGGATCCTTGTACAAACACAACCATCACTTCCACCCGATCACCACCTTCCTCAAATCACCTTCTGCCTCTCCCTCTCTCGAATACCAACACAAACACCACCACCAACCTGCCCCACAAACCCCCTCACTCTCGGTTACAACACAACAACAACAAACAACATCAACAACAACAACCCGACAACCACAACACAAACAACCACAAACCGCGCACCACCACACTTACCATCACCATCCACAGGCTTCACAACCTTGTCTCGAATTCAAGGAGCTAAAACTTTATCAAGATCATCATCAAAAGGTGATAAAAGGTTTTGTTACATATATGTTACAAACATATATACATACATATTGATATGTATGTATATAAAAGGTTTAACCACCAAAACCAATTTTGGGAAGTTCTAATTCAAGAATCATGAGTAATGAGTTGTCAAAACTCAGAAACTTATGATTAAAAGTACAAATATCTTGAATTTACAAGTCAATATTGTAATTTTTAAGAAAAATCAAATAAATATTAAATGAAAGCGATTGTGGGAATAAACATTGAAAAATTCTTGTTTTTATACTGAAATATTAAACTGGAAACTTTGATAAAGTTTTGATAAATGAAATAATTTATATAAATTATTTTATAATGGAAAATAGAAAATATCCAAAATTTGGGAAAATTCTAATAAATGTACAGAATGATCCCTTTGAGGTATAAAAGCCTCTGGAATTATTTCAGAATTTTATTCCTTGTTATAATAAAGATATGAGTTTTTATATGTTCTGCAGCAGATAAATCATAATAAATACTTAAAGTAAATAATAAATTCTAATAAAATCATATATGCAATATTAAATAAGATACTACAGAATATATAATTTTCATAATTGTTGGAATAGTATAAATATTTTTACTAAATATTGCAATTATTGTGAGAATTTCAGAAACTAATATGTTACGATCTAGACTTTGAGATAATTATATGATGCTTGATTTTACAGAATAAGTCTTCTGAAAAATTTTGAGAATTTTTCGTGAACAGAAGATATTTTAAGCAATTATGGGATTATTATGAAATTTACAGAAAATAATCTGTTGAGATTTGGATGCTATAAAAATTGTGAGATGTTACTGATTTTTTAGAAAAAATTCTATGAATTTTTATGATTTATTGAACAGCAGTAGGTATTTTAAGGAATTTTGGGAATATTGTGGGATTTATATAAAATAACCTGTTGGGAATTTGAAGTTGTGGAATTTATGAGAAGCTACAAACTGTCCAAATTATGTTCTATAAAATTTTGGTGATTTTTGGACATCAGTAGCTATTTTTGTGATTTCTGAGAAGTTTGGAATAAATCACAAACTATTATGGATTAAGAATTTTTAGAGGCCCGAAGGTGTTTCTATTAATCTTTTACAGTCAATGAAAACTAGAAAAATATTTGAATTATTGTCTGACGCTGTGAACTATCTTGTTAGGTTCAAGTAAGAAGACACGGTGAGTTCATAGCCCCATTTTTCAACCATTTGGTATTCAACAAAGTTTTGGGGGAAAAAGTATACTGTTTGGGTTGATGTGTTATTTTTGAAAATATTTTTGTTGCTTACTGTCATTTGCGATACAACCATTAGTTCGAATGAGGAACCGTCCGATAATGTTAGTAGCGCTACTTAGGAGAATATTTGTACCAACCGGATGAGGGTTGCTACTATTTTCCTGCATCTGACCGAATGGGGGTTAGGATGTAATATTATCTGATTTTGTGAATTATTTCATGACAGTATGATTATGTTGTGAGCAGGTTTGGTTGTTATTAATACATCAACAAAATATTTTGTCTGGATTAAACCTATGTTCTCACCAACATTTTTGTTGACTAGTTTAGTGTATTTTTTCAGCAAACAATGAGTAACACTTTTGACCTTAGCTTTGAAGTGCACAATGATTGGGGAGAAGTGGTAGGAAGGGTTTGTGTCACGTTAACTGTCAACATTGTTGATGGTAGTGTGTATGTTGATGCACACTTTCACCGTATCTGAAGACATGCAGTAGTTTAATGATGTAGTAAAAAGATTATATCTAATTTTGGAATTTATGTATAAGATGTAATCACGAATATTATGAATCAATGCATGTCCTACTTTCTTGTTTTAAGCATATGTATTTAATATTTGTTCCGCTATAATTAATGTACTCTAATAAAACAAGTCACACCCAAACCGCATTTCACGCTTCCGCCGGGATGTGACAAACTCACTGTAAGTAATGAGAAATATGTTGTAATCTAGTGTAAGCATTAGAACTTTACAGTGAAGTGAAATAAACATAATGTAATTTATTTGTAACTTATTGTTTCCGCTACATGGACTTTATTGTTGGAATGTATTTTTGACATGAAAGGTGATGGTAACGAGGATGCATCAGATCAAGATATGTTTAAAGTTTGAATCTTCATTTGGAAAAGGATGTGAATTCATTTTGTTAGGTTTTATTTTTGTTGGTTTATATATATGTTTTTTCGTTGTAATTAATTACAAGGAATTATAATATGATGTAAGTCACTGTAACTATTAAGATTTGTAATCGAATGAACATGTTATAATTTATTGTGACTAATTGTTGCACTGTGTTGCATAACTGTAGAAGACTACATCCATCATGTTAGTGCGGTGTAATATTTAGTCGTTTTTAGATTTTATTGTTTGTTGTTTATCTTTAATCAGTTGTTTATCAATTTTAAAGTAGGGGTGTTCAAAAATATCCGAATTCGAGAATCCGATCCGAAAATCCGAAAATCCGAATCCGAAATATCCGAATTTTCGGATATCCGAAAATTCGGATATTCGAATTTCGGATATCCGAAAATTCGGATTCGGATATTGATTTTCAAAAGTTTCGGATATTCGGATATCCGATTATCCGAAAACTAAAAACATTTTTTTATTTTTTTGAATTTCAGATATATTTTTACTTTAGATTGAGATTTTTTTATGTATATTGTGACTTTTATGATATGAGTTTGTTTCTTATTTTATTTTTATAATAATATATGTCTAATTATTATAAAAAAACTAAAAAATAAAAAAATAAAAATTATATAAAAATTATATAAAAATTCTATAAAAAAATCTTTTCAATATGTCTAATATATATCATAATAATATATGTCTAATTATGATATGATTTTCAATTATTTTTTAGGCCTTTTTCAGCCTTTAAAAATTATATAAAAATTCCTAAAAATTATAAAAATAAATTTTGTAAACTTTCTTTATTTTAAAAGCTACCTAATGATTTTCTGTAAATTTATTTAATAAAAAATCTTAACATTTTTTTATATAAGACATTATTTACAAATGTTATAAATAGTTATTTTTATAAAATAGACTTGAAATAGTAATTTAAAATCATTAAATTATCAATGGACACTACATTATGTTTAATTATGGATTAATCATGAAAATTTGTAGAAATTATATAAATTTTATAATTTCACAAATTATTTACAAATGTTATCTTAGGTTATTTCATATAAAATATACTTTAACTAATAGTTTAGACTAATAAATTATTATTGGTCAATACGCTATTTTAATCATTGTTAAATTATGTTTATTCCAAAAGATTATAAAATTTTATTTACATTTTACATTTAAACCTTATCAATTATTATACCTAATTACTTCTTTATATTAAAAACACTTAAATGGTATAATTCTTTTCATTGAATGAAAATATAAATAACTTTATTAAATAAATTGTTTACTTTTCAAAACCCTACAATTCTATTGAAACCCTAGTTCTTGTTAGAACTATAATCTTATTATTAACCCTAATCTTATAATATATATACGTTTAGGTGTCTTGTAAAGGGATACGTGGAATATCGTTTAATTCTTATTACCATCTTATAATACACACATCAAGTGAGTTTCCTTGCCCCTTTTTTTACATTATTTTACACCGTTTTGGGGTGAAACATGTTAATCTTATCAACATACACTTGTAAGTGTTTAAATCTTGTAAAGCACTTGCAATTCATACTTTTATTTGTCATGGTTATTTGTGTTATTGTAAGTCTTATATGAGATACATATTTTGTTTATAATCATTAACTATTGCTACCCTGACGACGTATTAGATCTTTGGCCCTGACAAGCCTATTTGGTGCTAAAGCCGATGTATTGCTGGCTCCTGATGACGTATGACTTGTTCATCATGGGAACCAAATACACTTAGCCAATCATATAAACTTGTAATCAAGTCGTGGTTTGATTGTAGCTATATGTGTTCTATAAACTTGCTAACTCATAACCTATGACATGAATTGCTACTTGTAACCTTTGATATATTATGTATATGAAACCCTTGAAAACTCACCAACTTTATAGTTGACGCTTTATTTTTAACATGTTTCAGGAAACGCGCATGTTTGAAGTCTTCATATGAAGTTGCTTAGATATAGGATTTGGACCTAGAATAATGAGTAAAATGTCTTGGAATATTTTATCTTATGTTTTGCTTATTTCATGTTGAGACTTATGAATGTAATTTGCACTTGTTAAACTTATGATTAATTATATTTACATTTAAAGGTACCGTTATGTGGCTGTAAACAATCTTAACCCCCACATCTCGACGATTCCGCTGTCAAGGTTGGGGTGTGACAGATTGGTATCAGAGCCCAAAACTATAGAGATTTAGGTTATTAGAAATGGTGACCTAGACTATAGCTTATGCATGAACCTTATAGAATAATATTTTCTTGTAAAATACATATATGGTTTGCATGCTACATAATGCTATGCCTTCTTATATGCAACTTGATGCCTTAGCATAGGATTGCCTTGTAAATATTTAGACTTTGTTACTTGTCACACCCCCGCTAATAGCGGAAACACGGGGAATGTGAGCTAGACGGGATCGTCATAACACATGGTATATGATAGAGTAGCAATAATAATATGATGACAAGCGTGTCATGACGACACCCGAACACAAATGGAGACTTGTGTCGTGTATAATCAAAGTTCACGACAGCATAGCCATAAGCACAACATAGTAATCACATAAGCATTAAAGACAACTTGTAATGTAAATTCCCACAACTCGGGAACAAGTATACAAAAGATCATGTTCAAGCTTTACAAAAGTAATAAACACAAAATACATCCTAGGGTCTCCTCTAAAAGGCAGCACTCCTAGATCTTCAATTACCCTGATCACCTGAAAAGAAATGCTCAAAACGGTCAACATAATTGTTGGTGAGCTTCGCAGGTTTTAAGTAATAAAAGATGTTAAGATGAAATCAGTGTGTAAGTTTAATAAAAGTTACCGCGACTACACTTACGTATAGGCGGTTTTACTAGTTATAAATAGCTACAGCGAAACCTAACGTTCGGTTCCTCACGGGAATTGATGGCTGTAAAGAAAGAATTCTCAAGCGTAAATAGTTTATTAAGACGTAGCAAGATCCACACAGCGAGTACGTATAGTTTATAACCAAGCCAATCCTTAGGTCCCATTACCGGGATTAATGGTTATATAAAAAGGTTTTCCATAGCATATTAAGTTTAACTTGACGTAGCAAGATCCACACAGCGCATACGTGTCAAGTTAAACATGACGTAGCAAGATCCACACAGCGCATACGTATAGGTTACAACCAAACCAATCTTTAGGTCCCAATTACCGGGATTAGTGGTTGTAATGGATGATCGGCTTAGAAGAACCACACAGAGGAACCACACAGAAGAACCACACAGCCGAGAGCATCCAAGGTCAATGGCATCCACAAGTAGTATAAATCAACACGTAACATCAAGTAGTAGTGCATGGTAGTGTAAAACCCCTAAGTAACATACATAGGGTAACATAGCACATAGTTCAAGTTCATATAGCAGCAAACAGTCAGGATCATCATGTAACCCGGTTTGAGCACATTCTTAGTATACCGGGGATGCTTATATATAGGGTCCTCCGCAGCATTCCCACCACATCCGTGATATACATAGAATGATACCTAAACCAATTACATGACATCCATTTATCCTTAGTATCAATCAACAAGTTTAGCAAGGTAAGTTACTCATATAAGTAGCAGCCAACTTCCATTAAGGAAACTCGATCACATCCGTGATATACATAGAATGGTAACTGTTATTGTAGGAAAACTCGATCACATCCGTGATATACATATAAGTAGCAATCAACAAGCTTAGCTTTCCCACCACATCCGTGATATACATAGAATGGTAACTGTTATTGTAGGAAAACTCGATCAGCGGTAGATGAGTATCCCAACTGCCACCAAAATCAATGGCACATGCCCTCAGCATGTCCTCAAGCGTTTGTATCGTTCGTTCACTTTGGCCGTCTGTCTGGGGGTGATAGGCTGTACTCATGTCTAACCGAGTGCCCATCGCTTTCTGTAACGTCTGCCAAAATCGTGAAGTGAACCGACTGTCTCGGTCGGATATGATTGACACCGGCACCCCGTGCCGTGTCACAACCTCTTTGATGTACAACCTTGCCAGCTTATCCATTTTATAGTCTTCTCAGATAGGCAAGAAGTGAGCGGATTTTGTCATTCGATCCACCACGACCCATATCGAGTCGTGCCCCCTTGGCGTTCTCGGGAGGTTGGTAATAAAATCCATAGTGATGTTCTCCCATTTCCACTCGGGAATTTCAGGTTGTTGCAATAATCCTGATGGTTTCTGGTGCTCAGCCTTGACCTTTGAACAAGTCAGGCATTTGCTCACATATATAGCAATATCTTTCTTCATGCCTGGCCACCAGTACAGCTCTTTCAGATCGTGGTACATCTTGTCTGCACCAGGATGAACAGAGTATCGATTCTTGTGTGCTTCATCCAAGACTAGTGTACGTACATCTCCCCATCTAGGGACCCATATACGATCCATGAAGTAATGTACGCCATCATCCTTGCGAGTCATTTGTTTATCCAACCCTCGGAATTCTTCATCCGCAAGGTTCTCTTCTTTCAATGCCTCACTTTGCGCAATTTGAATCTGAGCCTTTAGATTGGTTTGAATAGTCAAACCTAGCGCTCGAGCACGTAATGGTTTCACGCATTCTTTGCGGCTTAAAGCATCAGCCACCACGTTAGCTTTCCCCGGATGGTACCGGATTTCACAATCGTAGTCGCTAAGTAGCTCTACCCAGCGTCGCTGTCGCATGTTAAGTTCTTTCTGATTCATGATGTGTTGAAGGCTCTTATGGTCTGTGTAGATGATGCATTTGGCTCCATATAGATAATGCCTCCATATCTTTAGTGCAAATACTACAGCACCCAACTCCAAATCGTGAGTTGTGTAGTTCTTTTCATGCACCTTGAGTTGTCGCGAAGCGTAGGCAATTACCTTATCTTTCTGCATTAGTACACAGCCCAAACCTTGATGTGAAGCATCACAGTACACCACAAAATCATCAGTTTCGTCTGGGAGGGACAATATCGGTATGTTGCATAACTTCTCTTTCAATGTTTGGAACGCCTGTTCTTGTGCTTTCCCCCAATCGAACTTCTTGTCTTTCTGTGTCAACAAAGTTAACGGTTGGGCAATCTTGGAGAAATTGGCAATGAAGCGACGATAGTACCCGACCAATCCCAAGAATTGCCGTATTTCTGAGGGTGTTTGGGGAGTATCCCACTTCTTCACAGCTTCAATCTTACCGGGGTCCACATGAATTCCATTTTTGTTAACTACATGACCCAAAAACTTCACTTCTCGAAGCCAGAATTCACATTTCGAGAATTTGGCGAAAAGTTTCTCCTCCTTCAATAGCTCTAGAATTGTTCGGAGGTGTTCTTCGTGATCCTCTTTTGAACGGGAGTAGATAAGTATGTCGTCTATGAACACGATCACGAACTTATCAAGATAAGGCTTGCACACCCGATTCATCAGATCCATAAAGACAGCTGGTGCGTTGGTCAATCCGAATGGCATGACCAAGAACTCATAGTGCCCGTAACGAGTTCTAAATGCTGTTTTCGGAATATCGTCCTCGAATACTCTTAGTTGATGATAACCAGATCGAAGGTCGATCTTAGAGAAATACGAGGCTCCTTGCAGTTGATCGAACAGGTCGTCGATTCTAGGGAGAGGATACCGATTCTTCACGGTCATTTTGTTCAATTCCCTGTAGTCGATACACATACGGAACGACCCGTCCTTCTTCTTGACAAATAACACCGGTGCTCCCCACGGTGAATGACTCGGTCGAATGAAACCCTTCTCCAGTAGTTCCTGTAGTTGGCTTGACAACTCTTGCATCTCTGAAGGTGTTAACCGATACGGTGTCTTAGCTATCGGTGTAGCTCCAGGAACCAGCTCTATATGGAATTCCACCTGTCGTGGAGGAGGCAATCCAGACAAATCATCAGGGAACACTTCTGGGTAATCCCGTACAATCGGAATGTCTGCGAATTTCGTCTCTTCTTCCTTCTTTACTACCACGTGAGCCAGAAAGGTGTAACACTGCTTTCGTAGACCTTGGCGTGCTTTCATGCAGGAGATAAGCTTCAAGTTCTTTCCCGGTCGCTCTCCTTGTATTCTGAGTATTTTCCCGTCTGACATGGGAATCCGCACTACTTTATCTCGGCAAACAATCTCGGCTCCATGCTTAGACAACCAATCCATCCCCACTATTACGTCAAAGCTCCCCAACTCAAAAGGTATCAAATCTATGTTGAAGACCTGGTCTTCCAACATTAAGGTGCAGTCCTTAATAATTTCCTCTGCCTGTTCAACCCTACCATTTGCCATTTCTACGGAGTAACTAGTTTCTAGTCTACTGGCACTCAAATCAAGCATTTGCACAAACTCAGATGATATAAAACTATTGTCTGCTACAGTATCAAACAGTACAGATGCGAAGTGGTTATTGAGTAAGTTCGTACCCGTGACAACGTTCGGATCTTGACGGGCATCATTCGCTCCAATGACGAAGGCGCGTCCCCGTGCAACATTAACTTGGTTTCCTTGGCCTTGAGCACCCGCTATGGCCAGTATCTGCTGCTGGTTGTTTCCCTGATGACCCGGTGCCCTATTCAGTCGGGGGCACATGTTCCTGAAGTGATCGAGGGCTCCACACTCATAGCAAGCCCTGGCATTCCCAGCGGGGTTAACCGCGTTGGTGGGTGCCACCAGGTTTGGTGCTACCCTACAGTCTCTTGCTTGATGCCCCGGGCGTCTGTAGTTCAAACACACCCAGCACGGTGCTGCTGGAGGATGATGAAGATTGCACCTGTCACATTTCGGGTGCGGCCCAGCATATTCCTTCTTTCCTTGAGTCACGGCCATAAAGTTTCTGGTCGTTTTGGCCCTCTTATTAAACTTTCCTGTACCGGACCGGCTCGATTCCCCAGCTTCCCTCCTTTTCTCTGCTCCTTTACCCAGTACCCCTGTTCTTATCATCTCATTAGTGAGAGCACCAGCTTTCAGAATCGCGCTCTGAATTATAGGTGGAGCAGCTGCAGTTACCATTGCTCGGATTTGAGGCACGAGTCCCCAAATGTACCTCTCAATCCTCTTAGATTCCGGAGTGACTAGGTGTGGAACTAGTCTAGCCAGCTCGTGGAATCGGTCAGTATATGCTGCGTGCCCTGCCCCCACCATAGCATGATTCCAGAACTCATGTTCAAGCTTCTGCATCTCGTTGAGAGGGCAGTATTCCTCGGTAATCAAAGCCTTGAATTCATCCCAGGTCATCTGCATCGCAGATTCCCTTCCCCTAGCTTGAACCTGGGTGTTCCACCAGGTTAGTGCTCTGCCCTGCAGTGAGCATGTAACATACTTGATGTGCTAGCTGTCGAGGCATTCGCTGATGTCGATCACAGCCTCCATTTTCTCAAGCCATCTAATCAGGGCTATCGCCCCACCTTTACCATCGAAATCCCAGGGCTTACAGGCCACAAACTCCTTGTAAGAACAGCCCCGTTTGGCGTTAGCAACCCCAGTTTTGTTACCGGCTGTACCAACATTTCCGGTCTCTTGGTTGCTTTCATTCCCAGTCGAGTTCCCATTATCCTCGTTCTCATTACCACCGTCCCCGTGGGGGTGGTTTTGCTGTTGCAGCACGTCGCTCACCTGAGCTACGATAGTTGGAATCAGGGCAGTCAATTGATGAGCAATTAAGGCTGCCATATCAGCGTTTCCAGTCCCTTGGTTATTGCCAGAAGGGCCTTCATTTGCTATTGGAGGTCTACCCCTGCCTCTGCCTCTGCCCCTCGGGGCTTCACTTCCGCTACTATTGCTGCGGGTAGATCTTCGAGGCGGCATGTTCTATTCATACAAGAGGCAACATATAAGCTTTAGTCACCTTAAGATACACAAGTATTTTACTTATCAACTCCAATGTTTCGTGTTCCAGTCGGTCAAGATCACCATGCAGCCCATTTTAAGCATATTCTCGGTATACCGGTGGTGTTTATATATAGGGTTCCCCGTAGCGTTCCCACCACACCCACGATGTACCGAGAATGATGCCTAATCCGGTTACATGACATCCGACCTTCCTTCACACCATATCCATAATAATCCATCAGTCAACTGAGAGCCAAACATGTAATCACGTATAGTCTAGCGGAGGTTGTCTATCTCGCGTCCTTGGGAGGACTCAGACATGGCCTCCTCGGGTCGGTCTCTCAGTATATGAGGTCAAGCGCGATGTATGATCTGTGAAGATCTCTTCGGGTCTTAATACCCGAATTTGGTTATGATAACTTGGCGCGCAGAGGGAACGGAAGATCCAATGGAAAGCATCTCATAGGGGTCGAGCACAAGGGCTCAAGCACGAAGTAAAAGATCACATGGCAGAAGGGTAACCAAACATGTAAGGAGGAACACATACACGAGATATATAAATGCACACAAGCTTAAGCATGCAAATCTACACGAAGGTTCCTAGGTTATAGTCTAGGTAAAGTGTAATTGCCTAATTCTCTATAACCAATGGCTCTGATACCAGTCTGTCACACCCCCGCTAACAGCGGAAACACGGGAATGTGAGCTAGACGGGATCATCATAACACATGGTATATGATAGAGTAGCAATAATAATATGATGACAAGCGTGTCATGACGACACCCGAACACAAATGGAGACTTGTGTCGTGTATAATCAAAGTTCACGACAGCATAGCCATAAGCACAACATAGTAATCACATAAGCATTAAAGACAACTTGTAATGTAAATTCCCACAACTCGGGAACAAGTATACAAAAGATCATGTTCAAGCTTTACAAAAGTAATAAACACAAAATACATCCTAGGGTCTCCTCTAAAAGGCAGCACTCCTAGATCTTCAATTACCCTGATCACCTGAAAAGAAATGCTCAAAACGGTCAACATAATTGTTGGTGAGCTTCGTAGGTTTTAAGTAATAAAAGATGTTAAGATGAAATCAGTGTGTAAGTTTAATAAAAGTTACCGCGACTACACTTACGTATAGGCGGTTTTACTAGTTATAAATAGCTACAGCCAAACCTAATGTTCGGTTTCTCACGGGAATTGATGGCTGTAAAGAAAGAATTCTCAAGCGTAAATAGTTTATTAAGACGTAGCAAGATCCACACAGCGAGTACGTATAGTTTATAACCAAGCCAATCCTTAGGTCCCATTACCGGGATTAATGGTTATATAAAAAGGTTTTCCATAGCATATTAAGTTTAACTTGACGTAGCAAGATCCACACAGCGCATACGTGTCAAGTTAAACATGACGTAGCAAGATCCACACAGCGCATACGTATAGGTTACAACCAAACCAATCTTTAGGTCCCAATTACCGGGATTAATGGTTGTAATGGATGATCGGCTTAGAAGAACCACACAGAGGAACCACACAGAAGAACCACACAGCCGAGAGCATCCAAGGTCAATGGCATCCACAAGTAGTATAAATCAACACGTAACATCAAGTAGTAGTGCATGGTAGTGTAAAACCCCTAAGTAACATACATAGGGTAACATAGCACATAGTTCAAGTTCATATAGCAGCAAACAGTCAGGATCATCATGTAACCCGGTTTGAGCACATTCTTAGTATACCGGGGATGCTTATATATAGGGTCCTCCGCAGCATTCCCACCACATCCGCGATATACATAGAATGATACCTAAACCAATTACATGACATCCATTTATCCTTAGTATCAATCAACAAGTTTAGCAAGGTAAGTTACTCATATAAGTAGCAGCCAACTTCTATTAAGGAAGGTGCCTGTAATTAAGTAAGTAAGTGAGCATTCTTTTCCCCCATGTAGAAAATATTCGAAAAGGTTTTATAAGCGTAAAAAGGGGCCACGAAACTCATAGAACAGATGATAGGCACGCATGATGAAAGATTCCAACGGTAGGATGCTATGAACAGTCAAACACCTATTGACAGTTACTAACTAGCATTAATAATGATCATAAGGCATAAGATGGTATCAATAGGCTATGGCAGTTTCGGTTCGGTCGTGGGTAGTACACACACAAGCAGTCACACACATCTCAGACTAGGTTATTTTAAATGGTATGTGCCTATTAATAGCGTTGACTTTAATCTTTGTGGTCAAGCTATGATACTTTATTAGTATTACATTATCGTCGTGAGATCTCCGAAGAGGGGATCCATACGCACACACACATCATTAGTCATACAACAGGACCGAATGCACGACTGACACTCCATTCGCACGAGTGGACTTTCAGTCGTACGAATTAGCTACTTTCGTACGATTGAACCTTCATTCGTGCGACTAAGCACTCAGTCGTACCATGCAAGACTCAGTCATACGACTCAACCTCCATACGCCCGATTGGACCTTCAGTCGTACGAATCAGCTTCATTCGTACGGTTGAACATTCATTCGTGCGATTGGACTTTCAGTCGTACGACTCACGCACAATCGCACACCATTTCATTCGCATTGACTCAATCGCACACACACTCACTCGCATAGACTCAATCGCATAGACTTAATGGCATACAACACTCAGTCGCATGACTCAGTCATACGACTCACCCAGTCGTACAGCTTAGTCGTACGATAGACTCAGACGCATGGACTCAGTCATACGACTCACTTAGTCGCACGGCTCAGTCGCATGACAAACCCAGTCGCCCTATACAGCAGGTCGCGACTGCTGAAGTGCAGAGCAGCGTCCAGCTGCTCCGAGTACAAGTTTTATGCACCAAGAACCTCCAGAAATGTTTGCCTAACATGTCTAAGCAAGAAACACACTCGGAAACGCAACACACAAGCACACACGACCTCTTGTGCTCGGATGAACCCGAGCACCCGAAACCCTAGAAAACGCAGAAGTGAAATCGAGCAATAAACGGGTCAAACGAGGTTATCTACCTGCTAGGAGTGAGTGTTCACGATGATAACCAATATTTGAAGACGAGAATGCGAGAAACGGGTCGGTTTTTGTGTAGGTTTCTAGAGAGAGAGAGTAGAAGATGAAGATGAAGTGGAAAGGAGGTGAAAAAGAGAGAAAAATGGCTGGGAAGGGGTATTTATACCCAGCCTAGTTTCTCAAATTTTCAAGTTTAGTCCCCGCACTTTGCCTCCGGGTTCCCAAATTTTGTTTCGGTTGAAAATGTTATAATTTAGTCTTGCTTTATTGATGATAAAATGTTAGTAATGTTATTTACAAGTTAAAAATGATTTTGTTCGTGACAATTTATTTTAATATAAAAGTGACGCGTTTAGTGTTAACGGGGCAAATCTCAGAAAAAACGTCTTAAGGTAACGACAAGGCAAGCAACGATAGCACGCATAGAAGGATAACTAAGCAAGCAAATATGGTATCCACGTAGTTGGTTTATCAAAATGAGGAATGACTGATAACAAAGGTTAAATCAAACACGCTAAATGACGGACCTTCAGTGACGGATGTCACAATATCCCACAGTTGAGGGAATTTCGTCCCGAAATTCAACTGGTGCTAGGTCTAAGGGTGTCATCCTCGAATAGGTGTGGATATTTGAGTCTCATCTGATCTTCACGTTCCCATGTAAACTCTGGCCCTCGTTTGGAATTCCATCTTATACGAACGATAGGTATCTTGCTGCGCCTCAACTTTCTGACCTTTCGGTCCATGACCTCAATAGGTTCCTCCATAAAATGAAGCTTTTCGTCGATCTTGATTTCCTCAATTGGTACGTGTAAGGACTCGTCCGCCAAACACTTTTTGAGGTTCGACACGTGAAAAGTATCATGCACACCGCTGAGTTCTTGTGCAACCTCAATCGGTAAGCCACCGGACCGATTCTTTCTGTAATCTCGAATGGTCCTACGTATCGAGGGGCTAACTTCCCTTTCTTACCAAATCGTATGATCCCTTTCCAGGGAGACTTTAAGTAAGACATGATCCCCAACCTTGAATTCTAAAGGCTTCCGACGGTTGTCGGCATAACTCTTTTGGTGATCTCTAGCTGCTTTAAGTCTGTCTTTGATTTGGAAGATCTTATCGGTGGTTTCTCGAATGATCTCTGGGCCTGTAAGCTGGCTTTCACCAACTTCAGCCCAACAAACCGGTGATCTACATTTCCGGCCATACAACGCTTCGAATGGTGCACATCCAATACTAGTATGGTAACTGTTATTGTAGGAAAACTCGATCAGCGGTAGATGAGTATCCCAACTGCCACCAAAATCAATGGCACATGCCCTCAGCATGTCCTCAAGCGTTTGTATCGTTCGTTCACTTTGGCCGTCTGTCTGGGGGTGATAGGTTGTACTCATGTCTAACCGAGTGCCCATCGCTTTCTGTAACGTCTGCCAAAATCGTGAAGTGAACCGACTGTCTCGGTCGGATATGATTGACACCGGCACCCCGTGCCGTGTCACGACCTCTTTGATGTACAACCTTGCCAGCTTATCCATTTTATAGTCTTCTCGGATAGGCAAGAAGTGAGCGGATTTTGTCATTCGATCCACCACGACCCATATCGAGTCGTGCCCCCTTGGCGTTCTCAGGAGTTTGGTAATAAAATCCATAGTGATGTTCTCCCATTTCCACTCGGGAATTTCAGGTTGTTGCAATAATCCTGATGGTTTCTGGTGCTCAGCCTTGACCTTTGAACAAGTCAGGCATTTGCTCACATATATAGCAATATCTTTCTTCATGCCTGGCCACCAGTACAGCTCTTTCAGATCGTGGTACATCTTGTCTGCACCAGGATGAACAGAGTATCGAGTCTTGTGTGCTTCATCCAAGACTAGTGTACGTACATCTCCCCATCTAGGGACCCATATACGATCCATGAAGTAATGTACGCCATCATCCTTGCGAGTCATTTGTTTATCCAACCCTCGGAATTCTTCATCCGCAAGGTTCTCTTCTTTCAATGCCTCACTTTGCGCAATTTGAATCTGAGCCTTTAGATTGGTTTGAATAGTCAAACCTAGCGCTCGAGCACGTAATGGTTTCACGCGTTCTTTGCGGCTTAAAGCATCAGCCACCACGTTAGCTTTCCCCGGATGGTACAGGATTTCACAATCGTAGTCGCTAAGTAGCTCTACCCAGCGTCGCTGTCGCATGTTAAGTTCTTTCTGATTCATGATGTGTTGAAGGCTCTTATGGTCTGTGTAGATGATGCATTTGGCTCCATATAGATAATGCCTCCATATCTTTAGTGCAAATACTACAGCACCCAACTCCAAATCGTGAGTTGTGTAGTTCTTTTCATGCACCTTGAGTTGTCGCGAAGCGTAGGCAATTACCTTATCTTTCTGCATTAGTACACAGCCCAAACCTTGATGTGAAGCATCACAGTACACCACAAAATCATCAGTTTCGTCTGGGAGGGACAATATCGGTATGTTGCATAACTTCTCTTTCAATGTTTGGAACGCCTGTTCTTGTGCTTTCCCCCAATCGAACTTCTTGTCTTTCTATGTCAACAAAGTTAACGGTTGGGCAATCTTGGAGAAATTGGCAATGAAGCGACGATAGTACCCGACCAATCCCAAGAATTGCCGTATTTCTGAGGGTGTTTGGGGAGTATCCCACTTCTTCACAGCTTCAATCTTACCGGGGTCCACATGAATTCCATTTTTGTTAACTACATGACCCAAAAACTTCACTTCTCGAAGCCAGAATTCACATTTCGAGAATTTGGCGAAAAGTTTCTCCTCCTTCAATAGCTCTAGAATTGCTCGAAGGTGTTCTTCGTGATCCTCTTTTGAACGGGAGTAGATAAGTATGTCGTCTATGAACACGATCACGAACTTATCAAGATAAGGCTTGCACACCCGATTCATCAGATCCATAAAGACAGCTGGTGCGTTGGTCAATCCGAATGGCATGACCAAGAACTCATAGTGCCCGTAACGAGTTCTAAATGCTGTTTTCGGAATATCGTCCTCGAATACTCTTAGTTGATGATAACCAGATCGAAGGTCGATCTTAGAGAAATACGAGGCTCCTTGCAGTTGATCGAACAGGTCGTCGATTCTAGGGAGAGGATACCGATTCTTCACGGTCATTTTGTTCAATTCCCTGTAGTCGATACACATACGGAACGACCCGTCCTTCTTCTTGACAAATAACACCGGTGCTCCCCACGGTGAATGACTCGGTCGAATGAAACCCTTCTCCAGTAGTTCCTGTAGTTGGCTTGACAACTCTTGCATCTCTGAAGGTGCTAACCGATACGGTGTCTTAGCTATCGGTGTAGCTCCAGGAACTAGCTCTATATGGAATTCCACCTGTCGTGGAGGAGGCAATCCAGACAAATCATCAGGGAACACTTCTGGGTAATCCCGTACAATCGGAATGTCTGCCAATTTCGTCTCTTCTTCCTTCTTTACTACCACGTGAGCCAGAAAGGTGTAACACTGCTTTCGTAGACCTTGGCGTGCTTTCATGCAGGAGATAAGCTTCAAGTTCTTTCCCGGTCGCTCTCCTTGTATTCTGAGTATTTTCCCGTCTGACATGGGAATCCGCACTACTTTATCTCGGCAAACAATCTCGGCTCCATGCTTAGACAACCAATCCATCCCCACTATTACGTCAAAGCTCCCCAACTCAAAAGGTATCAAATCTATGTTGAAGACCTGGTCTTCCAACATTAAGGTGCAGTCCTTAATAATTTCCTCTGCCTGTTCAACCCTACCATTTGCCATTTCTACGGAGTAACTAGTTTCTAGTCTACTGGCACTCAAATCAAGCATTTGCACAAACTCAGATGATATAAAACTATTGTCTGCTACAGTATCAAACAGTACAGATGCGAAGTGGTTATTGAGTAAGTTCATACCCGTGACAACGTTCGGATCTTGACGGGCATCATTCGCTCCAATGACGAAGGCGCGTCCCCGTGCAGCATTAACTTGGTTTCCTTGGCCTTGAGCACCCGCTATGGCCAGTATCTGCTGCTGGTTGTTTCCCTGATGACCCGGTGCCCTATTCAGTCGGGGGCACATGTTCCTGAAGTGATCGAGGGCTCCACACTCATAGCAAGCCCTGGCATTCCCAGCGGGGTTAACCGCGTTGATGGGTGCCACCAGGTTTGGTGCTACCCTACAGTCTCTTGCTTGATGCCCTGGGCGTCTGTAGTTCAAACACACCCGGCACGGTGCTGCTGGAGGATGATGAAGATTGCACCTGTCACATTTCGGGTGCGGCCCAGCATATTCCTTCTTTCCTTGAGTCACGGCCATAAAGTTTCTGGTCGTTTTGGCCCTCTTATTAAACTTTCCTGTACCGGACCGGCTCGATTCCCCAGCTTCCCTCCTTTTCTCTGCTCCTTTACCCAGTACCCCTGTTCTTATCATCTCATCAGTGTGAGCACCAGCTTTCAGAATCGCGCTCTGAATTATAGGTGGAGCAGCTGCAGTTACCATTGCTCGGATTTGAGGCGCGAGTCCCCAAATGTACCTCTCAATCCTCTTAGATTCCGGAGTGACTAGGTGTGGAACTAGTCTAGCCAGCTCGTGGAATCGGTCAGTATATGCTGCGTGCCCTGCCCCCACCATAGCATGATTCCAGAACTCATGTTCAAGCTTCTGCATCTCGTTAAGAGGGCAGTATTCCTCGGTAATCAAAGCCTTGAATTCATCCCAGGTCATCTGCATCGCAGATTCCCTTCCCCTAGCTTGAACCTGGGTGTTCCACCAGGTTAGTGCTCTGCCCTGCAGTGAGCATGTAACATACTTGATGCGCTAGCTGTCGAGGCATTCGCTGATGTCGATCACAGCCTCCATTTTCTCAAGCCATCTAATCAGGGCTATCGCCCCACCTTTACCATCGAAATCCCAGGGCTTACAGGCCACAAACTCCTTGTAAGAACAGCCCCGTTTGGCGTTAGCAACCCCAGTTTTGTTACCGGCTGTACCAACATTTCCGGTCTCTTGGTTGCTTTCATTCCCAGTCGAGTTCCCATTATCCTCGTTCTCATTACCACCGTCCCCGTGGGGGTGGTTTTGCTGTTGCAGCACGTCGCTCACCTGAGCTACGATAGTTGGAATCAGGGCAGTCAATTGATGAGCAATTAAGGCTGCCATATCAGCGTTTCCAGTCCCTTGGTTATTGCCAGAAGGGCCTTCATTTGCTATTGGAGGTCTACCCCTGCCTCTGCCTCTGCCCCTCGGGGCTTCACTTCCGCTACTATTGCTGCGGGTAGATCTTCGAGGCGGCATGTTCTATTCATACAAGAGGCAACATATAAGCTTTAGTCACCTTAAGATACACAAGTATTTTACTTATCAACTCCAATGTTTCGTGTTCCAGTCGGTCAAGATCACCATGCAGCCCATTTTAAGCATATTCTCGGTATACCGGTGGTGTTTATATATAGGGTTCCCCGTAGCGTTCCCACCACACCCACGATGTACCGAGAATGATGCCTAATCCGGTTACATGACATCCGACCTTCCTTCACACCATATCCATAATAATCCATCAGTCAACTGAGAGCCAAACATGTAATCACGTATAGTCTAACGGAGGTTGTCTATCTCGCGTCCTTGGGAGGACTCAGACATGGCCTCCTCGGGTCGATCTCTCAGTATATGAGGTCAAGCGTGATGTACGATCTGTGAAGATCTCTTCGGGTCTCAATACCCGAATTTGGTTATGATAACTTGGCGCGCAGAGGGAACGGAAGATCCAATGGAAAGCATCTCATAGGGGTCGAGCACAAGGGCTCAAGCACGAAGAAAAAGATCACATGGCAGAAGGGTAACCAAACATGTAAGGAGGAACACATACACGAGATATATAAATGCACACAAGCTTAAGCATGCAAATCTAAACGAAGGTTCCTAGGTTATAGTCTAGGTCAAGTGTAATTGCCTAATTCTCTATAACCAATGGCTCTGATACCAGTCTGTCACACCCCCGCTAACAGCAGAAACACGGGGAATGTGAGCTAGACGGGATCATCATAACACATGGTATATGATAGGGTAGCAATAATAATATGATGACAAGCGTGTCATGACGACACCCGAACACAAATGGAGACTTGTGTCGTGTATAATCAAAGTTCACGACAGCATAGCCATAAGCACAACATAGTAATCACATAAGCATTAAAGACAACTTGTAATGTAAATTCCCACAACTCGGGAACAAGTATACAAAAGATCATGTTCAAGCTTTACAAAAGTAATAAACACAAAATACATCCTAGGGTCTCCTCTAAAAGGCAGCACTCCTAGATCTTCAATTACCCTGATCACCTGAAAACAAATGCTCAAAACGGTCAACATAATTGTTGGTGAGCTTCGTAGGTTTTAAGTAATAAAAGATGTTAAGATGAAATCAGTGTGTAAGTTTAATAAAAGTTATCGCGACTACACTTACGTATAGGCGGTTTTACTAGTTATAAATAGCTACAGCCAAACCTAATGTTCGGTTTCTCACGGGAATTGATGGCTGTAAAGAAAGAATTCTCAAGCGTAAATAGTTTATTAAGACGTAGCAAGATCCACACAGCGAGTACGTATAGTTTATAACCAAGCCAATCCTTAGGTCCCATTACCGGGATTAATGGTTATATAAAAAGGTTTTCCATAGCATATTAAGTTTAACTTGACGTAGCAAGATCCACACAACGCATACGTGTCAAGTTAAACATGACGTAGCAAGATCCACACAGCGCATACGTATAGGTTACAACCAAACCAATCTTTAGGTCCCAATTACCGGGATTAATGGTTGTAATGGATGATCGGCTTAGAAGAACCACACAGAGGAACCACACAGAAGAACCACACAGCCGAGAGCATCCAAGGTCAATGGCATCCACAAGTAGTATAAATCAACACGTAACATCAAGTAGTAGTGCATGGTAGTGTAAAACCCCTAAATAACATACATAGGGTAACATAGCACATAGTTCAAGTTCATATAGCAGCAAACAGTCAGGATCATCATGTAACCCGGTTTGAGCACATTCTTAGTATACCGGGGATGCTTATATATAGGGTCCTCCGCAGCATTCCCACCACATCCGTGATATACATAGAATGATACCTAAACCAATTACATGACATCCATTTATCCTTAGTATCAATCAACAAGTTTAGCAAGGTAAGTTACTCATATAAGTAGCAGCCAACTTCCATTAAGGAAGGTGCCTGTAATTAAGTAAGTAAGTGAGCATTCTTTTCCCCCAAGTAGAAAATATTCGAAAAGGTTTTATAAGCGTAAAAAGGGGCCACGAAACTCACAGAACAGATGATAGGCACGCATGATGAAAGATTCCAACGGTAGGATGCTATGAACAGTCAAACACCTATTGACAGTTACTGACAAGCATTAATAATGATCATAAGGCATAAGATGGTATCAATAGGCTCGGGCAGTTTCGGTTCGGTCGTGGGTAGTACACACACAAGCAGTCACACACATCTCAGACTAGGTTATTTTAAATGGTATGTGCCTGTTAATAGCGTTGACTTTAATCTTTGTGGTCAAGCTATGACACTTTATTAGTATTACATTATCATCGTGAGATCTCCGAAGAGGGGATCCATACGCACACACACATCATTAGTCATACAACAGGACCGGATGCACGACTGACACTCCGTTCGCACGAGTGGACTTTCAGTCGTACGAATTAGCTACTTTCGTACGATTGAACCTTAATTCGTGCGACTAAGCACTCAGTCGTACCATGCAAGACTCAGTCATACGACTCAACCTCCATACGCCCGATTGGACCTTCAGTCGTACGAATCAGCTTCATTCGTACGGTTGAACATTCATTCGTACGATTGGACTTTCAGTCGTACAACTCACGCACAATCGCACACCATTTCATTCGCATTGACTCAATCGCACGCACACTCACTCGCATAGACTCAATCGCATAGACTCAATCGCATACAACACTCAGTCGCATGACTCAGTCGTACGACTCACCCAGTTGTACAGCTTAGTCGTACGATAGACTCAGACGCATGGACTCAGTCGTACGACTCACTCAGTCGCACGACTCAGTCGCATGACAGACCCAGTCGCCCTGTACAGCAGGTCGCGACTGCTGAAGTGCAGAGCAGCGTCCAGCTGCTCCGAGCACGAGTTTTAAGCACCAAGAACCTCCAGAAATGTTTGCCTAACATGTCTAAGCAAGAAACACACTCAGAAACGCAACACACAAGCCCACACGACCTTTGTGCTCGGATGAACCCGAGCACCCGAAACCCTAGAAAACGCAGAAGTGAAATCGAGCAATAAACGGGTCAAACGAGGTTATCTACCTGCTAGGAGTGAGTGTTCACGATGATAACCAAGATTTGAAGACGAGAATGCGAGAAACGGGTTGGTTTTTGTGTAGGTTTCTAGAGAGAGAGAGTAGAAGATGAAGATGAAGTGGAAAGGAGGTGAAAAGAGAGAAAAATGGCTGGGAAGGGGTATTTATACCCAGCCTAGTTTCTCAAATTTTCATGTTTAGTCCCTGCACTTTGCCCCCGGGTTCCCAAATTTTGTTTCGGTTGAAAACGTTATAATTTAGTCTTGCTTTATTGATGATAAAATGTTAGTAATGTTATTTACAAGTTAAAAATGATTTTGTTCGTGACAATTATTATAATATAAAAGTGACGCGTTGAGTGTTAACGGGGCAAATCTCAGAAAAAACGTCTTAAGGTAACGACAAGGCAAGCAACGATAGCACGCATAGAAGGATAACTAAGCAAGCAAATATGGTATCCACGTAGTTGGTTTATCAAAATGAGGAATGACTGATAACAAAGGTTCAATCAAACATGCTAAATGACGGACCTTCGGTGACGGATGTCACATTAGTTGTCTCCCCTAGACTTACCTTTGACTCTTTGATTCTCCCCGACAAATGAAGCTTTCTAAACTTATTCTCGACGACATGTGGAATCTACACTTATTATCGTGGGTTTAATTCCTTAGACTCTATGTCTAATCTATGAAAATCTCATCAAGGTTTTGATTTCATGAACCTAAGAAATTTGTGTGACACATAGACACCTGTATTCTGGGTTTTCTGGCAAAAGGCCTTCGGGCTAAGGTAAGCATATCATAAATCTCATTGCGAGACCAGTTATGCTTACCTGGGGATTTCTGGGATGAGAGATAAACTATGGTCAACATATACAAGTTTCTAAGGCAAATGGGTCAATTTACCTTGACGTGTCAACGTTTCCAAATGGTAATGCGTTACCAAATGGAACCATCCTATTTGTATTTTAAAAATATCAAAAATCCTTGATTCCTTGAACTGGTTTATCACCGAAATTCTAATCTTTTCTTATTCTTATCTTACAGAATGTTCCCGTTAAATCTTGTTCTACTCCTCAATTCCTATGTTTAAACATCGTTATACGTTGTGTGCCTCATGTAACTATCTTTATACCTTGACCAATGTGTACATGGATCTTAATATATCCAAAGATATTGGGCGTCTAAACCGAATAGTTTTCAAAACTTTAAATTGTTACTTATGGTTTTCAAATCTCCTTAAAGTGTGTCCCATAATTGAAATCATGCAATGCTAAAAGGTGGGATACCTGTATCTTGGGATATTTTGTCTAGGCAAGGTATACATATTAATACGATTCGACCGTTGATCCGTTTACCTGACCGGGAATCTATGAGATGAGTGTCCACTTATAAGTACGCATGTCTTCAATAATGTTGTGGTTGACCTCACGCTTCAGGAAGTCAATGCATTCCCTTTTGGATTACGAACCGAACGTTTACATCTTGTTGTTGTATTGAATCATTCTTGTCATTGACTTTGTTTTCTTGGTTTAAACCATTCAAGATTTGAAAATCTATCACAATTGATTCTGTTATCCCGTACGACAACCCTAACCCTAGCAAGCATGATATTCTTTTTCTTGTTAATATTACATAGAAGTAATTTGAAATTTTCTGGATTTTTAGCCGATGTTCTTTTTCTTTTCATTTGCTAAGACGAGCCTCGTAAAATCTTCTAACCGTTTTGCACCATAGGCAATGCAAGAGTGTGCAAGTCAAACTATGACTAAGGGTACTCGTGTCTCCTAAATGAATATCTCATCAAAACAGGGGTGACTCCCTTACTTTGGTGATGATTTTCCATTCGCCATTATTGTGCTTATGAAATTTCGTCATCAAGACAGGAGTGAATTCCTTACCTTGATGACCATTTCTTCTTCTTATTCTTGTGAATTCGTATTTTACCAATGGAAGTACCTCCTTAAAATAGGAGTGAATTTCATACCTCGATGATGGTTTTCAATTTTTTTCTATTGGATGTTTTATGAAATTTCATCCTCTGGATCGGGGTGATTTCCTTGTCTTGAGGATAGATTTCAATCATTTTCCTTTGGAACTCGTATTTCACGAATGAAATGACCTCACCAAAATAGGATTGAATCCATACTTTGGTGACAAATGTCAATTCTCGATTGTTTCCTTGTTATTTTGAAATTCAATCATCAAGATAGGCGTGAAATCCATACCTTGATGATAATTTCACCCGTTTAAAAATTTTATGGATGGTATTTTCCTCAAATGAAATGACCTCATCAAAGTAGGAGTGAATTCTGTACTTTGATGGAACTTTTCATTTTGCTATATTTTGTTTCTATAAAACTTCACCGTTAAGATAAGAGTGATTATCCTTACCTTAATGGTAAGTTATCCCATTTTATTCTTGTGGATCCTTAACAATGAGTTAGGATCAAACTCTCGCTTGATAGTTAAGAGTCATACACTGGGAAATAAACCACCAAGCTAGGAGTGATGACCACATCTTGGTGCCTATTCCTATTCCTTGATTTTTATTTTACCAAGGTTTTAAGACTCCAATTGACCAGAAATATGTAGTAACTTGAAGGGCGAATACCGTTACTTGACTTATCGACGATAGTGTTCCAACCTGTCAAGCTAAAGCATGATTCCTGAACTCAAAGGAGGTCTTTGTCATTTTAGGTTAATCTTAGTTCCAAGACTGGAACATTTAAATCAATTTCTCTTCTCACACTGTTATGTTTCAATTTGTCGTTTGATCTAGCTTTATGGAATCTTTTATTTATCACTTAACGATTTTCTTTCGGGTTATCATCAAAACTTAATTACACGATGATAACACTCCTAAAACAATCCTTCGTACAAGATAAAGTCATTATGAATTTGTGTCATGCCTTTCTGGTTATATCAATGTTCGGCTATGTTCATGGGATTGATGAACCACGTGGGATTGCCCTTATCGACGATATCTTGAATTATTCAAATTTTAATCTGGTTATGGACGTATCTTCGTTTATTCTTGAATTATAATTTAAAATGCAACTCCTATTGGTTGCATCATTTCTTGAATCGTTTTATCATTGATCTTGTCTTCTTGAATCTTAAAACTCATTATCCAATTCTCTAAAGGACTCTTAATAATCTTTCTGAATGTCTTCCCCTTAAAACCACACTTATTCTGAAAACCCATTACAACGATACTCTTATTCTGAACCAAACCTTTAATCTTAACAAACACGATACTCGTATCAACTTTACACTAACGTAACTTTGAAATATCAACGACATAGTAAATAAGGATTAGTCATCTAAGAACCATGCCAAAGTTATCTGCTCTGAGAAGCTCCTCTAGATTCGTATTCCATCCAACAGTGTCTTAAACATATTTCTCATGCTTGTCAGGCCGAGTTTCGTATTAATCTTATGCTTGGTGCTTCACTCATGACAAAACCCTTCTAATCGTCTTGCACTGTCTGAAATTCAAAAGCTTATCAGCTAAAATTCTAAAATGATGGTCTTATCTACTTTGTCAAGAAAAACATCAAATCATGAATCATGGAATCGAACAAACTTAAGCGTAGTAAAACATCATAGTCAAAACTTATTGAATTTAAACATTCCCAAGAGCTCACTTGCGAACAAGAAATGAAATCTAAGTCTCCTCATAACCTTGAAATTACGTTTCACTCTTAATTTCAGGACGAAATTCTTAAAAGTTGGGGAGACTGTATCCTTTCGTATTTTTGTTAATTAAAAGTTAACGTCGTTCATTCTTGTAAGGACCATTGTTGTCAACTATGAAACTTACGTGACATCCGTCACTTCAAGGTCCGTCATTTGACATGAAACTTCGTTAACTATTCTTAGAGCATTCATTTGTCACCTTCATAAACTATTTGTGAAGAACATCATACTCGTTTGGTTTTCCTTTACAGTCGGGATACCATTATTTGCAACTTCATCATCCAAACGCTCACGAATATCACAACCGACACCGTTAATTATAATATGTTATATAATATAAACAACATTAAACACATCCTTATAATTAGTATAACGCGCGTATTTACGTCGTTTTCAACCGAATCAAGTTTGGCGATTCAGGAACTAAGTGCAGGGACTAAACTTAACAAATGGCCAAACTAGGCTGGGTATAAATACCCATTTCCCAGCCATTCTTCACATCATCTTCATCTTCATCGCTCATCTCCTTCTCCTCCACTTTCTCTCTCGAACTAGCACTAAAATCGGGTCTGTTTGTTGCGTTTTCAATGTCAAATCTTGGTTATCATCGTGAGTACTCACTCCTAGCAGGTAGATAACCTCGTTTGACCCGTTTCTTGCTCGATTTAGCTTCTGCGTTTTCTAGGGTTTCGGGTGTTCGGGTTCATCCGAGCACATGAGGTCGTGTGGGCTTGCATGTTGTGTTTTTGAGTATGCTTCTTGTCTAGACATGTTAGGATATGGGTTCTGGAGCTTCTTGGTGTATGAAACCCACGCCCGGGGAAGCTGGACGCTGCTCGAAGTCTCAGCAGTCGCGACCTGCTGTGCAGGGCGACTGGGCCATTCGGCCGACTGAGTCGTGCGACTGGGGTGCGTCGTACGACTGGGTTAGGCGTATGAGTGCGTCGCGCGACTGAGCCGTGCGATTGGGCCAATCACACGACTGAGTTATGCGACTGGGTGTGTGCGATTGAATGTTGTATGCGATTGAGTCTATGCGATGGAATGCATGCGAATGAATGTGTATCGTACGATTGAGGGTTTAGTCGCACGAATGGAGATTCAGATGTACGAATGAAGTTGATTCGTACGAATGGATGTTGATTCGTGCGTATGGATGTTGAATCGTACGAATGAGTGTTGTGTCGTACGACTGAGTGCTTAGTCGCACGAATGGGAGTTCAATCGTGAGAATGAAACTGATTCGCATGACTGAAAGTTAATTCGTGCGAATGGGGTGTCCAGTCGTGCGTCTGGTCCTGTTGCGATTGGAGTCATTGTGTGTGAATTCTTCCTGTGTGCGGTGCGTGTTGTCGTGTGATGTTAAGGTAACATCGACACGGTTGCCATTGTTAATGAAGATCATTGAGATTAACACTATCAAACTCATTAATGTTATATCAGGACACATCGACTTAACACTTTACAATTAGTAACAAACAATTCCTAACACAAGTTCTTACCAAGTATTCCTTTAACAACAATAACACTTTTACCCAAACATCATCGACAATGGCAACATTCCTAGTGCTTGGATCTACATAAGATCTATTGCGCGTGTATGTCTGCTTGTGTGTGTACTACCCACGACCGAACCGATACGACCCGACTCAACTAAACAATACGGTTAACAGTAGACGTATTACTAATGCTTAACATAACTGTCAATAGGTGATTGGCTGTTCATACATACATACGAGTTTGGGAAGTTACATCATACATACTTACCACTTAACAAGTGAGTTTTGTGGCCCCTTTTTACTCTTACCAAACCTTTTTAAATATTTTCAACTTGGGGGAAAAGAATGCTCACCTACTTTACTTGTTTTCGAGCGCCTTCCTTGGTGGAGGTGGCTGCTACTTCTATAAGTATCTTACCTCGTTTGTCATATTGATTGATGCTAAGGATAGACGGATGTCATGTAACTGGTTTAGGCATCGTTCTAGGTGTATCGCGGATGTGGTGGGAACGCTGCGGGGAACCCTATATATAAGCATCCTTGGTATACCAAGAATGTGCTTAAACTGGGCTATGTGATGATCTCGATTGACTGAGGCCTGGATTTGTTAGAACTTGACACTATGCTATGTTACCCTTACATGTTACTTGGTGGCCATACATTACTTGATGCTACGTGTTATGTGATTTTACCTGTAAATTGGCTGTGTGGGACTTCTGTGTGGGACTTCTGTGTGGGACTTCTGTGTGGATCTTTCAGTACAACCATTAATTCCAGAAATGGGACCTAAGGACTGGTTTGGTTGTAACATATACGTATGCGCTATGTGGATCTTGCTACGTCATGTGAAACTCATGGAATGCTTACTACTTGTTGGATGCCTTTGACCTTGGATGCTCTCGGCTGTGTGGTTCTACTGTGTGGTTCCTCTGTGTGGTTCTTCTAAGCCGATCATCCATTACAACCATTAATCCCGGTAATTGGGACCTAAGGATTGGTTTGGTTGTAACCTAAACGTATGCGCTGTGTGGACCCTGCTACGTCACCTTGAACTTATTATGCTATGGCAAACCTTTTTGTATAACCCTTAATCCCGGCATTGGGACCTAAGGATTGGTTTGGTTATAAACTATACGTATGCGCTGTGTGGATCTTGCTACGTCTTTATAAACTATTTTCTTTTTCGAGAAAACCTTTCTTACAGCCATCAATTCCCGTGTGGAACCGATGACTAGGATTGGCTGTAGCTATTTATAAACGGTAAACCGCCTGCACATAAGTGTAGTCGTGGTAACTTTTAGTAAACTTACTCACTGATTACATCTTAACATCTTTTATTACTTAAAAACTGCGAAGCTCACCAACAATTATGTTGACCTTTTGAGCATCTCTTTTCAGGTGATCAAGGTAATTGAAGTTCTAGGAGTGCTGCCTTTTAGAGGAGACCCTAGGATACATTTCTGGAGGACTAAGCATTTTGTTAAACATTGAACTTAGAACTTTTTGGTTGCTTTAACTTAAACATTGTACACTTGCTCCCGGGTTGTGGGTATTTACACTACAAGTTATCATCAATGTTTAAGTGATCTTTTAAGTTTATGTTTATGGCTATGCTGTCGTGATCATTGATTATACACGACACAAGTCTCCATTTGTGCCGGGTGTCGTCATGACACGCCATGTCATCAATTTCATATATATTGCACCTCTATTATTAACCATGTGTTATGACGATCCCGTCTAGCTCGCATCCCCGTGTTCTCCGCTATCAGCGGGGGTGTGACAGACTGGTATCAGAGCCATTGGTTATAGAGAATTAGGCAATACACTTGACCTAGACTATAACCTAGGAACCTTCATGTAGAATGCATGCTAGGACTGGCTTGCACTCAATATTACATGTGTGTGTTCCTCTGTACTTGTTACTTGACTCTATACATGATTCTATGCATATGTGCTTGATGAATGTGGATAATACTATGATGTTAACTTGGAGTAAGTGAAGCTAAGGGTGACCATGCAAGGCAAATTACCATTACAGGTGCACACATAATTGCAATTCGCCGTGCATGAGAAGTCTGGCTAATCTTACCATGAGGTAATGATCATGAGTATTACTAGTTTGCTATTCTATACCCTAGGGTGTGCTAGGATCATAATCCTAGTGAGGCTTTATTAAGGGTAACATAACATTACTAACACCTACCATTACTTAAGTCCTGTCCTATTTAGAGCCTTCATGGTACTTCCAATCATGACATTGATCCTATCTTCCGCGAAACATTCCTCCACTTAGCATTTCAGTAACTAAGGAGCTGATTGAATGCTTAGAATAAAAGTGGACTTCAAGAAATGTAGAGGAGTGATGATACTCTCTACACATTACATTATGTTATTCATTGGGATTATGCTAAGGGAAATTAGGATGTCATGTAAACGGTTTAAGTGTCATTCAAGGTATATCGTGGATGCGGTGGGAACGCTGCGGGGGACCCTATATATAAGCATCACCGATATACTAAGAATGTGTGGTTAAACTTGGGTTATGTGACGATCTTGATGGACCAAAGCATGGGTTATCGGAACTTGATGAGTGGAATCATACATGTATCTCAGAAGTGACTAAAGCTTACATGTTTACATCTTTCTATGATTAGAAGATGCCGCCCCGAAGAGTCACACGTGGTACCAACCAAGATGGTGAGACCTCATAAGGCAGAGGTAGGGGTAGATCACCAAGAGCAGGTGGCGCCCCAGCTGGCGACAACCAGGGAACTGAAAACCCTGATATAGCTGCTATGATCGCTCAGCAGCTAGCCGCACTGATTCCAACTATAGTGACTCAAGTGAGCGACACTCTTCGGAATCATCAACTCCACAGGAGTAATGATACTAATGATCAGTATAACCAAGGAACAGAGAAGAGAAAGGAGGTTGGGGAAACGAGCCGGTCTAACGCCGGAAGGTTTGATAAGAAGGCCAAGACGACCCAAAATTTTGGGGCTGTGACTCAGGGAAAGAAAGAATATGCTGGCTCGCACCCGAAATGTGACAGGTGCAACCTTCATCACCCCCCAGCGATGCCGTGTCAGGCGTGTGCGAACTGTAGGCGCCCGGGGCACCTAGCGAGAGATTGTAGAGTTGCATCAAACCTGGTGACACTCGCCAACACGGTTAACCCCGTCGGAATGCTAGAGCTTGTTATGAGTGTGGAGGTCTTGGTCACTACCGAAACATGTGCCCCAGACTGAATAGGGCACCGGGTCAACAGGGAATAACCAGCAGCAAGTGATGGCCATAGCTGGCAACCCAGGCCAAGGGAATCAAAGAAGTGCTGCCAGAGGACGTGCATTCGTTATCGGAGCAAATGACGCCCTCAGGACCCGAATGTTGATACAGGTACGTATTTGTTCAACCACCCCTTCGCATCCATACTATTTGATACTGGGGTAGACAATAGTTTCATATCTTCTGATTTTGCACACGTGCTTGCCTTGAACCCTAGTAGACTAGAAACTAGCTTTTCAGTAGAAATGGCCACCGGTAGAGTTGTACAAGCGGATGAGATTATTAGACAGTGTTCTATGGTATTGGAGAACCATGCCTTCGACATAGACATAATACCTTTCGAGTTGGGGAGCTTCGACGTGATTGTGGGAATGGATTGGTGGTCGAAACGCGGAGCCGAGATTGTTTGTCTGGAGAAAGTAATACGAATCCCCAAGCCAAACGAGGAGGTACTCAAGATTCACGGAGAACGACCGGGAAGAGCTCTAAAGCTTATCACCGCATGGAGACGCGACGATGTTTACGAAAGCAGTGTTACGCATTTTGGGCCCGTGTAATGGAAAAGAAAGAAGAAGGCAACAAGTTGGTAGATATTCCTGTAGTACGAGATTTTCCAGGAGTATTCCCTGATGACTTGTCGGGATTTTCTCCTTCACTACAGGTGGAATTTCGTATCGAGTTAGTTCCTGGAGCTACGCCGGTAGCAAAAGCACCGTATCAGTTAGCGCCGTCTGCAATACAAGGATTATCTAACCAATTACAGGAACTACTGGAGAAGGGTTTTATTCGACTGGGTCATTCGCCATGGGGAGCACCGGTCCTATTTGTTAAAAAGAAAGACGGGTCGTTCCGAATATGCATCAATTTTCGCGAGTTGAACAAGTTGACTGTGAAGAATCGATGACTTATTTGACCAGTTACAAGGAGCTTCGTATTTCTCCAAGATTGATCTCCGTTCTGGATGTCATCAACTGAGAGTTTTGAGGATGACATACCGAAAACAGCATTCAGGACTCTTTATAGGCATTATGAGTTCTTAGTCATGCCGTTCGGACTGACTAATGAACCAGCCGTGTTCATGAACCTGATGAATCGAGTATGCAAACCTTATTTGGATAAGTTCGTGATCGTATTTATAGACGATTATCTATCTACTCTCGATTGAAATAAGACCCTAAGGAACATCTTCGGACCATACTGAGCCTATTGCAAGAAGAGAAGCTTTACGCCAAGTACTCAAAGTGCGAGTTTTGGCTTCGAAAAGTGAGGTTCTGGGTCAGGTGGTTAACGAAAGTGGAATTCAGGTATATCCCAGAAAGATTGAAGCAAGGAAGAAATGGGATGCACCCCAGACACCTTCGGAGATACGACAATTCTTAGGTTTGGCCGGATACTATCGTCGCTTCATTGCAAATTTCTCAAAGGTTGCCCAACCGTTAACCTTGATGACTCAGAAAGACAAGAAGTTTGATTGGAAGGAAAGCAAATGTGATGGCTGACGCCCTAAGTCGTAAAGGGCGTATGAAATCACTATGTGCTCGAGCTTTGGGATTGACTATTCAGACGAACTTGAAAGCTCAGATCCAACTTGCATAAAAGGAAGCATTGAGAGAAGAAAACCTTAGAGAGAAGAGTTCTAAGGGTTAGACAAACAGATGAATTGCAAGGATGATGGCATACAGTACTTCATGGATCGCATATGGGTACCCAAATGGAGAGATGTTCGTACCCTGATCATGGAGGAAGCGCACAAGACACGATATTCTGTTCATCCTCTGCAGTATGTATCACGATCTTAAGGATCTATACTGGTGGCCAGGCATGAAGAGAGACATTGCTATGTATATAAGCCGATGCTTGACGTGCTCGAAAGTTAGGGCTGGACATCAAAAACCATCGGGACTATTACAGCAACTTGAAATTCCCAAGTGGAAATAGGAGAACATAACTATGGATTTCACTACCAAACTCCCTAGAACAAGTAACGGGCACGACTCGATATGGGTCGTGGTGGATCGGATGATGAAGTCCGCTCAATTCTTACCGATCCGGGAGGATTACAAGATGGAAAGGTTGGCGAGGTTATACATTAAAGAGGTCGTGACACGGCACAGTGTGCCGGTGTCAATCATATCCGACCGAGACAGTCGATTACTTCACGATTTTGGTAAACACTACAAAAAGCGATGGGCACTCGATTAGATATGAGTACCGCCTTTCACCCATAAACAGATGACCAGAGTAACGAACTATACAAACGTTGAAAGATATGCTCAGAGCTTGCATAATCGATGTTGGTGGTAGTGGGGACACTCGTCTACCATTGATGGAGTTCTCCTGCAATAATAGCTATCATACAAGCATTGGAGGCACCCCATTTGAGGAATTGTGCGGGGGAAATGTAGACCCCTAGTTTGTTGGGTTGAAGTTGGTGAGAGCCAGCTTACAGGCCCAGAAATCATTCAAGAGACAACTGACAAGATCTTCCAAATCAAAGATAGACTAAAGGCTGCAAGAGATCGCCAAAAGAGCTATGCCGACAACCGTCGGAAGCCTCTAGAATTCAATGTTGGAGATCACGTTTTACTCAAAGTCTCTCCCTGGAAAGGGATTGTACGATTGGGAAAGAAAGGGAAGTTAGCCCCTCGATACGTGGGACCATTTGAGGTTACAGAAATAATTGGTCCGGGGGCTTACCGATGGAGGTTGCCACAAGAACTCAGCGGTGTACATGATGCTTTTCACGTGTCGAACCTCAAGAAGTGTTTGGCGGATGAGTCATTACACGTACAAATTGAGGAAATCAAGATCGACGAAAAGCTTCATGTCATTGAGGAACCTATCGAGATCATGGACCGAAAGGTCAAACGCTTAAGGCGCAGCAAGATACCGATCGTTCGCGTGAGATGGGACTCCAAGCGAGGGCCAGAATTCACGCGGGAACGGAAGATCAGATGAAACTTAGTATCCAAATCTATTCAAGGATGACGCTCTTGGACCTAGCACCAGTTGAATTTCGGGACGAAATTCTCTCAACTGGGGGATACTGTGACATCCGTCACTTCAAGGTCCGTCATTTGACATGAAACTTCGTTAACTATTCTTAGAGCATTCATTTGTCACCTTCATAAACTATTTGTGAAGAACATCATACTCGTTTGGTTTTCCTTTACAGTCGGGATACCATTATTTGCAACTTCATCATCCAAACGCTCACGAATATCACAACCGACACCATTAATTATAATATATTATATAACATAAACAACATTAAACACATCCTTATAATTAGTATAACGCGCGTATTTACGTCGTTTTCAACCGAATCAAGTTTGGCGATTCGGGAACTAAGTGCAGGGACTAAACTTGACAAATGGCCAAACTAGGCTAGGTATAAATACCCATTTCCCAGCCATTCTTCACATCATCTTCATCTTCATCGCTCATCTCCTTCTCCTCCACTTTCTCTCTCGAACTAGCACTAAAATTGGGCCTGTTTGTTGCGTTTTCAACGTCAAATCTTGGTTATCATCGTGAGTACTCACTCCTAGCAGGTAGATAACCTGTTTGACCCGTTTCTTGCTCGATTTAGCTTCTGCGTTTTCTAGGGTTTCGGGTGTTCGGGTTCATCCGAGCACATGAGGTCGTGTGGGCTTGCATGTTGTGTTTTTGAGTGTGCTTCTTGTCTAGACATGTTAGGATATGGGTTTTGGAGATTCTTTGTGTGTGAAACCCACGCCGGGGCAGCTGGACGTTGCTCGAAGTCTCAGCAGTCACGACCTGCTGTGCAAGGCGACTGGGCCATTCGGCCGACTGAGTCGTGCGACTGGGTTAGGCGTATAAGTGTGTCGCGCGACTGAGCCGTGCGATTGGGCCAATCACACGACTGAGTTATGCGACTAGGTGTGTGCGATTGAATTTGTATGCGATTGAGTCTATGCGATGGAATGCATGCGAATGAATGTGTATCGTACGATTGAGGGTTTAGTCGCACGAATGGAGATTCAGATGTACGAATGAAGTTGATTCGTACGAATGGATGTTGATTCGTGCGTATGGATGTTGAATCTACGAATGAGTGTTGTGTCGTATGACTGAGTGGTTAGTCGCACGAATGGGAGTTCAATCGTGAGAATGAAACTGATTCGCATGACTGAAAGTTAATTCGTGCGAATGGGGTGTCCAGTCGTGCGTCTGGTCCTGTTGCGATTGGAGTCATTGTGTGTGAATTCTTCCTGTGTGCGGTGCGTGTTGTCGTGTGATGTTAAGGTAACATCGACACTGTTGCCATTGTTAATGAAGATCATTGAGATTAACACTATCAAACTCATTAATGTTATATCAGGACACATCGACTTAACACTTTACAATTAGTAACAAACAATTCCTAACACAAGTTCTTACCAAGTATTCCTTTAATACCAATAACACTTTTGCCCAAACATCATCGACAATGGCAACGTTCCTAGTGCTTGGATCTACATAAGATCTATTGCGCGTGTATGTCTGCTTGTGTGTGTACTACCCACGACCGAACCGATACGACCCGACTCAACTAAACAATACGGCTAACAGTAGACGTATTACTAATGCTTAACATAACTGTCAATAGGTGATTGGCTGTTCATACATACATACGAGTTTGGGAAGTTACATCATACATACTTACCACTTAACAAGTGAGTTTTGTGGCCCCTTTTTACTCTTACCAAACCTTTTTAAATATTTTCAACTTGGGGGAAAAGAATGCTCACCTACTTTACTTGTTTTCGAGCGCCTTCCTTGGTGGAGGTGGCTGCTACTTCTATAAGTATCTTACCTCGTTTGTCATGTTGATTGATGCTAAGGATAGACGGATGTCATGTAACTAGTTTAGGCATCGTTCTAGGTGTATCGTGGATGTGGTGGGAACGCTGCGGGGAACCCTATATATAAGCATCCTTGGTATACCAAGAATGTGCTTAAACTGGGCTATGTGATGATCTCGATTGACTGAGGCCTGGATTTGTTAGAACTTGACACTATGCTATGTTACCCTTACATGTTACTTGGTGGCCATACATTACTTGATGCTATGTGTTGTGTGATCTTACCTGTAAATTGGCTGTGTGGGACTTCTGTGTGGGACTTCTGTGTGGGACTTCTGTGTGGGACTTCTGTGTGGATCTTTCAGTACAACCATTAATTCCAGAAATGGGACCAAAGGACTGGTTTGGTTGTAACATATACGTATGCGCTATGTGGATCTTGCTACGTCATGTGAAACTCATGGAATGCTTACTACTTGTTGGACGCCTTTGACCTTGGATGCTCTCGGCTGTGTGGTTCTACTGTGTGGTTCCTCTGTGTGGTTCTTCTAAGTCGATCATCCATTACAACCATTAATCCCAGTAATTAGGACCTAAGGATTGGTTTGGTTGTAACCTAAACGTATGCGCTGTGTGGACCCTGCTACGTCACCTTGAACTTATTATGCTATGGCAAACCTTTTTGTGTAACCCTTAATCCCGGCATTGGGACCTAAGGATTGGTTTGGTTATAAACTATACGTATGCGCTGTGTGGATCTTGCTACGTCTTTATAAACTATTTTCTTTTTCGAAAAAACCTTTCTTACAGCCATCAATTCCCGTGTGGAACTGATGACTAGGTTTGGCTGTAGCTATTTATAAACGGTAAACCGCCTGCACATAAGTGTAGTTGTGGTAACTTTTAGTAAACTTACTCACTGATTACATCTTAACATCTTTTGTTACTTAAAAACCTGCGAAGCTCACCAACAATTATGTTGACCGTTTTGAGCATCTCTTTTCAGGTGATCAAGGTAATTGAAGTTCTAGAAGTGCTGCCTTTTAGAGGAGACCCTAGGATACATTTCTGGAGGACTAAGCACTTTGTTAAACATTGAACTTAGAACTTTTTGGTTGCTTTAACTTAAACATTGTACACTTGCTCCCGGGTTGTGGGAATTTACACTACAAGTTATCATCAATGTTTAAGTGATCTTTTAAGTTTATGTTTATGGCTATGCTGTCGTGATCATTGATTATACACGACACAAGTCTCCATTTGTGCCGGGTGTCGTCATGACACGCCATGTCATCAATTTCATATATATTGCACCTCTATTATTAACCATGTGTTATGACGATCCCGTCTAGCTCGCATCCCCGTGTTTCCGCTATCAGCGGGGGTGTGACAACTTATGGGTTATTTTCGCTTATTTCATAGCTTGTCTTTTTAATTTGAGAGTAATAATTTAACTATTGAATTGGTAATATAATAATAATAATAATAATAATAATAATAATAATAATAGTAATAATAATAATAATAATGATGATGATGATGATAATAATAATAATAGTAATAATAATAATAATAATAATAATAACAATAATAAAAATAATAATAATAATAACAATAATAATAATAATAATAATAATAATAATAATAATAATAATAATAATAAAGGTTAACAAGTTAAATTAAGGCTAAACTTAAAGTTAAGGGGGCCTTTATGTCAATTTTAAAACATGAAATGGAAATTTTAAGCATAAAATGTGACAATCCGGAAAATTTCGAGTTAGATTGTAACATCTCGAATTTAATTAAAAGTTAATTTAATGAACAATTAATTTTAAATACGTTGAGGTTAATTTCAAAAACTTCAATAATTATAATAATAATATTTATAATAATAATGTAAATAATAATAATAATAATAATAATAATAATAATAATAATAATAATATTGTTAATAATAATTTGTAAAGATTATTAGGGAAATAAACAAATTTTACAAATAAATTTGATTTATAAGTCCAGGGGTCATTCTTGTAATTTAAGAAACTTAAATAAAAACTTCTAACATGAAATAATAACTGTTGTAAACCCCAGGGACCAATTGTGTAATTTTGTTAAAATCCCAAACCACCCGCCCGATCACCTCTCAGGCCACCTCTCTGGCGGACCTCCGGCGACCCCCAAAACGCCAAATTTACACGGTTTTTGATCAAACAAAAGCTCCCAACACCTTTGCGTTAATGCCTCGAACTCGTGGGCCACTGGAATTTGAATAATTGAATCGGTTTGATGGGATTCCCACTTCGACCGAAAGTTCGGCCGACACCCACCATAATCACGCACTGAACAATAAATAATACTCGAATTGATTATGCACTAACAGTCATTTGATTGTTTATAAACTACCAGTGAGTATAATTTCATTGAAACACAACAAATCACACCCATCGATCACCATCGTCTTCCTCGACCTGCAACTTAGTCGAGCACCACCTTCTGGTCGATTTCATTAGAAATTGATAGAGGGCTTTTATATATAATCATCCTTATAAGCTGTCTACGAAGTTAATTTCATTTTCATCTACGTTTAATCATCGTTTGGATTCAAGACAAACATCGACCTGTTCTTGGTGCGTTCTGCATCAATTCGAACTCAAAACAGGTAATTGAAGACATCTACATACTCGGTTTCACTTTGGGAACAAAATCCCTATGCTTAATTCCATTAACAAATTCGAATCGATGTTCAATTTGATCGATTTCAGAATTAGGGTTCTTGGATTTAGGGTTATTCAATCGGGTTGTGTTTAAAAGGAATTGGGGCCGATTCCTTGTGCGGCTGTATGCCTTTGGTTCACTGGTTTGGGCATGTGGGAAGAAGGTCACGGGTTCGAACCCGTGCACCTCCCATTAATTTTTTAATGCCCTTTTTGACTATTTAAAATATATAAAAATTCTTAAAAATTATAAAAATACATTTTATAAACTTTCTTTATTTTAAAAGTATCCAAGTAATTTTCTGTAAAATTTAATTATTAAAAACTCTTTAGTAGTTTTTATAAAATATTATTTATGAATCTTATATATAGTCATTTTTATAAAAATAAGACCCTAAATAATAATTTAAATTATTAATTTATTATTTGTACATATGGATAACATAATTAATAATTAGATAATTATATTATTTGTTGAACATAATCTATTATGTTATAATTATTAATTATTGAACATAATTAATAATTCGATAAATTATATTATGTTTTACCATGTAAATATGTTATAATTTAGCAATATGTTATTATTTATTATTTATATGTCCAATTATAATAACGTTATCATATAAATATAATGTCTAGATAATTGTGTCTATTTATAAATCTTACTATTAGATTTTATAAATTAAATTATAAAATATTAAAGTATCCTATTTGTGTTTTAAACATGATAAACACAAACTAGATTTTATAAATTAAATTATAAAATCTTACAAAATTAAGTACCAACTTACATATTTAAATAATATCTAAAACTTATTTAGAACATAATGATATGTTGAAATTATTATTAAGATTAATCAAATGTAAATCTTTAATTATTAAGAATTAACAAAGATAATTAATGATTAGTTATATGTTTATAACAAATCCTCGAAAACCAAACCCTAGATCAATTGAACACCAGGTTCAAGATCTAACATATTTAGGTTATGGATTGTATCTGTTTGCTTACGTGAATTATAATTCCTTAGCAGGAATTTACTAGCTTGTCAACACCACACAAGAACTGTGGTGAGTCATACTTAACTATTGCCCTTTTTAATCATTTAAATATTTTGGGGAAGGATACATGTTGTAATTGAAATTATAAATTATTTTGTGTATTATGTTAAATAATAATTGAATCACATTTATGATTACATATGGTTATAATGAAAATCCTTCTCTGTATACTGGACTATAAACAAGCAGGGATCTTTTGGATAGTTTTATCGGGGAGTGACATACCCCACAAAGGTTTGGACATGTGGTCCTTACCAAGACGCACAAAGATCTTAAGTGTCATTCGGGATGACGGTTCTGTGTTGAGAAGGCAGATGTGCACTATATAAAGTTTGTCATTATAGTTCCACTTACAACCCATATGAGGATAAATATAAAGGAGGATTTGCTCCCTCTGATTTGGAATTATTATAAATAACATAATATACACATAAAAAGGATAATAACCTATGATACATGGGCAAATCCTACGTGAAGGATTGTTGGCTTGTACATAGTTAAGTATGTGGAATAGCGGGTTCACCTTATAAAAGGGTTCCGACAGGCTATTCATATACAAAGTGATACCAGTGGGTTGTTTATAATCATACTTTTACAATAATCCTACTTTGATGATAATTGATGGTTTATCATTTATGTTTTACTTACTATGAACTCACCAACCCTGTGTTGACACTTGATTTACATGTATTCTCAGGTATCTACTAGGAGCTTATGGACATGCACGTAGGACCATATAAGAGCTCAAGATACATATTGCTTAATATTTGAGAAATGATTAAACGTGTTGTTAAGAAACAATATATGTTTTATTTCCGCTACGCAAAATAATTATTACTCTGATTATTAATGAAATGGTTATCTAAAACTTATCATATAGATAACTGTATCTCATGTGTGACTACTGTGTTCGATCCTGTTTGTTCACCCCTCCATGATAAATTCCAGACCCGGAATTTGAGGGTGTGACATAAAATAATAAGGTAAACCGCAGGGACCATTTGTGAAATTTCAAAAGTTACAACCCAACCCCCCGCCCACTTTCACCCTCGATTTTCCGGCCACCGGACCGGCAGCCCTCCGGCGAGGCGCCGACAGGGCCAAAACACCACCGAAACCTTGATATTTAGACACCAAACCATTCCAAATCGAGTCTAGAACATGAATCGAACTTGTAACCATAGATAATACGACCTGAAACGTTCATTTTACTAATGAATCACATGAAACCAAAACCTCAATTAATTTCTAACCGATCAACCTACAAATCGTGATAATAACTTAATTAATTGAACATAAACAATCAGTTAACTATTCCTAACCTATCATTACTTGTAATTTCATCTAAGAAACACACAAACCCCGCATTCGATTATCACCATTGTCGCGACCTGCAACCATTCGAAGACCCTGTTCCGGGTCTTCTAACTTGAAATTAACAGAGGGCTTTTTCATCATCGAAACTATTGGAAGCTTTCTGTAAAATGAATTCAAGTATTAAACTCATTGGCAATCCGAACAATTCACGACATTGCCACGACTTGTTCTTCATTTGTTCATCATCAATCCATCTTCTTTCTGGTAAATTAAACACATAAACATACTCGAAATTACATGGGGAATCAAAGCCCCATGTTTATTTCTGTAATCGTTGTTGATTTGTGTTCAATTGGATCAAAATGTGTTCTAGGGTTTATATGAATTGGGGATTGGTTGATGTTTATGTTTAAAAGGGTTAAAAAACCAAGTGATACCAAGGCCACGACCCTGATTCACTGGTTAGGCACTTGCACCTCCCACCTTGAGGTCCCGGGTTCGAACCCGGGCACCCTCAATTATTTTTTTAGGCCTTTTTCAGCCTTTAAAAATTATATAAAAATTTCTAAAAATTATAAAAATAAATTTTATAAAATTTCTTTATTTTAAAAGCTACCTAATGATTTTCTGTAAATTTATTTAATAAAAAATTAAAATTTTTTATATAAGACATTATTTATAAATGTTATAAATAGTTATTTATAAAATGGACTTGAAATAATAATTTAAAATCATTAAATTATTAATGGACACTACATTATTTTAATTATGGATTAATCATGAAAAATTGTAGAAATATATATATTTTATAATTTCATAAATTATTTACAAATGTTATCTTAGGTTATTTCTTATAAAATATACTTTAACTAATGGTTTAGACTAATAAATTATTATTGGTCAATACGCTATTTTAATCATTGTTAAATTATGTTTATTCCAAAAGATTATAAAATTTTATTTACATTTTATATTTAAACCTTATCAATTATTATAACTAATTACTTCTTTATATTAAAAACACTTAAATGGTATAATTCTTTTCATTGAATTAAAATATAAATAACTTCATTAAATAAAATTATTTACTTTTCAAAACCCACAATTCTATTGAAACCCTAGTTCTTGTTAGAAATATAATCTTATTATTAACCCTAATCTATATATATATACGTTTAGGTGCCTTGTAAAGGGATACGTGGAATATCGTTTAATTCTTATTACCATCTTATAATACACACATCAAGTGAGTTTCCTTGCCCCTTTTTTTTATATTATTTCACACCGTTTTGGGGTGAAACATGTTAATCTTATCAACATACACTTGTAAATGTTTAAATCTTATAAAGCACTTGCAATTCATACTTTTATTTGTCATGGTTATTTGTGTTATTGTAAGTCTTATATGAGATACATATTTTGTTTATAATCATTAACTATTGCTATCCTGGCGACGTCTTAGATCTTTGGGCCTAACAAGCCTATTTGGTGCTAAAGCCGATGTATTACCGGCTCCTGATGACGTATGACTTGTTCATCATGGGAACCAAATACACTTAGCCAATCATATAAACTTGTAATCAAGTCGAGGTTTGATTGTAGCTATATGTGTTCTATAAAATTGCTAACTCATAACCTATGACATGAATTGCTACTTGTAACCTTTGATATATTATGTATATGAAACCCTTGAAAACTCACCAACTTTATAGTTGACCCTTTATTTTTAACATGTTTCAGGAAACGCGCATGTTTGAAGTCTTCATTTGAAGTTGCTTAGATCTAGGATTTGGACCTAGAATAATGAATAAAATGTCTTCGAATTTTATCTTATGTTTTGCTTATTTCATGTTGAGACTTATGAATGTAATTTGCCCTTGTTAAACTTATGATTAGTTATATTTACATTTAAAGATAGCGTTATGTGGCTGTGAACAATCTTAACCCTCACATCTCGACGATTCCGCCGTCAAGGTTGGGGTGTGACAATGAGAATCTCCATATTTCGGATATCAAAAACCAATTCGGATTTGGATGTCAATTTTAAAAATTTTGGATTTTGAGATATCCAATTATCCGAAACTTAAAGATATATATTATTTAAAATTAATTTATTAAATTGTATATTTATAATTTTATTAAGGTTAGGGTTTCATTCATTACTTCATAACATCATAACATATCTCTAAACTCTTGCCTCTTTTCTTCTCGGCACCCAATCCCGACCACCCTATCGGCAACAACCATCGTACCTACTCAATCCTTATCGGTGGCTCCTCTTGATCACGAGTCAATGTTTTAGAGTTCAAATGATATAAATAAATGATTTTACATCATTGTTATTATAGAATGAGTTTACTTTGTTTATGTTTTGTTTCATAGGTGTTTGAAGCTTAAAGGAGCTTAATTTGAAGAAAAAGAAGCAAAAGACAAAAGTGCAAGGACCAATAATGTAAATATAAAAAGTAACAAAAAATTGGAGTGTAAGGGTGCCCGGCGTATCATACGCCGGCGTATCATACTCTGAGGAGGGGCGTATGATACGCCGGTTGGTGTATCATACTCTGAGGAGGGGCGTATGATACGTCGGTGGGCGTATCATACGCTGTGGAGGGGCGTATGATAAGACGGTGGGCATATGATACGCCGGTGGGCGTCTGATTTGGCGTATTTGATTAAAGTTCCAGAAAGTTGGGCATATGAATGCTGAGGGCGAAATATAAAATGGTGAGGGCGGCGTATCGTATAGCGATGACTGAACAAACTCCTGATTTGGGGATTTTCAAGTTTGTATAAACCTACCTAACCATAATTTGAAACACAACTTCTCCCAGCCGAAAATTAGCAAATTCAAGGAGATTTTTGGTACTTTCAAGCTTTCGACTCATTCCAAATCTTCATCGATAATTATTCAAATCAAGATTCAATAGTTCGAGAAGATGATGTGTGGCTAGGTCTTGCGTTATTGCTTTCGGGACAAACAATTATGTTAAGACTTTTTATGTGTTTCCATTAGGGTTTTGTTAAACAATGATCTTTAAATTTAATTCTAAGTTTTAGTCCAGTTAAGAGATTCACTTATAAATAAAGTTACTGTTGAAATTATCAAATTTTCGATTTTTTGCATCGTGAACTCAATAAACTTGATACATAACTTGATATAGACAAGCTAATAACATTGTGAAAATGAGTTTTAAAAGTTTGATCCTTTGTCATTACGTTAATCAAAAGTTGAAGCCTTGAGAATTAGGTTTTGACAAACCCTACTTAAGCAAATCAATTGTTGAACTTACATAATTGAGAACCCAGAAGTGATTATCTTTCTATTAATTAGTAAATCCGTTTTAAAATTCATCGGTTTTTTCAATTGTGTTATTATTTCCATCCAAAGTTCTAATCTTTAATTTCTAAGTTCGTATCTTTAAGTTAATCGATTCGTATTGGTTACCAACTTTTCATAAATTTCCCACGGAGACGGCCTTACTTACCTTTACGCAATAAAGTTAGCTAAGACCAGTTATTTAACTTGTTTTTGATCGTCTCGACAACCCGCTCGAAATGACATCGTTACGGGGGAATCGGTGCGTAAAGTGTTATTTTTGTAAATTTTTAGTTTTGTTTTGTGTGGTGCTGTTCTAGGTGTTCTATGTCTGTGTGTTACTCTGTGACAACCCGTGTTTTTCAAGTTAACATCATTACCGCTATTTAACTCTCTCCGATAATTCAATATAAATCATTTTTTTTCTAAATGATTAATGACCATTAATAAAATTTCTACAACAAGTAAACTTATTATTCAAATTGTTAATAATAATTGGTTACAAGTTGGCTAAAATTAATTAAATTAATTAACAAAGTGTTAAATGTGTAACTAGAGGGACCTTGTGCAACTTTTTTTAAACCATGCTATACAACCGTAACCTCTCCATCGACACCCTTCCATTCGCAAACCCTAACCCCTTGACACCTTACGGCAGCCTCCAACCATCTTGACTCATCACCGCGCATTTTCGTCGTTCTTTCCTTCACCACCACAAGTCCTCATTTGTAACATCTCGTATTTTACAGTAATTAAAATTTACGTCGTTTGATCTCGTAAGGGTCATTGTCGTGAATCATAAAACTCATGGGTGGTTGCGTGTTAAACTTTTTTTTAAATAATAATAATAATAATAATAATAATAATAATAATAATAATAATAATAATAATAATAATAATAATGATAATAATAACAATAATAATAATAATAATAACAATAATAATAATAATAAAGTCCAGGGGGTATTTGTGTCAATTTCAAAACTTTAAATGAAGTTTTCACATAAAATAACAATAATCTAAAAGTCGAGGGACCAGTGGTGTAAATATTAAAAAGACCAACTGCTTTCTTTCTCCCCTCGCCGGCCCGTTTTTCCGGCCACCTTCCGGCCACTCTCCGGCAAGCCACAACCCTCCAAAACACTCGATTTCAATCAAATTTAAAACTCCCGACAGCCTCGCATGCGTGATTCGAACCATTCCCCACTTTGAATTGAAAAATTGGAAGTCGATAGTGCGATTGATCCCTGTTCACGCGTTGTCGGCAAACTTTACACGACCAAATCGCACTACACAATTTAATACTCAAAGTAACATCGCACTAACAAACTTATAATCATTATAACATTCCTTTGAATTCAATTTTAATCAAAACAAACAACAAACACTCCATCGAGCACCACCTTCAACCGCGGACCTGCAACTCCCTTTAATCCCATCTCCGATCAATTTAACAAAAACTAATAAGGGGCTTTAATCCTCAACATCATTTGAAGCTTCCCTCAGGTTTAATTCGATTATAATCATTGTTTGAGCATCACTCGATCATCACCTTGGTCGCGGTCTGTTCATCGAGTAGTTCAACACCAATTCAATCATATACAAGGTAATTGAGCATACATACATACTCGATTTTACACGTACAAACAAAGCCCTATGATTGTTTTCATTAACATAATCGTTTGGTGCTTCAATTGATCCAAAATCAGTTCTAGGGTTTCTGGGATTGGGGGTTAGCTCGAGTTTATGTTTAAAACAATTAGGAACCAAACTCTATCGCGGCTTAGGCCCTTGGTTCACCGGTTACACACTCATCTTCTAAACAGGAGGTCCCGGGTTCAAACCGGGCCACCTACACATTTTTTTAAACCTCCTTTTAAGCCTTTAAAAATTCTGAAAAAAATTCTAAAAATCATAAAAATATTTTTACAAACATTAAAATTTTTTAAAACCACTTAATTACTTTCTGAAATTTATTTTAATATTTTATTTATATTTTATTTGTTTTAAATAAATAAAATAACTAATTATATTTTCTACCAATTTATAATTAGTGTATAATATATAATTATACAATAAATAAATTGAATCCAATATATATACATAGATATATATTATCTGATTATCGAAACAACTTTTATTTGAATAAATTACATGTATATAATTTTACATAATCGTAGACAATTTATAACTTATGTATATAATTAACATACAATATATAGTTATGCTTACTTATGTATAAATTTATTACATACATATAATTATGTATATAATTATACATATAATTATATATAATTACATAATTTATATAATTATGTATATAATTATACATATACAATTTATTAATAAATTGTAGATATGTATAACTTATATGTATAAATTTCTATTAAAATTCTAGACATAATCACTTTCAACAAATTCGTTTATTTATTTCAAGACATTCAAATCAAATAAAATTAATAAACTACCAATCAAAACCAAATGAAAACCCTAATCTATTCCCAATTCTCACATTATTATTATTCTAATTCGAGGAACCGATCCTTAGGTTAATCATAAGGAAATCGTTGGTGTCTAATCTATCACGTCCAAATTCAAATCTCGTCAATCAAGTGAGTATTCATATCCCCTTTTTATATCAATTTCCTATTTAGGGGAAATCATGTGATACAATATATTCAATCATGATATTCTATTATTATTTCATTCTAAATTCAATTCAAGACAGGTTATGATATCACTTGCAACTATGTGAACAAACTATGATAAACTGGACGACAGTAAAACCCTAATTCAATCAATCAATCCTGGTATCAATGGTAGATCTACTGGTTTGGATAACCCACCCCATGTGAATAGTCGAGTGGTGATTGTGCCAGAGGCAAGAGTCAATCTATGGTGTATGTGTGGAGTTTATTATATGCAAGTGTCAAGTCAAGGGGTTTATATTATGTCGGTTTATCTATATGCTTTACTATTGCAATATAAGTCTTAATGTTACCTTGTGAATTGGATTATTCTCAATCAATCAATCAATCTATATGTATATTTAAAACTGTGACTACTCACCAGCTAACTCGTTAGCTGACTTTATTTTGTCACATGATTTCAGGTTAAGAAAGATAGTGGACTTCTACCTGCTCATTTAAGACCCGGACTTAGTCAAAATAAAAGACAATTACTATTTGTGGTTTCAATTGTTGTATTTGTGTATGTTAAACTTATGTTATCTTGTAATCTGATTTTAATATTATTTCCACCATTAGACAACCATGTGTTATGAACAATCAATCATTCCCTCGTCCGCTCCGATGATTCCGCCGTCGGTCGGGGTGTGACAGATTGGTATCAGAGCCATGGTTATAGGGAATTAGGTTATTAGAAATAGAATGACCTAGACTATAACTAAGTACCTTTACACATGAGTCCTCTCATGTATTTTATATGCATAGATAGGATTATATGTGCTTTACATGTTTATACTTGATTATGTGATTATATGCCTTATGTGATTCTTCATATACTTTGAATCTTATCAATGTACACACGAATCTAAAATCATATTCTAAGGCATTGTGTGCCTAGTTCAAGTGATTTCAAACTCCAAAACTCGATTGTTATTCATGGTTTTCAAATTCGTCAAAGTCTGTGTCTTACAACTTGAAACATGCTATGCTGGAAGAGTGGGATGCATGTATCTCGGGGTGTTCTGTCTAGGCAAGGTGTTCGTATAAATCCAAATCAACCGATGGATCTGTCTACCTTACCTGGGAACCCTCGGGATGAGTATCTGCTTATAGGTACGCATGTCTTCAACAAAAGTTGTGGTTGACCTAACACTTTGATTAGTCAACGTATTCGCTTTGATTTACGAATCAAACGATTACACTCGGAACATATCATTGTTATTATGCCAAATTCCCGATTGTCGTTTTCATGTGGTATAACTCCTATTATCCAATTCTCATAAAATATCTTAATGATATTCCAGAATGTCTTCTCGTAAAATCCGTTCACGGTCTAGAAACTCTGGCCGTAAGATTTCTGCTATTGTAGCACGTGAAGTTACTGCGGTCATCCCAACTCTACTTACCCATTTGAACCAAGGCAACAATGTTGTTCAAAACCAAACTACACCAAACCCTCCCCAAACTTATACTTACAAACATTTCAGTTCTTGCAATCCCACTAAGTTCAGTGGAACTGAAGGAGCCACCGGATTACTACAGTGGTTCGAAAGCATCGAGAACACATTCCTAAACAGTGATGCCCTAAAAATCTAAAAGTCCGGTATGCCACAAGTGTTCTCCAGAAACGCGCACTTACTTGGTGGAACGGGGAGAAACGAACCCGTGGAACTGAAACTGCTCTAGCCTTAACATGGACTGAAGTTAAGGAGCTCATGACTAAAGAGTTCTGCCCAAGAAATGAAGTCCGGAAATTAGAAGCTGAGTTCTGGGAGTTAACCCAAGACAGTGGCGAGAACCTAGCGTACACTAACCGATTTTACGAACTGAGCCTTCTGGTACCGCACCTTGCTACCCCTACCTCCCGAGCCATCGAGAAATACATTGGTGGACTACCAATGCAGATTCAGGATACGGTGTTGGGAAGGAATCCTTCGACACTAGAAGATGCTATTAGACTGGCTGCGCAGTTAACCGATAACCATGTGAAAGCTGGTTCTTTAACCAGGAAAGGATCGAAGAAGAATACCGATAAACTTCCTAACGAAACCGTCAAAACCGACCAACCCGAGCTTTCCAAGAACAAGAAGAGGAAGTCTAACTCTCAAAACTTTGCTGTAATTACCCTGCTGTAACAACCCGTATTTTTTATTTTTTATTCTTTATAAACAATAAAATTTAATATGTTATTGTTAATAATAAAATAATAATAATAATAATAATAATAATAATAATAATAATAATAATAATAATAATAATAATTGTAATAATAATAATAATAACAATAATAATAATAACAATAATGATAATACTAATATTGTTACAATTTATAAAAGTTTACTAAACTTGAATTTAAAAAGTTATGATTCATAAATATTATTGTTAACTTGAAAGTTATATATATATATTATATTAATAACTAAATCTTAAAGATTTATAAAGATTAAAATATATTGTAAAATAAATAGATTTATTATATAAAGTTTTGGGTGAAAAAGGTCAATTTTAAAACTTGTTTTAAAAAGCTTTAACATAAATAACAACCATATAAACCACAGGGGGCTAAAGTGTAACATTTTAAACCAAACCCCCTCCCATCGTCCCCGTCGCCGGCCACTATTCCGGCCAACAATCCGGCGACCCCCAACACCCAAAATTAACGCGGATTAATCCAAATTAAGCATCCCGACACTATCATGTGCACGATTCGAACTAAACCCCACAAAAATTAGGTTCGACGTAAGTGCGATTGACCAAACCCACTCAACACCCATTTTCGGCCACTTTACACATCCAAATCGCACTACGCCTCGCAATAATTCGATTAAATTAACCCAAACGAACGCCTATAAAATTCCTAAGCTAATGGTACTTCGATTGTATCTGAATCAATCAAAAACACCATGTTCTATCATCATTCTTATCCGCGACCTGCGATTGGTCGAACACCACCTTCGGGACTTCGAAATCCGAAATTGATAGAGGGCAATTGATAATTAGCATCATTCGAATCTATCTGTACAAGTAATTTGAATTCCATCAAGTTTTGATCACCCATTCGATTCTTCCTTTGCCGCGGCTTGTTCTTATCTGTTCATACCATCAAAATGAATCAAATCAGGTAATTAAATGCATCAATCTACTCGATTTATCATGGGGAATCAAAGCCCCATGCTAATTACAGAATCCCATATCGTTTCGAGGTTCAATTTGATCGAACCCATTCTAAGGTTATATGAAATTGGGGGAATTGGGAAACCACGTTTAAAAACAATTGAAACCGATTACCACCGCAGCCTTGTGCCTTGGTTCACTGGTTGGTGTGTGGGATTCTGGGCAAGAGGTTCCGGGTTCGAACCCGAGCCTCTGCCATTTTTTTAAAAACCATTTTAAGCTTCCGAAAATTATACAAAAATTCCTAAAATTATAAAATAAATTTTATAAACTTCCTTTATTTTAAAAACACACAAATTATTTTCTGTAAATTTCTTTTATTTAAAAATCTTAATAAATTTTTATAAAATATTATTTATAAACATTAAAAATACTTAATTTTTATAAAATGGATTCTAAACCGTGTATAACTATGAAATAATCACGAAAATCATAGAAATAAATTATTTATAAATATTATAAATATTGTTTTTATAAAAAAATGGACACTATATTATCTTTGAATATAAACTAATATATTTTATAAATTCACAAATTATTTACAAATGAAATTGTAGGTTATATCTTATAAAATATATTTTAACTAATAATAAAGATTAATATCTTATTATTAATCGAAATACTATTTGTAATTATCCTTAGATAATTATAAATTACATAATTGAACCACATTATTTTTAATATCATTCCAAAATATTAAAAAAAATACTTATAAAATCCTTCTAATGGAATCAAAATATAAATAATTATTTGGTAAATTTAATACCTAATGATAATTACTTATTAATACATATATAACCCTATCAAAATCTTGTAATATATATAAATCTATTTGTGTGCGTGTTGCACGTCAAATCGAACCAACCCGAATCCGACTAAATATATCTATTCATGTGGAATACATATTAAAGACTTAGTTACAATTAATACATAGGTATTGATCGTGTTTGGACGTGCATTGCATTATTCTGTGAAGTTTGTGATTCATTACATCAATCCATGGTGAGTTTCGTGGCCCCTTTTATGCTTTATAATTGTTTCAATGTTTTTCAAACTTGGGGGAAAAGTATGCTCACCCGTTTTCGATGCTGAACAATCTTATTTACAATTTTCATACTTGGAATCGACGTGGTACTATTCTCATATTCTAATACATACATGGTGTTATTCTATTCTTACAACCATTAATTCTGGGTTAGAAACCAACGGATAGGTATTGGTAGTACTACTGGGTTGACACCCCCACCTTCGACGATTGGTTAACTTGCGAGTTACCAACACAACTGCCAGCAATCCGGCCAAGGGTGAATATATTCCGTCGAACTTATATGCATAACGTCATAGGGTTTGGTTGTAAAACACATGTTATGTGGTTTGTGCTTACAGTATGATTCCATATCAAATTCTATACAGCATCAATTACATGTTTTCAATTTAAATCTGCGGAACTCACCAACATATGTGTTGACATTTTTGAGCATATCTTTTTAGGTGAACATAATCAAAGAGGATAACTAGAGTTGATGCCTTAGCCGAGACCCTCAGCATTTCAATAAGCTTTGCAGTAGTCATGTATATCATTTGTTTCATTTGTGAACTCTGTGTAATTTGGATTTGGAATTAATAAGACTATGATAGTCGTGGAACTGACTAACCACGACACAAGTCACTATTGTGTCGGGCGACGTCATGACACGAGGATTTTGCATATAATATGTCTCTGTAATTATACCAAGTGTTATGATGATCCCGTCCGTCGCATCCTCGTGTTTCCGCTATAAGCGAGGGTATGACAGATTGGTATTAGAGCCTTGGTTATAGAGATTTAGGTGGAGAATTCGACCTAGACTATAACCTAAGAACCTTCACATAGAATGCATGCTAGGGACTGTGTGCATTGATTTTACCTAAATGTTCTTCATGATTGTGTGACACATAGACACCTGTATTCTGGATTTCCTAGCAAAAGGCCTTCGGGCTAAGGCAAGCGTATTCGTATAAATCTCATTGCGAGACCCGTTACGCTACCTGGGGATTTCTGGGATGAGTGATAAACTATGGTCAATACACAAATCTACAAGGCAAATAGGTCAAGTATATTAAGTCTATGAACTTAATATACAGGTATATTCCTATATACCTAATATACAAGTATGTTCCTACATACTTGACTTTATACATATACACGTATTATCTGAACATCCTGAGAAAGACATTAATACTCTTAGTTTTTCTACGTGGGATACTTTGATACTAGAACTTTACACCCGACCCTATCATGGTTATGACTGAAATCCTGAATGTATGACGGATATGGAGTTATCATTAGACATAATGTGCTTATATGCTTACTTGCTATTACATGTTACTATTGGAATACTATTGGCTCAGGACAGGAGGACATCATATAATTTGTGCTTGTTGAATCTAAATAATACTATGATGTTAACTTAGGGTAAGTGAAGCTAAGGGTGATCATGCAAGGAAAATTACCATTACGGATGCACACGTAATTGCAATTCACCATGCATAAGAAGTCTGGCTAACCTTACCATGAGGTAACGATCATGAGTATCACAAGTTTCTATTCTATACCCTAGAGTGCTAGGGTCATAATTCTAGTAAGTCCTTGTTGAAGGGAATCAAACAATATACGTCCTTGTTGAAGGCAATCAAACAAATAAGTCCTTGTTGAAGGCAATCAAACATTATAAGTCCTTGTTAAAGGCAATCAAACATTATCAACATTTACTCAAGTCATGTCCTACTAAGAGCCTTCATGTTAAGTGATGCTAAGGATAAACGGATGTCACGTAACTGGTTTAGGCATCGTTCTAGGTATACCACGGATGTGGTGGGAACGCTGCGGGGAACCCTATATATAAGCATCCTTGGTATACCAAGAATGTGTTTAAACTGGGCTACGTGATGATCCCGATTGACTGAGGCATGGATTGGTTTGGTTGTAAACTATACGTATACGCTTTGTGGATCTTGTTACGTCACATCAAACTATTTACACTTTGGAAATGTTTTCTCTACAGTCATCAATTCCCGTGTGGAACCGATGTATAGGTTTGTCTGTAGCCATTTATATACTGGTAAACCGCCTATACATAAGTTGCAGTAGCTCACATCAAACTATATACGTATTCTTTGAAATGATGCTAAGGAAAATTAAGATGTTATGTAACTAGTTTAAGTATTATTCAAAGTATATCGTGGATGTGGTGGGAACGCTGCGGGGAACCCTATATATAAACATCACCGGTATACTAAGAATGTGCTTAAACTAGGCTACATAATGATCTTGATGGACCGAAGCATGGATTATTGAAACTTGATGAGTGGAACCATATGTGATTCTTTTTATACTTTGATTCCTATTAAAGCACACACAAATCTTAAATCATAGTCAAGGCATTGTGTGTCTAAATCAAATAATTTTCAAAATGAGCTTTGAATCGTTATTCGTGGTTTTCAAAATCTCGTCAAAGTCTGTGCCTCACCACCCAATACATGCAAGGTTGGAAGAGTGGGATGAGTATCTGCTTATCGGAACACATGTCTTCAACAAAGTTGTGGCTGACTTAATGCTGTGATTAGTCGACGTACTCGCTTTGATTTACGAATCAAATGATTACACTCGGAATATCTCATTGTTATTATGCCAAATCCCTGATTGTCATTTTCATGCTGTATAGCTCATATTACCCCAAATCTCATAAAAATATCTGTTAGATCATGATAAGGCTGGTGCAACCAAATTCACTTCATAGTCACTTTTGGTACTACATCAAAGAGCTTCCGAAGTCAAGCAAGAGATCTTCCGAGAGTCTAAGGAACAACAGCTGAAGACATCTTCTGAAGGCAAAAGCTGAAGTCAACTGCTGATGACAACAACTGAAGCCAACAGCTGAAGATATCTTCAGAAGACAAAGTCTGATGAAAGAGCTGAAGACAAAGTCTGAAAGCTTCCGAAGACAAAGTCTGATGAAAGAGCTGAAGACAAAGTCTGAAAGCTTCCGAAGACAAAGTCTGATGAAAGAGCTGAAGACAAAGTCTGCTTCCGAAAGACAAAGAAGACTCCAAGCTTCGGAAGAAGCAGTCTTCCGAAGTGTAAGTGCCTTCGGAAAGAAGTTTTACTTCCGAAGCACTTTATCCTTCGGAAGACAATGCTAAGTCCAGCAGATAAAAGTATGGTCCTTGTCAGTCCGCATGCGGACCTCTGACACAGCATGGGTTTTTCCTCGAAAGCCATATTGTTGACCATACTTTATTTTACTGCTCACCTTTTGATGATAGTACATGTTACCAACTTTAGTTGGCAGCATGGGTAAGTCAGGGACATGTCCTGACTACCCACTCTCAGGCAAAATGTCTGAAAGACCTCACCTAGAGTCTTGTAGTATAGATGTAAGGTTAGAGGTGTCCAGCTGGAATCAAAGTATTCCGGCTGTAGGTAGTATTATATATATCTTCTCCCTGTAACTCTTTAGTAAGTGATTTGAGTCCAAGTGTCTTGTAATCCTTTGAGTTGAGAAGCAATATATAAAAGTACCTTGAAAATTACTTGCTGTGTTAATTTTCTTACTGCTTGTTACTTGTTATATTGTGATCAACTCTTCCCAAAGACTGCTTGCCGAGTGTTGATTCACGAGTGAGTTGAGAGAGAAACCACCCGAAATCGATCCTGCAATTGGTATCAGAGCTCCAGGCTCTTGATTGTGAGATCTTACCATCCTAATCAACCTGTTTTTCACTCCTCACCACAATCCACTCACTCAAATGGCTGCTCTTTCCAAGGCTGATATGGAAACTGGTACCTTGACCAAGTCCCCCATGATCACCCCTGAAGACTTTGACACATGGTGTATCAGGATGGAAGGCTTCATCAAGTGTCAAGATTCAAGGATGTGGGACTCCATTGTCAATGGTCCTTTCATACCAAGCACTACATCTGCCACTGGTAATCGCATCATTCCAAAAGATGTTGATGATTACTCAGAGGAAGATAGAAAGAGAATAGAGCTAGATCAAAGGGCTATGACTTGTCTCCAAATGCTCTTCCCAACTCCGTCTACAGACGCTTCAAGAAGTGCAAGACTGCTAAAGATTTATGGGAAGCTTTGAAGCTGATGTATGAGGGATCCAAGGAAACTCAAGAGAACAAGAAAGATCTCTTGAAGCAGCAGTTTGAGAACTTTACTTTCAAGGCTGGTGAGACCTTGACTCAACAATACTTCAGGTATGTTGAGCTAGTAGATACTCTGGCGGATATTGGAGTAGCTCTTGAGAACAGAGACATAGTTAGGAAGTTCATGTCTTCTCTTCCTAAACTATGGACTCACTACTGTGTTGTCATCAAGAGAACTTCGGACCTTAAGACTCTTTCTCTTACAGAGTTGTATGGTATCCTAAGTGCATTTCAGATGGAGATGAACATGCAGAACTCCTCTGATCACTCCAATAACCAACTGAGTTCAGCCCTTCATGTGGTTGAAAGGGAAAGCATAGAACCACAGCATCCCTTGCTATGCTACCCTGACAACTCACATACTGGACCCTTCATTACCCTACCTGAGACTCCAAAGTCTCAAAAGGTTCAACACAACTCCTTTCAGGACGGTTGTGCCTTTGTCTCTGGAAGTGGACACTCTGGTGATTTTCAATACTGCTTTGATGATCTTGAGTGCTTCAGTCCAGATGATGTGGAGTACATGGATATTGTCCAGCAGATGGCTCTTTTAACTTACAGAGCGAAGAAGTTCTTCAAGAGAACTGGAAGGCAATTCCCTCAAAACCCAGTCAACAGCAAGTTTGGGTTTGATAAGAGCAAAGCAAGGTACTACAACTGCAACCAACTTGGTCACTTTGCTAGGGAATGCAAGGCTCCCAAGAACAACCCGGGAACCCCACAGGCCTCCACACATCCCACTGCCCCCAAGCATGAAGAAAAGTCAACTGAAACAGCTGCTGTTGCTCAGGAAGTTGACTGGAGCTTCATGGTACAGGATGTGACTCCCGCTCAAGCACTCATGGCCGGAACAGATGATGATCAGGTATATGAACATCTTTGTACTGCTGCCTGTATTGCTAAAGTTAAACTTTATAAGGATTACATTTCGGAAATCAGATCTGAGGTTGAGTCTTTAAATGTGCTAAAATCTGACTTTAAAAGAGCTGAATCTGACTATCAAAAGAAAATTGATGAGTTAGAGAAAACTGTGTCTCTTTTAAAACATGAAAAGACTAATTATAAGACTCAAATCAAAGATCTGATCTCCAAACTTTCTGAGGCTCAAGCCCAGTTAGTCAGAGCTGAGGCTCAGGCCAGGAAGCAAGCTATTGCTGAGCAAAGCTTCCAAACTATTCTTTCATCAACCTCTCATTCCAAAATGTTTTATCAAAACAAAGAAGGGTTGGGAACCAGTGAAATAGCTCCACCACACTCTTATGAGTCTATTAGACTACCTAGATGTGGTACTGAAGAGCAAGAGGTTCCAACTGCTGACCCTTCTCCATTGGAACTAGAGGATGGAGCAAAAATAGTGGCCTCCACAGGGGAGAAACAGGAGGATACACCCATCTCCACCTGTGATGACCAAATCCTGACCACCAAGGCAAGAAGAAGCAGAGCTAAAGCTGCTAGAAGGATGCTAAGAAGGTTGCAGAGTCCAAGCTTAAGATTAACCTAAGCAAAAGGGTGTCTTCATTTCTGCCGGATTTCAAGTGGTAGGTACTCCTGATTCAGGAAAGGAGTGTAGTACCAGCACTCCTGTCCTACTGAAGATCAGAAGTTAAAAGGGAAAGTTGCTGATGAAGAGAAGAAACCCAAGAAACAGCAACTAGCAAATTCCCAGAAGACTAACATCGCATGCATAATGTGTGGTTTGCACAACCACATGGCTAAAGATTGTTACTACAATCCAGCAAGCACACATTATGCAAATAATGTTAGAAAAGAAGTAGTCAGAGAAGGTTTCTCAGTTGGACCACTTCAAAAGGTCCAAATGATGAAAAAGGGAAAGTTGGTCTCGGAAGCCAAGTTGCTTTCGGAAGAAACTGCTTCTTCCGAAGGGAAAGTGGCTTCGGAAGCCAAACCTTCTAAGGTTCGGAAGAACAAGAAAAGTCCCTTGAAACCATCTCAGAAGAAGACTACTTCGGAAGAAAAGGTGGTGAAATCTTCTTCTGAAAAGAGAGAAGCTTCGGAAAAGACCATGCTGCAAAAGCTTCAACAAGCTCATCTTCAAAGATCAACCAAAGGATGGATTGGAAGATCAAGGAAGATGCTGCAGCCCAAACCTCTTCTTCAACAATGACCTCTATTGAACCCCATTGCATATCTTTTGGTTCAATTATGTCACTATCTTTGGAAGAGCCCAAGACCTGCAAGGATTGGGCTTCCAAACAAAACTAACCATCTCATCTTATGTGCAGGGACATCCATTTGACAAGAACAACAATATCTGGATTGTAGATAGTGGATGCTCCAGGCACATGACAGGGAACAGATCTCTCCTTCAACAATTCCAGAACTTTGATGGAGGGCCTGTCCAATTTGGAGGTGAGGCCGGAGGATACATTTCGGGCAGAGGAAGTATATCCAACGGCAGAATAAACATTGACAAAGTTCACTTTGTCAAACAGCTTGAACACAATCTGTTAAGTGTTTCTCAATTCTGTGACCAGAAGCATCAAATGCTTTTCACAGAACATGAGTGCATTATCCTCAGACCAGGGATGACAATTCCTCCGGAATTGGTGCTTCTCAGATCTCCCAGGAAAGGGGATATGTACAAGCTAGATATGAACAAGGCTTCTCCTATGGGTGAAGTATCATGCTTTCTTTCCAAAGCTGATAGTGATGAGTCAACACTATGGCATAAACGCATGTGTCATGTGAATTTTAAAACAATGAATAATTGTCTAAAAATAACTTGGTACATGGTTTGCCTAAAAGGAATTTTTCTGCAAAGATAACTGTGTTGCATGCCTGAAAGGGAAACAACACAGATCATCTCATAAATCCAAATGTGTTAACTCTATCACTACTCCATTACACTTATTGCACATGGATCTCTTTGGTCCCACAAGTATAATGAGCATTGGAAGGAAATCATACTGCCTTGTGATCGTTGATGATTTTACAAGATTTACATGGGTATTCTTTTTAAGAAGTAAAGATGAAACTGCTGAAACTTTAAAATCTTTTATTCTTAAAATAGAAAATCAAATTGATCACAAGGTTAAGATTATTAGAAGTGATCAAGGGACTGAGTTTAAGAACTTCGTTCTTGACTCATTCTGTGACTCAAAAGGGATTGCCAGACAATATAGTGCTCCCAGAACTCCTCAACAAAACGGTGTTGCTGAGAGGAGGAACAGGACACTTATTGAGGCTGCTCGGACCATGTTAGCTGATTCAAAGCTGCCTCTAACATTCTGGGCAGAGGCAGTCAGCACTGCATGCTATGTGCAGAACAGGGTTCTTGTAGTTAAGCCCCATGGAAAAACCCCTTATGATTATGGAACAAGAGGCCACCGTTCATTGGCTTTCTAAGGTCCTTTGGCTGCAGGTGTACCATACTTAACACAAAGGACAACTTGGCAAAGTTTGCTGAGAAGTCGGATGATGCTATCTTTATTGGATACTCTTCTAGCTCCAAAGCTTATAGAGTATACAATATCAAGAATCAACAATTTGAGGAGTCATCCAACATAGTTGTTAATGAGCACACTCCTTGTGTTAGGGGGAATGGACCTGAATATATATTTGATTTAGAATTGTTTCCAAACTATTCTAAACCATCTTGTGAGAATGTTTCAGCTGGAACAGGTGCTCAAACTGATGCAGGACAACTATATGAGCTTCCCAGACCTCTTCCAAATTCTCCAAGAGCTGAAAGGCAACAAGCTTCAACTATTCACAGATCTGACAGTGTAATATCTCAAGAGATAGTGAAGCTTCAACAAGTGAATCACTTGATCAACCTCAAAGTTCTTCAGGTGATCCATTACAACACCAGGTTGAGGGAGGTAGTATTCTGAAGGAACAGGCAACTGTTAATACTACTTCACAACCAACCATTGATGATGTTTCTCAATCATTCAATCAGTCCTCATTGAATGACTCTGAAACAGCAGTTGGACAGAGTGATCCAGTTCCTGATCAGAATATGTCTAACTTGGACTTATCTCTGCAACTGGAAGTGATTCCTCGTCTTAGGATTCACAACACTCATCCAACTGAGAACATCATAGGGGATGTCTCTGAGGGTGTGAGAACAAGAAGACAGACTCATCATGGGAATGTCTGCTTGTACTCATGCTTCTTGTCTCAGATGGAACCAAAGAAGGTAGAAGATGCCTTAAAGATAGTAGTTGGGTTGAATCGATGCAGGAGGAGCTGCTTCAATTCAAAAGACAAAAGGTCTGGAATCTATGCCCACTACCATCTGGTCAAGTACCCATAGGCACTAAATGGGTATTCAGGAACAAGAAAGATGATAGAGGCTTGATTATCAAGAACAAGGCAAGACTAGTAGTTCAAGGATACACCCAGGAGGAAGGAATCGATTATACTGATGTCTTTGCACCTGTTGCAAGACTTGAGGCAGTTAGGATCTTCCTTGCTTATGCTGCATCCAAGAACTTCACAGTCTACCAACTTGATGTCAAGTGTGCTTTTCTATATGGGGATATAGATAGGGAAATCTATGTGTGTCAACCTCCAGGATTTGAAGACCCACAGCACCCCAACTATGTGTGCAAACTGGATAAAGCTCTATATGGGCTGCACCAAGCACCTAGGCTGTGGTATGAGACCTTGTCTCAGTTTCTCCTGAAGAATGGATACACTAGAGGTGCCATTGACAAGACTCTTTTCATCAGAAAGAGTGGAGAAGACATTTTGCTTGTACAAGTCTATGTTGATGACATCATATTTGGTTCTTCAAACGACCAAATGTGCAAGGACTTTGAAAGCATTATGAAGCAGAAGTTTGAGATGAGTTCCATGGGAAAAATGGACTTTTTCCTTGGGATCCAGGTGAAACAGATGAAGGAAGGGTTCTTCATAAGTCAATCTAAGTATGTCTCTGACATCTTAGAAAGATTTGAAATGAAGGACTGTAAACCAGCCAAGACACCCATACCCAGAAACCATAATCTTTGCCCTGACCTTGAGGGGGAGGATACTGATCAACATCAGTATAGAGCAATTATTGGTTCTCTGATGTATCTTACTGCAAGTAGACCAGATATCATGTTTGCCACATGCATTTGTGCAAGATATCAGGCTGCTCCAAAGGTGTCTCACCTAGCTGCTGCAAAGAGAATCCTCAGATACCTCAAAGGAGCACCTAAACTAGGTCTCTGGTATCCAAGAAATAGTGATTTCAATCTCTATGGATACTCTGACAGTGACTATGGTGGCTGCAACATTGACAAGAAATCAACATCAGGAGGATGTCAATTTCTTGGTGGAAGGATTATCTCATGGCAATGCAAGAAACAATCCTGTGTCTCTACATCAACTGCTGAAGCTGAATACATTGCTGCTGCTAGCTGCTGTGCTCAACTGCTATGGATTCAAAATCAGATGTTAGACTATGGGTTCAACTTCATGACTACTCCTATCCATATTGACAACAACAGTGCTATCTCCATCACTGAGAATCCAGTGAAGCACTCCAAGACAAAACACATTGATATCAGGTATCATTTCATTAGAGATATTCATGAGAAACAGCTGATAAAGTTAATCAAAGTTGACTCAAATGAACAATATGCTGATTTGTTCACAAGGCATTTGATGAACAAAGATTTAAGTATCTCATATCAGCAATTGGGATGATAAACATTGAATAACTACCTCTTTTGAAAACCTTTTTAAATGAGAAATGTCTTGTGTCAATACAATTTAAGCCCGGTTACAAAAGATCTCTTAATTATTCCAAGTGTAAATTCCTTCCGAAGAGGAATTAACTCTCGAAAGATATCCTTGAATATCTTCCGAAGCCAAATTCCTCAATGGAAATTTTCTTCTCGGAAGAGTTTGTGGTCTCGGAAGAAGCGATTGATTTTATATCAGATCTACTTCCGAAACTTATACAACTCTCCATTCGGAAAGACAACTTTACCTTAGGAAGCAATGCCGTGCTTCGGAAGATAAAGTTCCTTCAAAGGACAATCTTACCTTTGGAAACAATATCTTGTTTCGGAAGAGAAATTGCCTTCAGAAGAAAATTACCTTCGGAAATGTTTTACCTTCGGAAGTTAAGATTTTACTTGTAATAAATATCTTTTGGGCCCCACTCTGTAAAAGTAAAAATTTTGTACTTGATGTCAGATTATTTAAAACTATCCTTGCCGCCAACATCATTTCTCCGCAGTAAACCACCATACCACCCACAGTAACCCCAAACAGTTACCCTATCACCGCCTCTACCACTGTTCATCCCCTTTTAAATAATCTTGACTGATCAAATTCATCTTCTTTTACCACTTTACAGCCCTAACTATTCCCTTCACTGTAAAACCCTCAAGCTCACTCAAAATTTCAAGCTTACCTTTTCTCCAATGGCGCTAAACCCTCAGCACAATCAAGTCGCATTACTTGACTCGTCAAGGGATGCCGACTTCACCCAAATCATCACCTTTCTCACCGAATCCACCTATCTCACTGCACTAACAGTTAACCCCACCATATACTCCAACCACATGTCAGAATTTTGGAGCAATGGTGAAACTGCAGTACTGAATGGGGTTCGAGTCCTGAGAACCCGAGTTTGTGGCCAAGAGTTGAGTCGATCAGAGTTGGAACAGATCATCAGGGAGCATCTCGAGCTTCATGATGATGGGGCTCCTACTGAGTTCCCCAAGGAAGACTTGGAAGGCACCTATATCCTCATGGGATATGGAGGCGATGTCAGCAGATCTACGTATACAAGTTCAACTTCTCTTACCATTGGAAGTTCTTGCTGCACATCGTTCTACACTGCCTCTCCAACAAATCAGGGGGTTGGGATCAAATCCCATATGAACTAGGATGCCTAGTTCATGGGTTGGTAAGAGGCCTCAGATTCAACTACTCACGATTTGTGTTGAATAACCTAATCGCCAATCTGAGCAGAGATACATTCTTCATGTATCCCCGATTTCTTCAACATATAATCAACTGTGAGATGGAACCAAGCAAGCTTGTCTGTGCAGCTGCTCTTCCTGTTCCACATATGAGGCCTACCATCTTCAAAATCCTGAAGAAGATGTCCACCAACTTCACTGGACGGTACACTCCATTACCTCCAGCGATGACTGAGCGCATAGCTCCTGGTGACATCCCTGTTATCCCCACAGGTGATGAACCCACACCAGCAACATCCACCACAATACCAAAGCCTTCTTTACCCATCAAATCCGCATATCAGAGACGCCCCAAACGAACCCTTGTTCAATCTACTCTGATTGAACAAGCTCCTCCTGTTCACACCGAAACGACTAAAGTGGAATCATGGGCTCCCACTCAGTCGGAGGTCACACCATCCTTCACATTTGACCTCAATGTGGGTTTTGAGCCTCCTCAGTCTCAAACCCCCGAGCCCGAACCTCAAGCCTTAAGCCCACAGGGTGAGTCTTCACATTCCCCTGTGAAGCCTTCTAGGGACAGCCCCACCAAAGGCTCAATGCCTGTAGACATTGATCTAAGTCCCGGGTCAGTAGGACTAACCACCCTCTCTTTCACTGACCTTTTACTCCGAACTGATGAAGAGATTACATCTCTCCATGGCCATGAAGTTGATCTACAACACCCTCTGAAAGATCAACAGAGCCAGGAGGGATCCCTTGTCTCTAGCCCCCATCAGCAGCCAGCTACTGAGGTGAGTCCCACTGATGTGGAGGGGACTCATGTAGACTCAGCTGCCACTACTCAGAGTTTCTCACTGAGCTCTCAGGACAGTGGTAACATCATTAGGACTGAGTCTACGGCAACTTTGCCCATTGACATCTCTGAAAGAGATGACTCTGAGCAAAGGAAACCAGGGTGCCAAGAAACCACATCTGGTGGTGAGAGTGAGCATACTAGGTACGTTATCTCATCTCCCCGTGATTCTTCTTATGAAGATGAGGGTAGTATGCAACTAACACTTCAGTACTTGCTTTCTAAGGTCTCCAACCTGGAATCACAGGTGAGGATCTTAGAATCAAGGACTGCCACTCAGCAACTTGAGATTAACTCTCTCAAGGCTCAACTAGCTGAGAAACAGACGGAGAGGTCTGTTAGGCATGTACCAATTCAGGTCTCAATGACTTCTTCCTCTAGCTCATCTAGCTCTCAAGATGATGCTACCAAAAAGGGGGAGAAAGTTCAGAGACAAACACCTATGGAACCACAGACCCAATTCATTTCCACCCAACTAATCACACTACCTGAGTCATCTCAACCCTTTCTGGAGATTGACTCAAGGATGCTTCAAGATCTCTACAGACTTTTCACAAAGTTTGTATTGAGATCATCCCTAGAACAGCCCAGCCCCGACACCACACTTGCTTACTTTGGGGCTGAGGAGCTTCAAAGACTGACTGCACCTTCTACCACTGTGGAAGAAGTTGGTCAACCTAAGGTCTTCATGGAACCTGAGATTAGCTTCGAAGGGGAAATGGGGACTGATGGCCCAGCAACTGAAACAGATGGGACAGAATTTGCAGCAGTCTCATCTTCCGAAGCTCAAGCTGAAGCTTCCAAAGCCTATATGGAAGCCTCGGAAGAACAAGGAAAATCTTCCGAAGCCGAAATAGAAGCTGCGGAAGGCTTGTTTCAGATGTCCGAGGAACTGACCATCACAGATGTCATTGCTGACATAGCATCCGAGGTGGGCAGGGAGGACACTTCTGAAACTCCTCCAATCCAAGCACCAGCTGAACTTCTATCTCAATCACAACCCTCCATCCAAGAACCACCGCAGTCAAGCACCATCAAAGACAAAGGCAAAAGAAAACTGACTGCGGAAGAGCTTCAGGAGGAGGAAAGGATTGAGAAGGCTAAAAAGAAAGGGAGGTTTCCAACTAAAAGGTGCTAGCTGCCAGCTCTAAGGCAGCTGCAGCCAATCAGGAAGAAATCAACCTGAAGAGAAGAACAGCACTCATTGACCAGCTCATCAGTCTTGGAGCTGTCAATGAGGAAATACTCCTGCTACCACTAGAGGAGTTGGTGACTTTGGAGAGGTCAACCAGGCTACAACAAGAAAGGGAAGCCAGGTTGGCCTTGGAGAAGGCAGAGGAAGAGCAGAGGGAGGCAGCCCTGAAGCTGAGAGAGGAGAGGATCAAATTCCTACTCTCAAGAGGCTTCAGTCTTCCTGAACTGTCTCCACATGACAATGACATGATCCTGCTGCTCCACAATAAAGAGCAGGATCAAATGGAGAAGGAAAGGAAGAAGGCTGCTAGGGAGAAGCTAAAGGTGAAGAGGAAGAGGGAGGAAGAGAAGGAGGTCACTGCCACCAAGAAGTCAACTGACAAAGCCTGGATGAAGGACTATCTCCGGGCACATGGCTTCTCTGGTAGGCAAGTGGGACCTATGTCCGAAAGGACACTCCAGCGGATAGTCAGTGAAATCAAAGCTGACATCCGTTTGGGGAAGAGAAGGGAGATGTACAGGAGGGTACAAGGGACAGTCTCAACCTTAGCCACTCAACCACAGCCACAACCCTCTCCTAAACCAACCCCTTTTCCCATCAAACCTGAATCCACTGATGAAACCTTCACCCCTCAACCCACAACTATACCCAAACCTACCACATCACCTCAACCACCCAAACTACCCATCCTAAAACCCAAGACTCAACCCAAAACCACTAAACCTAAGCCTACCCAACAACAACCAAGACAGTCTCCTCAACCTCCTCAACATCTCTCCTTCGAGGAGATAAAGGAGTTGAAGACAAGGCTCATTAACTGTACTACTTTGAGCAGCATCTCCTGTGAGGAAGAGCTTGTCAACATCACCTATGTTGATAATTCTTCAAACTCCCTCACTCTAGGCAAATTTCTTGAAATGCCTAGAGACACATTGGGCCAGGCTGCAAGACTTCTTGGTCTCAACTCCGATACCCTCAATGCTGAGGAGAAGAGGCTAAGAAGAAGACTGGTGACTCTACTGGATACCAGGAAAGAGGACAGGATTTCTGGTCAATCTCCTGGGCCTAGAAATGCTATAATCCAGTGGAGGTTCGATGAACCTTCTCACAACTTTGTTGTGGAAAGAGAGAATGGCGAAACCAACAGGCTTAATGCCACATCTTTACTGCATCTCAGCAGATTTGATCTTGCTGAGCTTGCAGAGAAGCCATTCTCCAATCCCTCCAACTCTGAGACTGCTGCACATATAAGAAATTACATCAGCGGTCTCCACTTGGCTGAACGAAGTCGAAGAGCCAAGATTGAAGAAGAGTTGAAGCTGAAAAGAGTGGAAGACAAGGAAAGATCAACCACCAAAGGCACAGCCTTTCTACAGATGGTGGAAGGTCCTGAATTGGAACCAATAGTTCGATGGGAATATGACTATACTTCCCATCAACTAACTCTTTTTAGAGGGCCACAACAGAGGGTACACAAAATCCAAGGTGACAGGGTCGAGGTACTGTCTACCAAGGATTTGTACAAGATTCTCAGCATCACAGCAGGAAAGAATGAAGATACTGATAAACACCTGCTTTCCTTGGTACTGAGAACTTTGAGAAGAAGAAAGAAGTGAAGTTTTGGTAGCATCAGCCTAGGGGGAGTTTGTTAGATCATGATAAGGCTGGTGCAACCAAATTCACTTCATAGTCACTTTTGGTACTACATCAAAGAGCTTCCGAAGTCAAGCAAGAGATCTTCCGAGAGTCTAAGGAACAACAGCTGAAGACATCTTCTGAAGGCAAAAGCTGAAGTCAACTGCTGATGACAACAACTGAAGCCAACAGCTGAAGATATCTTCAGAAGACAAAGTCTGATGAAAGAGCTGAAGACAAAGTCTGAAAGCTTCCGAAGACAAAGTCTGATGAAAGAGCTGAAGACAAAGTCTGAAAGCTTCCGAAGACAAAGTCTGATGAAAGAGCTGAAGACAAAGTCTGCTTCCGAAAGACAAAGAAGACTCCAAGCTTCGGAAGAAGCAGTCTTCCGAAGTGTAAGTGCCTTCGGAAAGAAGTTTTACTTCCGAAGCACTTTATCCTTCGGAAGACAATGCTAAGTCCAGCAGATAAAAGTATGGTCCTTGTCAGTCCGCATGCGGACCTCTGACACAGCATGGGTTTTTTCCTCGAAAGCCATATTGTTGACCATACTTTATTCTACTGCTCACCTTTTGATGATAGTACATGTTACCAACTTTAGTTGGCAGCATGGGTAAGTCAGGGACATGTCCTGACTACCACTCTCAGGCAAAATGTCTGAAAGACCTCACCTAGAGTCTTGTAGTATAGATGTAAGGTTAGAGGTGTCCAGCTGGAATCAAAGTATTCCCGGCTGTAGGTAGTATTATATATATCTTCTCCCTGTAACTCTTTAGTAAGTGATTTGAGTCCAAGTGTCTTGTAATCCTTTGAGTTGAGAAGCAATATATAAAAGTACCTTGAAAATTACTTGCTGTGTTAATTTTCTTACTGCTTGTTACTTGTTATATTGTGATCAACTCTTCCCAAAGACTGCTTGCCGAGTGTTGATTCACGAGTGAGTTGAGAGAGAAACCACCCGAAATCGATCCTGCAATATCTTAATGATATTTCAGGATGTCTTCTATCAGTCCTTCTATTACTTCTTCTGAAAACGAATCGAAGCCTGAAAAGATTCTCTTAGCATATCTAGTGCAAACATCTTCTAATACAAAATCTAAACCTGAGGAGGTGGTGCTTGATGCACCAGACTCGTTTGAAGAGGAAGAACCCATAGACCCTGTTGTGCACACTCTACCTGCTGTCGCCACTGCACCGATTAATCCTGTGGAGCCTAACCCTGCTGCACCTGTAGTTCCCATAGCATCTATAGTTGAAAGGAATGCCCCCGAGGCAAGACCCCAACAAGTGAACAACGGAGGATCCGTGAGACGGACGGCTCAAATTAGAGGGTTCCCGGCAAACCGGATTAAGATCTGGCCGCCCGCCGACGAGACCAACTTAGGGGGCAACTATCCTGACCTACCCCCGAGTCTCTCTAGTTCCTCCAGCAGTGATGACGACCAGGACTGACGTCACACGGGCACTAATGGAGAAATAACGACTGGAAAAAGTCATCTCTAGTTACTTCGTGCTTTATGTTTAGACCCATCTAGACTATGAGTATTTGCTTATTTGGGGTGTTACTTACGCGCTTGAAACCTTGGTATTTATAATGATGAAATGAATATTATTTTTGCTTTGTCATTGAGGTACTATCCTGAGAAGTCCATATAATCCCTTCGATTATGAGTCGAATGTTCACATCTCATTGTGATATCGAATCATTTCTTGTCTTTGATTTCGTCTTTCTGATTTAAATTATTCAAAATTTGAACACCATCATAACAAATTCTGCTATCTCGAACTTCGATCTTAAGCTTGTAATCATGATTTTTCCTTTGATACACTGATGTAACTTGAAATTTTCCGAATTCCTAATTGATACTAATTTTCCTTTCGTCGTTAAGTTAAACTTCATACCGCTTGCACCGTGGGAAACGCAAGAGTTTTCAAGACAACCTATGACTAAGAACACTCATATCTCCTAAATGATTCTACCTCATCAAAGCAGGGGAGATTCCCTTACTTTGATGAATCTCTATTACGATAAATGGTTTTTCCATTTGTTTGTTTTGTGAAATTTCATCCTCTGGATTAGGGTGACTTCCTTATCTTGAGGATTGACTTCAATTAATCTCATTGGAATTTACATTTCACAAATGACATGATCTCACCAAAATAGGGTTGAAACCCGTATTTTGGTGACAAATGTCAACCTTCGATTGTTTTCTTGTTATTATCAAGATAAGCATGAATTCCATACCTTGTTGACTAATCTCAACTCTTGATCTTCAACTTACCTTGGTTGTAATTACGTAACGAGAAGGATGAAGTAACTTGAAGGATGAACCAATGTTGGTGATTCGACCTATCAAGCCAAAGCATGATCTCTGAACCTGAAAGGAGACCCGATCGTATTAAGTTGATTTGGATTCCAAGCTTGGAGCACTTAAAATTCTTAAATCGATTTCTCTCCCTTTATCCTCATATTTTGACCTAGCTATATGGAAACATTTATTCCTTATCTATCGATTTTCATTTGAAGTTATCATCAAAACGTGATTGTGTGATGGTAGTCTTCCTAAACAATTCCTCTGCTGAAGATATTATCAATTTATGAACGTGACTTTCTAGTCATGTAAATGTTCTCAGCTGAACTCATGGTTTGTTGAACTGCGTATGTAAACTTACTTAGATATTGCTACCTTGCAAAACATGTTTACAAATACTTTACCTATTGTTTGCGTCACTTCTAGATTCGCTTTTGAATCCTTAACCTTGAAAATCATTAAAATTCTATCTTGGATTTGAACAACAAGACTTTAAAAGAGAAGTTCTGGAGAGAGTTGCCAGCAAAGAGAGGAATACTTTTAAGACTGAGTTATTTGGAGCCAAAACATTCTTAATATATGTTGAACCCGTGTTCAGCAAAGATGGGGAGAAAAATTTGGTGTTGATTACATGGGCATGAAAATCACTGATCAGGTGAAAAAGAGAGAAAACATGGCAAAACTAAGGGAAGAAATAGCTGTGCAGAAGGCCAAAAAGACAGAACTTAATAAAACTATTCATATTATAGAGGAAACGATGAGAGCAAAACAAATGCTAGCAACCATGTCACACGAGATAAGATATCCATTATCAGGGGTCGTTAGCATGGCAGAAATTCTATCAACAACAAAACCTGATAAAGATCAGAAACAACTTTTAAGTTTACCTACCAAGGAAAGGTTCAGAGTAATCTTTACGTAATAGCAAACCTATTATCTCACAACGTCGAGAAATTAACATGCATCTATGCCAATATTCGTATATTCAAATTAACCTGTACCTGTCGTAATCCGTGGTATGACGATAAAACATCAATCGTTATTCTGAACGATTGATTCATTTTCTGTTTTAATAATATTCTTAACCATCATTGTGAACCCATTCCAAGATCTTCGCATAGCGTATTATTCTTAGACCGATGGTTGGTCAAAGGAGAAATACATATTCACAAGATATGCGTTAAGGTCGTTTCATATGTTGACGTTTGGGATTCTTAAATTCCGACGGATAACCTTTCTTATCATTGTTGGTCTTATCTTGATTTCTAGACATCACCTTACCACGAAATTACATTCTGGAAATTGTGACTATAAACTTGTCATCATTTCCAATGTTTCCTCTCAACAACAATAGAATCTGGATTATCGTTGGTCGTTTAACTGAGTTAGCACATTTCATTCCAACTCGGGAAGATTATCGAGATGAGAAACTGGCTCGTATTTATATCAATGAGATAATCAGCCGACATGGTGTGCCACTGAATATCATTTCCGATCGCGATGGTCAATTCATCTCTCGTTTCTGGAAAAAGTCTCCAATTAGCTCTCGGAACACAACTGAATACTAGCACAGCCTCCTCGTGATTAAAATTTCGGGACGAAATTTCCAAAAGCAGGGGAGACTGTAACAACCCGTATTTTTTTATTTTTTTATTATTTTATAAACAATAAAATTTAATATGTTATTGTTAATAATAATAAATAATAATAATAATAATAATTGTAACAATAATAATAATAACAACAATAATAATAATAACAATAATGATAATACTAATATCGTTACAATTTATAAAAGTTTAGTAAACTTGAATTTAAAAAGTTATGATTCATAAATATTATTGTTAACTTGAAAGTTATATATATATATTATATTTAATAACTAAATCATAAAGATTTATAAAGATTAAAATATATTGTAAAAATAAATAGATTTATTATATAAAGTTTTGGGTGAAAAAGGTCAATTTTAAAACTTGTTTAAAAGCTTTAACATAAAATAACAAACCATATAAACCACAGGGGCTAAAGTGTAACATTTTAAACCCAAACCCCCTCCCATCGTCCCCGTCGCCGGCCACTATTCCGGCCAACAATCCGGCGACCCCCAACACCCAAAATTAACGCGGATTAAGCCAAATTAAGCATCCCGACACTATCATGTGCACGATTCGAACTAAACCCCACAAAAATTAGGTTCGACGTAAGTGCGATTGACCAAACCCACTCAACACCCATTTTCGGCCACTTTACACATCCAAATCGCACTACGCCTCGCAATAATTCGATTAAATTAACCCAAACGAACGCCTATAAAATTCCTAAGCTAATGGTACTTCGAATTGTATCTGAATCAATCAAAAACACAGTGTTCTATCATCATTCTTATCCGCGACCTGCGATTGGTCGAACACCACCTTTGGGACTTCGAAACCCGAAATTGATAGAGGGCAATTGATAATTAGCATCATTCGAATCTATCTGTACAAGTAATTTGAATTCCATCAAGTTTTGATCACCCATTCGATTCTTCCTTTGCCGCGGCTTGTTCTTATCTGTTCATACCATCAAAATGAATCAAATCAGGTAATTAAATGCATCATTCTACTCGATTTATCATGGGGAATCAAAGCCCCATGCTAATTACAGAATCCCATATCGTTTCGAGGTTCAATTTGATCGAACCCATTCTAGGGTTTATATGAAATTAGGGGAATTGAGAAACCCACGTTTAAAAACAATTGAAACCGATTACCACCGCGGCCTTATGCCTTGGTTCACTGGTTGGTGTGTGGGATTCTGGGCAAGAGGTTCTGGGTTCGAACCCGAGCCTCTGCCATTTTTTTTTAAAACCATTTTAAGCTTCCGAAAATTATACAAAAATTCCTAAAAATTATAAAATAAATTTTATAAACTTCCTTTATTTTAAAAGCCCACAAAATTATTTTCTGTAAATTTATTTTATTTAAAAACCTTAATAAATTTTTATAAAATATTTTTTATAAACATTAAAAATACTTAATTTTTATAAAATGGTTTCTAAACCGTGTATAACTATGAAATAATCACGAAAATCATAGAAATAAATTATTTATAAATATTATAAATAATTGTTTTTATAAAAAAATGGACACTATATTATCTTTGAATATAAACTAATATATTTTATAAATTCACAAATTATTTACAAATGAAATTGTAGGTTATATCTTATAAAATATATTTTAACTAATACTAAAGATTAATATCTTATTATTAATCGAAATACAATTTGTAATTATCCTTAGATAATTATAAATTACATAATTGAACCACATTATTTTTAATATCATTCCAAAATATTAAAAAAAATACTTATAAAATCCTTCTAATGGAATCAAAATATAAATAATTATTCGGTAAATTTAATACCTAATGATAATTACTTATTAATACATATATAACCCTATCAAAATCTTGTAATATATATACATCTATTTGTGTGCGTGTTGCACGTCAAATCGAACCAACCCGAATCCGACTAAATATATCTATTCATGTGGAATACATATTAAAGACTTAGTTACAATTAATACATAGGTATTGATCGCGTTTGGACGTGCATTGCATTATTCCGTGAAGTTTGTGATTCATTACATCAATCCAAGGTGAGTTTCGTGGCCCCTTTTATGCTTTTATAATTTTTTCAATGTTTTCCAAACTTGGGGGAAAAGTATGCTCACCCGTTTTCGATGCTGAACAATCTTATTTACAATTTTCATACTTGGAATCGACGTGGTACTATTCTCATATTCTAATACATACATGGTGTTATTCTATTCTTACAACCATTAATTCCGGGTTAGGAACCAACGGATAGGTATTGGTAGTACTACTGGGTTGACACCCCCACCCTTCGACGATTGGTTAACTTGCGAGTTACCAACACAGCTGCCAGCAATCCGGCCAAGGGTGAATATATTCCGTCGAACTTATATGCATAACGCCATAGGGTTTGGTTGTAAAACACATGTTATGTGGTTTGTGCTTACAGTATGATTCCATATCAAATTCTATACAGCATCAATTACATGTTTTCAATTTAAACCTGCGGAACTCACCAACATTATGTGTTGACATTTTTGAGCATATCTTTTCAGGTGAACATAATCAAAGAGGATAACTAGAGTTGATGCCTTAGCCGAGACCCTCAGGATTTCAATAAGCTTTGCAGTAGTCATGTATATCATTTGTTTCATTTGTGAACTCTGTGTAATTTGGATTTGGAATTAATAAGACTATGATAGTCGTGGAACTGACTAACCACGACACAAGTCACCATTGTGTCGGGCGACGTCATGACACGAGGATTTTGCATATAATATGTCTTTGTAATTATACCAAGTGTTATGACGATTCCGTCCGTCGCATCCTCGTGTTTCCGCTATAAGCGAGGGTGTGACACCTGTTGTGCCAATTAATCAAGTCCCTCTAACTCGTCAACCAGCGGTAAACAACCAATCACTAATGAAAAAGTCATACGCTGGACCCTATCCGCAGTGTAACAACTGCAGTTATCACCATCCCGCTAACATTCAGTGTCGTCAATGCACAAACTGTGGTCGTTTGGGTCATACATTCAACGTGTGCAAGAGTGCTGCTAAAGCTCCGACCAATGCACCAGTTCACCAACATCTTCCTGCAACTACCCAGGGTCGTGCATGCTATCAATGTGGTGATCCGAACCATTTTCGCAATCGATGCCCTCAACTTGTCATCCCGATTCCTACGGCTCAAGGACGTGCTTTCAACATCAATACCCAACAAGCTCAAGCCACCAATGATGTGGTGTTGAATAATTCTTGTCCTTGATTTCGTCTTCATGATGTAATTCAAGATTCGTAATCGTGATTTCCTTTTATTATATTGATGTAATCTGAAAATTTCTAAATTTCTAATTGAGATACTTTTCCGTTCGTTATTAAGTCGAATTTTGAACCGCATGCACCGTGGGAGATACGAGTGTCTTAAATGATTCTAACTCATCAAAACAAGGGTGATTCCCTTACTTTGGTGATGATTATTTATTCATTTCAATAAATGGTTTTCCAATGATGTTTTATGAAATTTCATCCTCTGGATTAGGGTGATTTCGTTATCTCGAGGACTGACTTCAATTATTCACTTTGGAACTTACATTTCACAAATGACATGATCTCACCAAAATAGGATTGAAACCCGTACTTTGGTGACAAATGTCAATCTTCGATTGTTTTCTTGAAGCTCAATCATCAAGACACGCGTGAAATTCATACCTTGATGATAATATCATTCTTATGGATTGTATTTTCTCAAATGAAACGACCTCGTCAAAGTAGGAGTGAATTCTGGATTTTGATGAAGAAGTTTATCTTGTCATATTTTGTTTTTGTAAAAATTCATCGTTAAGATAGGAGTGATTTCCCTTACCTTAATGGTGAGTTACCTCGTCTTATTTCTGAAGATTCTCATATCGAACTTTTGATTGGTAAGTTAGTGGTCATACCTTGAGAGTACACCATCAAGTTAGGGGTGAAAACCACACCTTGATGACTAATCTCATTTCTTGATCTCCAACTTACCAAGGTTGTAATCAAGTGACGAGAAGCATGTATTAACTTGAAGGTGAAATAATGTTAGTGTTTCGACCTATCAAGCCAAAGCATGATCTCTGAACTTGAAAAGAGACCCGATAGCTTTAGGTTGATTTTGATTCCAAACTCGGAGCATTTAAATTCTTAAATCAATTTCTTTTCCTTTATTCTCATGTTTTGACTAGATCTAGCTACATCGAACCATTTATTCCTTACTTATCAACTTTCATTTTGAGATATCATCAACACCTGATTACGTGATGGTAGTCTTCCTAAATAATCTTTTGTCAAGTAAAGATATTATCTCTGATCATGATGGTCGCTTCATCTCTCATTTCTGGAAAAATCTCCAATCAGCTCTCGAAACTCAACTAAATCTTAGCACAGCATATCATCCGCGAACCGACGGTCAGACTGAAAGAACGATACAAACCCTCGAGGATATGCTTCGGGCTTGTGTCATTGATTTCAGTGGATCGTGGGATTCTCATCTTCTGTTGATTGAATTCTCTTACAATAACAGTTACCAGACCAACATATGGCACCATTTGAGGCCTTGTATGGTCTGAAGTTGGTAAATCACAAATTACTGGTCCGGAATTTGATACAAGAAACAACCGACAAAATTCGTAAGATCCGTGATAACTTGGTCGCTGCTAGGAATCGTCAAAAGCATTGTGCTGACAAAAGACGTAAGCCCATGGAATACAATGTCGGGGATCTCGTACTTTTTAAGGTATCACTTTGGAAGGGAGTGATTCGCTTTGGAAAGAAAGGGAAGCTAGCACCTCGTTACGTGGGTTCATTCAAAGTGGTCGAACGAATTGGGAAAGTGGCCTACAAGCTTGAACTACCCCAAGAACTTAGCAATATACATCCGACGTTTCATGTTTCAAACCTCAAGAAATGTCTTGCTGATGAAAATCTCCACATTCCACTCGACGAAGTCCAGATTCATGAATCTATGCACTTTATTGAGAAACCTGTGGAAATTATGGATCGGGAAGTCAAACAACTCAAACGTAGCCGGATACCTATTGTCAAAGTCCGCTGGGAATCTAAACGTGGCCCAGAGTTCACTTGGGAACGTGAGGACCAAATGAAGTCCCAGTATCCTCATCTTTTTGTTTCAGCCTCCTCGTGATTTAAATTTCGGGACGAAATTTCCTAAAGCAGGGGAGACTGTAACATCTCGTATTTTACAGTAATTAAAATTTACGTCGTTTGATCTCGTAAGGACCATTGTTGTGAATCATAAAACTCATGGGTGGTTGCGTGTTAAAGTTTTTTTAAATAATAATAATAATAATAAATAATAATAATAATAATAATAATAATAATGATAATAACAATAACAATAATAATAATAATAATAATAATAATAATAATAATAATAATAATAATAATAATAATAATAATAAAGTCCAGGGGTATTTGTGTCAATTCGAAACTTTAAATGAAGTTTTTCACATAAAATAACAATAATCTAAAAGTCGAGGGACCAGTGGTGTAAATATTAAAAAAACCAACTGCTTTCTTTCTCCCCTCGCCGGCCAGTTTTTCCGGCCACCTTCCGGCCACTCTCCGGCAAGCCACAACCCCCAAAACACTCGATTTCAATCAAATTTAAAACTCCCGAGAGCCTCGCATGCGTGATTCGAACCATGCCACACTTTGAATTAAAAAAATTGGAAGTCGATAGTGCGATCGGTCCCTGTTCACGCGTTGTCGGCAAACTTTACACGACCAAATCGCACTACACAATTTAATACTCAAAGTAACATCGCACTAACAAACTGATAATCATTTATAACATTCCTTTGAATTCAATTTTAATCAAAACAAACAACAAACACTCCACCGAGCACCACCTTCAACCGCGGACTTGCAACTCCCTTTAATCCCATCTTCGATCAATTTTAACAAAAACTAATAAGGGGCTTTTAATCCTCAACATCATTTGAAGCTTCCCTCAGGTTTAATTCGATTATAATCATTGTTTGAGCATCACTCGATCATCACCTTCGTCGCGGTCTGTTCATCGAGTAGTTCAAAACCAATTCAATCATATACAAGGTAATTGAGCATACATACATACTCGATTTTACACGTATAAACAAAGCCCTATGATTGTTTTCATTAACATAATCGTTTGGTGCTTCAATTGATCCAAAATCAGTTCTAGGGTTTCTGGGATTGGGGGTTAGCTCGAGTTTATGTTTAAAACAATTAGGAACCAAACTCTATCGCGGCTTAGGCCCTTGGTTCACTGGTTACACACTCATCTTCTAAACAGGAGGTCCCGGGTTCGAACCGGGCCACCTACACATTTTTTTAAACCTCTTTTTAAGCCTTTAAAAATTCCGAAAAAAATTCTAAAAATCATAAAAATATTTTTACACACATTAAAAATTTTTAAAACCACTTAATTACTTTTTGAAATTTATTTTAATATTTTATTTATTTATTTTTATTTGTTTTAAATAAATAAATAACTAATTATATTTTCTACCAATTTATAATTAGTGTATAATATATAATTATACAATAAATAAATTGAATCCAATATATATACATAGATATATATTATCCGATTATCGAAACAACTTTTATTTGAATAAATTACATGTATATAATTTTACATAATCATAGACAATTTATAACTTATGTATATAGTTAACATACAATATATAGTTATGCTTACTTATGTATAAATTTATTACATACATATAATTATGTATATAATTATACATATAATTATATATAATTACATAATTAGATATAATTATGTATATAATTATACATATACAATTTATTAATAAATTGTATATATGTATAACTTATATGTATAAATTTCTATTAAAATTCTAGACATAATCACTTTCAACAAATTCGTTTATTTATTTCAAGAAATTCAAACCAAATAAAGTTAATTAATTTAAACTACCAATCAAAACCAAATGAAAACCCTAATCTATTCCCAATTCTCACATTATTATTATTCTAATTCGAGGCACCGATCCTTAGGTTAATCATAAGGAAATCGTTGGTGTCTAATCTATCACGTCCAAATTCAAATCTCATCAATCTTGTGAGTATTCATATCCCTTTTTTATATCAATTTCCTATTTGGGGGAAATCATGTGATACAATATATTCAATCATGATATTCTATTGTTATTTCATTCTAAATTCAATTCAAGACAGGTTATGTTATTACTTGCAACTATGTGAACATACTATGATAAACTGGACGACAATAAAACCCTAATTCAATCAATCAATCCTGGTATCAATGGTAGATCTACTGGTTTGGATAACCCACCCCATGTGAATAGTCGAGTGGTGATTGTGCCAGAGGCAAGAGTCAATCTATGGTGTATGTGTGGAGTCTATTATATGCAAGTGTCAAGTCAAGGGGTTTATATTATGTCGGTTTATCTATATGCTTTACTATTGCAATATAAGTCTTAATGTTACCTTGTGAATTGGATTATTCTCAATCAATCAATCAATCTATATGTATATTCAAAACTGTGACTACTCACCAGCTAACTCGTTAGCTGACTTTATTTTCTCACATGATTTCAGGTTAAGCAAGATAGTGGACTTCTACCTGCTCATTTAAGACCCGAACTTAGTCAAAATAAAAGACAATTACTATTTGTGGTTTCAATTGTTGTATTTATGTATGTTAAACTTATGTTATCTTGTAATCTGATTTTAATATTATTTCCACCATTAGACAACCATGTGTTATGAACAATCAATCATTCCCTCGTCCGCTCCGATGATTCCGCCGTCGGTCGGGGTGTGACAGATTGGTATCAGAGCCAAGGTTATAGGGAATTAGGTTATTGGAAATGGAATGACCTAGACTATAACTAAGTACCTTTACACATGAGTCCTCTCATGTATTTTATATGCATAGATAGGATTATATGTGCTTTACATGTTTATACTTGATTATGTGATTATATGCCTTATGTGATTCTTCTTATATTTTGAATCTTATCAATGTACACACGAATCTAAAATCATATTCTAAGGCATTGTGTGCCTAATTCAAGTGATTTCAAACTCTAAAACTCGATTGTTATTCATGGTTTTCAAATTCGTCAAAGTCTGTGTCTTACAACTTGAAACATGCTATGCTGGAAGAGTGGGATGCCTGTATCTCGGGGTGTTCTGTCTAGGCAAGGTATTTGTATAAATCCAAATCAACCGATGGATCTGTCTACCTTACCTGGGAACCCTCGGGATGAGTATCTGCTTATAGGTACGCATGTTTTCAACAAAGTTGTGGTTGACGTAATACTTTGATTAGTCAACATATTCGCTTTGATTTACGAATCAAACGATTACACTCGGAACATATCATTGTTATTATGCCAAATTCCTGATTGTCGTTTTCATGTGGTATAACTCCTATTATCCAATTCTCATAAAATATCTTAATGATATTCCAGAATGTCTTCTCGTCAAATCCGTTCACGGTCAAGAAACTCTGGTCGTAAGATTTCTGCTATTGTAGCACGTGAAGTTACTGCGGTCATCCCAACTCTACTTACCCATTTGAACCAAGGCAACAATGTTGTTCAAAACCCAACTACACCAAACCTCCCCAAACTTATACTTACAAACATTTCAGTTCTTACAATCCCACTAAGTTCAGTGGAACTGAAGGAGCCACCGGATTACTACAGTGGTTCGAAAGCATCGAGAACACATTCCTAAACAGTGAATGCCCTAAAATCTAAAAGTCCGGTATGCCACAAGTGTTCTCCAGAAACGCGCACTTACTTGGTGGAACGGGGAGAAACAAACCCGTGGAACTGAAACTGCTCTAGCCTTAACGTGGACTGAAGTTAAGGAGCTCATGACTAAAGAGTTCTGCCCAAGAAATGAAGTCCGGAAATTGGAAGCTGAGTTCTGGGAGTTAACCCAAGACAGTGGCGAGAACCTAGCATACACTAACCGATTTCACCAACTGAGCCTTCTGGTACCGCACCTTGCTACCCCTACCTCCCGAGCCATCGAGAAATACATTGGTGGACTACCCATGCAGATTCATGATACGGTGTTGGGAAGGAATCCTTTGACACTAGAAGATGCTATTAGACTGGCTGCGCAGTTAACTGATAACCATGTGAAAGCTGGTTCTTTAACCAGGAAAGGATCGAAGAAGAATACCGATAAACTTCCTAACAAAACCGTCAAAACCGACCAACCCGAGCTTTCCAAGAACAAGAAGAGGAAGGCTAACTCTCAAAACTTTGCTGTAATTACCCCTGCTGTGCCAATTAATCAAGTCCCTCCAACTCGTCAACCAGCGGTAAACAACCAATCACTAATGAAAAAGTCATACGCTGGACCCTATCTGCAGTGTAACAACTGCAGTTATCACCATCCTGCTAATATTCAGTGTCGTCAATGCACAAACTGTGGTCGTTTGGGTCATACATTCAACGTGTGCAAGAGTGCTGCTAAAGCTCCGACCAATGCACCAGTTCACCAACATCTTCCTGCAACTACCCAGGGTCGTGCATGCAATCAATGTGGTGATCCGAACCATTTTCACAATCGATTCCCTCAACTTGTCATCCCGATCCCTACGGCTCAAGGACGTGCTTTCAACATCAATACCCAACAAGCTCAACCACCAATGATGTGGTGTTGAATAATTCTTGTCCTTGATTTCGTCTTCATGATGTAATTCAAGATTTGTAATCGTGATTTCCTTTTATTATATTGATGTAATCTGAAAATTTATAAATTTCTAATTGAGATACTTTTCCTTTCGTTATTAAGTCGAATTTTGAACCGCATGCACCGTGGGAGATACGAGTGTCCTAAATGATTCTAACTCATCAAAACAGGGGTGATTTCCTTACTTTGGTGATGATTCTTTATTCATTTCAATAAATGGTTTTCCAATGATGTGTTTTATGAAATTTCATCCTCTGGATTAGGGTGATTTCCTTATCTCGAGGACTGACTTCAATTATTCACTTTGGAACTTACATTTCACAAATGACATGATCTCACCAAAATAGGATTGAAACCCGTACTTTGGTGACAAATGTCAATCTTCGATTGTTTTCTTGAAGCTCAATCATCAAGACACGCGTGAAATTCATACCTTGATGATAATATCATTCTTATGGATTGTATTTTCTCAAATGAAATGACCTCGTCAAAGTAGGAGTGAATTCTGGATTTTGATGAAGAAGTTTATCTTGGCATATTTTGTTTTTGTAAAAATTCATCGTTAAGATAGGAGTGATTTCCCTTACCTTAATGGTGAGTTACCTCGTCTTATTTCTGAAGATTCTCAGATTGAACTTTTTGATTGGTAAGTTAGTGGTCATACCTTGAGAGTACACCATCAAGTTAGGGGTGAAAACCACACCTTGATGACTAATCTCATTTCTTGATCTCCAACTTACCAAGGTTGTTATCAAGTGACGAGAAGCATGTATTAACTTGAAGGGTGAAATAATCTTAGTGTTTCGACCTATCAAGCCAAAGCATGATCTCTGAACTTCAAAATAGACCCGATAGCTTTAGGTTGATTTTGTTTTCAAACTTGGAGCATTTAAATTCTTAAATCAATTTCTTTTCCTTTATTCTCATGTTTTGACTCGATCTAGCTACATCGAACCATTTATTCCTTACTTATCAACTTTCATTTTGAGATATCATCAACACCTGATTACGTGATGGTAGTCTTCCTAAACAATCTTTTGTCAAGTAAAGATATTATCTCTGATCGTGATGGTCGCTTCATCTCTCATTTCTGGAAAAATCTCCAATCAGCTCTCGAAACTCAACTAAATCTTAGCACAGCATATCATCCGCGAACCGATGGTCAGACTGAAAGAACGATACAAACCCTCGAGGATATGCTTCGGGCTTGTGTCATTGATTTCAGTGGATCGTGGGATTCTCATCTTCTGTTGATTGAATTCTCTTACAATAACAGTTACCAGACCAACATATGGCACCATTTGAGGCCTTGTATGGTCTGAAGTTGGTAAATCACAAATTACTGGTCCGGAATTTGATACAAGAAACAACCGACAAAATTCGTAAGATCCGTGATAACTTGGTCGCTGCTAGGAATCGTCAAAAGCATTGTGTTGACAAAAGACGTAAGCCCATGGAATACAATGTCGGGGATCTCTTACTTTTTAAGGTATCACTTTGGAAGGGAGTGATTCACTTTGGCAAGAAAGGGAAGATAGCACCTCGTTACGTGGGTTCATTCAAAGTGCTCGAGCGAATTGGGAAAGTGGCCTACAAGCTTGAACTACCACAAGAACTTAGCAATATACATCCGACGTTTCATGTTTCAAACCTCAAGAAATGTCTTGCTGATGAAAATCTCCACATTCCACTCGACGAAGTCCAGATTCATGAATCTATGCACTTTATTGAGAAACCTGTGGAAATTATGGATCGGGAAGTCAAACAACTCAAACGTAGCCGGATACCTATTGTCAAAGTCCGCTAGGAATCTAAACGTGGCCCAGAGTTCACCTCGGAACGTGAGGACCAAATGAAGTCCCAGTATCCTCATCTTTTCGTTTCAGCCTCCTCGTGATTTAAATTTCGGGACGAAATTTCTTAAAGCAGGGGAGACTGTAACATCTCGTATTTTACAGTAATTAAAATTTACGTCGTTTGATCTCGTAAGGACCATTGTCATGAATCATAAAACTCATGGGTGGTTGCGTGTTAAAGTTTTTTTTAATAATAATAATAATAATAATAATAATAATAATAATAATAATAATAAAAATAATAATGATAATAATAACAATAATAATAATAATAATAACAATAATAATAATAATAATAATAAAGTCCAGGGGTATTTGTGTCAATTTCGAAACTTTAAATGAAGTTTTTCACATAAAATAACAATAATCTAAAAGTCGAGGGACCAGTGGTGTAAATATTAAAAAAACCAACTGCTTTCTTTCTCCCCTCGCCGGCCCGTTTTTCCGGCCACCTTCCGGCCACTCTCCGGCAAGCCACAACCCTCCAAAACACTCGATTTCAATCAAATTTAAAACTCCCGATAGCCTCGCATGCGTGATTCGAACCATGCCCCACTTTGAATTGAAAAATTGGAAGTCGATAGTGCGATCGATCCCTGTTCACGCGTTGTCGGCAAACTTTACACGACCAAATCGCACTACACAATTTAATACTCAAAGTAACATGGCACTAACAAACTTATAATCATTTATAACATTCCTTTGAATTCAATTTTAATCAAACAAACAACAAACACTCCATCAAGCACCACCTTCAACCGCGGACCTGCAACTCCCTTTAATCCCATCTCCGATCAATTTTAACAAAAACTAATAAGGGCTTTCAATCCTCAACATCATTTGAAGCTTCCTTCAGGTTTAATTCGATTATAATCATTGTTTGAGCATCACTCGATCATCACCTTCGTCGCGGTCTGTTCATCGAGTAGTTCAACACCAATTCAATCATATACAAGGTAATTGAGCATACATACATACTCGATTTTACACGTACAAACAAAGCCCTATGATTGTTTTCATTAACATAATCGTTTGGTGCTTCAATTGATCCAAAATCAGTTCTAGGGTTTCTGGGATTGGGGGTTAGCTCGAGTTTATGTTTAAAACAATTAGGAACCAAACTCTATCGCGGCATAGGCCCTTGGTTCACCGGTTACACACTCATCTTCTAAACAGGAGGTCCCGGGTTCGAACCGGGCCACCTACACATTTTTTTAAACCTCTTTTTAAGCCTTTAAAAATTCCGAAAAAAATTCTAAAAATCATAAAATATTTTTACAAACATTAAAAATTTTTAAAACCACTTAATTACTTTCTGAAATTTATTTTAATATTTTATTTATTTATTTTTATTTGTTTTAAATAAACAAAATAACTAATTATATTTTCTACCAATTTATAATTAGTGTATAATATATAATTATACAATAAATAAATTGAATCCAATATATATACATAGATATATATTATCCGATTATCAAAACAACTTTTATTTGAATAAATTACATGTATATAATTTTACATAATCGTAGACAATTTATAACTTATGTATATAATTAACATACAATATATAGTTATGCTTACTTATGTATAAATTTATTACATACATATAATTATGTATATAATTATACATATAATTATATATAATTACATAATTAGATATAATTATGTATATAATTATACATATACAATTTATTAATAAATTGTATATATGTATAACTTATATGTATAAATTTCTATTAAAATTATAGACATAATCACTTTCAACAAATTCGTTTATTTATTTCAAGACATTCATACCAAATAAAATTAATTAATTTAAACTACCAATCAAAACCAAATGAAAACCCTAATCTATTCCCAATTCTCACATTATTATTCTAATTCAAGGCACCGATCCTTAGGTTAATCATAAGGAAATCGTTGGCGTCTAATCTATCACGTCCAAATTCAAATCTCATCAATCAAGTAAGTATTCATATCCCCTTTTTATATCAATTTCCTATTTGGGGGAAATCATGTGATACAATATATTCAATCATGATATTCTATTGTTATTTCATTCTAAATTCAATTCAAACAGGTTATGTTATTACTTGCAACTATGTGAACATACTATGATAAACTGGACGACAGTAAAACCCTAATTCAATCAATCAATCCTGGTATCAATGGTAGATCTACTGGTTTGGATAACCCACCCCATGTTAATAGTCGAGTGGTGTTTGTGCCAGAGGCAAGAGTCAATCTATGGTGTATGCGTGGAGTCTATTATATGCAAGTGTCAAGTCAAGGGGTTTATATTGTGTCGGTTTATCTATATGCTTTACTATTGCAATATAAGTCTTAATGTTACCTTGTGAATTGGATTATTTTCAATCAATCAGTCAATCTATATGTATATTCAAAACTGTGACTACTCACCAGCTAACTCGTTAGCTGACTTTATTTTCTCACATGATTTCAGGTTAAGCAAGATAGTGGACTTCTACCTGCTCATTTAAGATCCGGACTTAGTCAAAATAAAAGACAATTACTATTTGTGGTTTCAATTGTTGTATTTGTGTATGTTAAACTTATGTTATCTTGTAATCTGATTTTAATATTATTTCTACCATTAGACAACCATGTGTTATGAACAATCAATCATTCCCTCGTCCGCTCCGATGATTCCGCCGTTGGTCGGGGTGTGACATCATTCACCGACGTAACCTCCGTGAGAAGCTATCGAGCGACACCGTACGGTACGATCTACTCTTTGTTTATCCGACTTTGTTATATTAATTAAATGTACATTCAGGTTAATCGGAAAACCAAATCTTTTGTGAGTTCAATAGCTGGTTGCTCTGCACTCGAGGTGAGTTTTCACGGTCCCGTTTTACATTCTTTCCTTTTCGGGGGAAAACATGGAAACAATATTTTTGTTATGGTTACCAGTATTATTGATATCACCTCATAAGTTAGTGTAGACATATTTGAAAGTCCTTACAGTATCAAACCATTAGTAATGGGATTAGCGAGGTAATTCTGAGTAGTACTACTGGGTTTGACAACCCCGCCCGGGCTAGTCGCGCTAGCTTGATTGGAGGTCGAACGGGTGCGTAATTGACCTAACAATTGCCACGGTCTATGAAAGACGTGGTGGAAAGGCACTACACACACAGTCAGCTTCTGTTTGAAACACTAAGTAATATGTTTATAGGCAAGCTACCTATCGATATGCTTTATATACTAAACCATATGAAACCCTTTCTGACACATTACTTGTTGTTTAAACCTGTGGAGTCACCAACTTTATGTTGACACAATTTAGCATGTTTTCTCAAGTCACAGAAAAGCACAAGGTTAGGGACTCAGCTAGGGATGCGTTCATGGCATACACTACGACTCAACCATTTTATTTTGTTAAACATTCATTGCTTATGGTTTAAACGCGTATTGACTTTGTTAAATTGTTGACTTACTGTTTTCGAAACGCTTCCACAAGCATGAAACACTTATGGTTGATTTTAATGTCCGATTTCTTAATGTAATGTTTTATAATTAATGATTCAGGTGAAACTGGTGCTATCTGAGATCCTGGTGCGTCACACACCTGATGGTAAAATCCCGTTAGCGGATTTTAAGGGTGTGATAGATTGGTATCAGAGCCATTGGTTATTGCGAACTAAATTGACATTGCATCTCATTTGCATTGCATTTAGACTATAGCCTCATGCCTTAGTTACACACACGTAGATTATTAAGTTATACTTGCTTGTTTTGCTTGCTTGAGAACTGCTTGCTTTGCCGTATACCTGTAAGCGTTCGACTACAGGGATGGTGTCTTCATCTTCTTATGCGATGTCTATAGGAAAATGCCAGTTCATCCTGATTCCCCGTTGTTACCGCCTGTTCCTTAGTACGGGTGACGGTGTCTTCATCTTCTTATGCGTATTCCTATTGAATGCTCTCTCGAACGAGAGCTATTCCTGTCATACTTTCTTTACCTACCTTGTCACTTCTCTTCCTTGCCATATGGAGCAGGAACTAGCTGCACTAGTGGTTATCATAGACATTGGGTTATAATTTATCAGGGTTTACTTACGATAATAAAATCTTACCCATCTAACCTGAGTACATCGACGGTTTCTTGCTCAAGTGAATGCTTTCCTCAACCGATTCTTTCGTACAACCTTGGTTAATCGACCCTTGACTTAATAACTATATCTTTGATACCTCTATCATTGATAACAGTCTGCGCTTGACAAGGTATGTTAGCTCAGATAGGAGGGACTAGGGGTGACCATGCAAAGCAAATTACCATCACGGGTGCACACGTAATTGTAATTTGTCATGCATGAGAAGTCTGGCGAACTCTATCGGGTGATAACGGTCATAGTTAGTACAAATTTCCATTTCTATACTTTGGGACATAGGAGTCTCCATTCTCATAAAACTTCACTATTGATATGGAAACAATCCTTCATTTCTACCTGTGTGAAAGTTCTCATCTACCTCGAGCCTTAATGAGATTCATATTATGGCATTAGTCCTAGTCTCTATGAGACGTTGCTCTTCCTAGCATTTTAGTGATCGTGCAATACTATTCATCTACAACACGCCATTTTCAAAAGCTGCAATAAATAGATGATACTCTATACGCATGTATTTCTTCTTCCTGGATTGATCTTAAGACTTAGAGTCTTGGTAATTTGAGTGTTCCAACATTCATTTCATTTGATATTTATCATGTTTAGGCGTATGTTACATTTATTTTTCCCCCGTGGTGAGAGCGTAGGACTAAATAGCAAGATATTACAATGATCTCGTCCATTAAATCTCCGCCTTTCCAATATGAACAACAAGTGCAACTATAATCGCAATGACTCATGCAATAAGAACATTTGAGAGCACTATAGGGAAATTTGACCATACCTTCAAGGATTGTCGTGTAAACATCTAGGCCAAGTCACCTCAACCACAAGAAGCACTGAAAGGATGCTATGAGTACAGGCAACTTGTGCATTTAAAGAGGAACTGTCCAATGCTCAAGAAGATAGGAAATCGGTAGAAATGGTAGTTCTGCTTCAACATTATCTCATTCGAGTATCGATGGACGTTTCATACCCAGTAACTTGAGTGGACTGCTAGAGGTAGTTCTTACCAGCTTAAGTTCCATAATATACCATAGAAGTAACCGATGGTAGAACTATAACCGCCACCCATGTGCTCGGCAGTTGTAATCTAGGTTTGTCTAGACATTCGTTCGATATAAATCCGATTCCTATTACCCATGGTAGCTTTGATGTCGTGGTCAAAATGGATTGGTTGCCTAAAAACCAAACAAAGATCATTTGTGAAAACAAACTAATTAAGTTACCTTTTCTAGTGATGGGATCCTTACGGTACAAAGTGACAAGGTTGGTGCTATGTTTGGCATCATCTCATACATGAAGGCGCATAAATGTCTCGAGAAAAGGCATTTCGCTCTACTGTCACTGGTTATAGAGAAGAAGGTGGATGAGAAGTGTGTTGAAGATATTCTAGTTGTTAGAGACTTCCTGGAAGTATTTCCAGAAGACTTAAGTAGCCTTCCTCCACGCAGGCAGGTGTAGTTCCAGATAGAGTTAGCATCGGGAGTTGCTCCGATCACTCGAACGTCGTACCGCTTGGCACCGAACGAACTACAAGAGTTGCCAAAGCAATTGCAGAAATTGTTAGACAAGGGACTCGTACGTTCCAGCTCTTCACCTTGAGGAGCACATGTACTATTTGTGAAGAAGAAAGATGGAACCTTTCGTACGTGTATAGACTATTGGGAATTGAACAAAGCGACGGTTAAGAACCGTTATCCTCTTCCGCGCATTGATGATTTGTTCGATCAGCTTCAAGGGTCGAGTTTTTATTCCAAGATAGATCTGAGGCCGGGATATCACCAACTAAGGGTTCAATATGAGAACATTTCAAAGACCGCGTTCAGAACTAGATATGGTCACTATGAGTTTTTGGTTATGCCATTTGGGTTGACCAACTCACCAGCAGTTTTCATGGACCTCATGAATCGAGTGTGCAAAACCTATTTGGACAAGTTTGTCATTGTCTTTATCAATGACATCCTTATTTATTCAAAGAATAAGGAAGAACATGAGGAACACCTTAGACTGATCTTGGAGTTGCTTAAACGAGAAAAATTGTATACTAAGTTTTCAAAGTGTGACTTCTGAATACGAGAAGTCTAATTTTTGGGTCATGTGGTTGATAAGAAGGGAATACATGTTGACCCAACAAAGATAGAAGCCATCAAGAACTGGGCTACGCCTATGACTTCAACTGAGGTACGACAGTTTCCTTGGGTTGGCTGGCTATTATCGACGATTCATCAAAGGGTTTTCAAAGATTGCTCAACCTCTCACCCCGTTAACTCATAAAGGCACTACATACAATTGGGGTGACAAACAAGAATCCACATTTCAGGTTCTAAAGTAAAAACTCTGTACGGCACCGATTCTATCACTACTTGAGGGAACAGATGATTTTGTAGTTTATTGTGATGCTTCTATTCAAGGTCTCGGTTGTATGCTAATGCAACACGAGAAAGTGATCGCTTATGCTTCCCGTCAACTAAAAGTTCACGAGAAGAATTACATGACGCATGATTTAGAATTAGGAGCTGTTGTGTTTGCACTCAAGATATGGAGACATTACTTGTACGGTACCAAATGCACCATATACACTGATCACAAGAGTCTCCAGCACATCTTTGAATAGAAGGAGATAAACATGAGACAACGTCGTTGGGTCGAGTTATTGAACGACTATGACTATGCGATCAAGTATCATCCGGGTAAGGCTAATGTAGTAGCTAACGCCTTAAGTCGAAAGGAAACACCTAAGCCAAAACGGGTTCCAGCATTACAGCTTAGCATTCACACCGGATTACCTGATCAGATTCGTAATGCTCAACTTGAAGCTTTGAATGATGAGAACCTGAAGGCAGAGTCCATGCGGGGCATGGAAAAGCAATTAGAGACCAAACCTGATGGAATCCGTTATTTCATGGGATGAATATAGGTTCCTTTGTATGGAGATTTACGAGAGCTGGTAATGGATGAAGCTCATAAGTCATGATATTCTATTAATCCAGGTTCGGATAAGATGTATCAAGATTTGAAGGTCCTATACTTGTGGCCAATCATAAAAGCTGATATTGCCACTTATGTAAGCAGATGTTTAACCTGTTTTAAGGTTAAGGTGGAATATCAAAGGCCATCCGGTTTACTTCAGCAACCGGAAATTCCAGTATGGAAGTGGGAACAGATATCAATAGATTTCATCACGAAACTGCCTCGGACTCCCAGCGGATGCGATATCATTTGGGTGATTGTAGATCGCTTGACGAAATCTGCACGTTTCCTGGCAATCTGAGAGACTAACCGAATGGAAAAGTTGACTCGTATCTACCTAAAAGAAATAGTCTCTCGACATGGTGTGCCAATTTCCATTATCTCTGATCGTGACGCTCGATTCACTTCATATTTCTGGCAATCTTTACAACGATCATTGGGAACACGGTTGGATATGAGCACTGCGTATCATCCTTAAACTGATGGTCAGAGTGAGCGTACGATCCAAACTTTGGAAGACATGTTGCGTGCCTGTGTGATTGATGTTGGCAGCAGTTGGGAAACTCACTTACCACTAGTTGAGTTCTCTTACAATAACAGTTATCACACGTCAATCAAGGTTGCTCCGTTTGAGGCACTGTATGGGCGCAAGTGTCGATCACCTATTTGTTAGGCAGAAGTTGGAGAAATCCAACTTACGGGTCCTGAACTTGTGCACGAGACGACTGAGAAGATCGTGCAAATTTGTAACCGTATGGCAGCAGCACGTGATTGACAGAAGAGTTATGTTGATAAGCGTCGTAAACCGTTGGAATTCCAGATTGGTGATAAAGTACTTTAGAAAGTGTCACCTTGGAAAGGTGTGATCCGCTTCGGGAAATGGGAAAAACAAAACCCTAGATACGTGGGACTATTTGAGATTACCAAACGAGTTGGCCCAGTAGCTTATCAGTTGAACTTACCTGAAGAACTCAGTGGAATACACAACGTATTTCACGTGTCAAATCTGAGGAAATACCTGACTAATGAATCACTTGTCGTTCCATTAGGGGAACTAGAAATAGATGGACAACTTTGTTTCGTCGAGGAACGAGTAGAGATTATGGATCGAGAAGTCAAAACCCTAAAGTGCAACAAGATTCCCATTATGTGTGTTAGATGGAATTCGAAGCATGGAGCAGAATTTACCTTGGAACGCGAGAATCAGATGACGAAGAAGTATCCACAACTATTTAAGATATCTTTTCCTTAAATTTCAAGACGAAATTCCAATCAACAAGGGGATGATGTCACAACTCTCGCAAAGCCTTATACATCTCTTTGTTTTGCTTTCATTTTAGAGATTTCAAAGCCCTTAACCTATGCAAGTTCAAAACACCCTACTATTATTGTTGTTCAATCTTGGATGCTGTGTTAACCAGATGTTTCTAATTTTCGGGACGAAAATTCCTTCAACAAGGGGATGATGTGACAACCTGTGTTTTTCAAGTTAGCATCGTTACCGCTATTTAACTCTCTCCGATAATTCAATATAAATCATTTTTTTCTCAATGATTGATGACCATTAATAAAATTTCTACAACAAGTAAACTTATTATTCAAATTGTTAATAATAATTGGTTACAAGTTGGCTAAAATTAACTAAATTAATTAACAAAGTGTTAAATTGTGTAACTAGAGGGACCTTTGTGCAACTTTTTTTAAACCCATGCTATACAATCGTAACCTCTCCATCGACACCCTTACATTCGCAAACCCTAACCCCTTGACACCTTACGGCAACCTCCAACCATCTTGAGTAATCACCGCGCATTCTTCGTCATTCTTTCCTTCACCACCGCAAGTCCTCGTTCACCGACATAACCCCGTGAGAAGCTATCGAGGCGACACCGTACGGTACGATCTACTCTTTGTTTATTCGACTTTGTTATATTAATTAAATGTACATTCAGGTAAATCGGAAAACCAAATCTTTTGTGAGTTCAATTGCCTGTTGCTCTGCACTCGAGGTGAGTTTTCACGGCCTTATTTTACATTCTTTTCTTTTCGGGGGAGACGGCCTCCCCACAAAATGTGGGGGAAAGACCGCGTACATCTTCCCTTAAATGGAACGGACCCTCCCTGGACCCTGCGAAAACGCGGGAGCTCTTTGCAGCACCAGGTACGCCCTTTTTTCTTTTCGGGGGAGAAAACATGCAAACAATATTTTTGTTATAGTTACCAGTATTATTGATATCGCCTCATAAGTTAGTGTAGACACATTTGAAAGTCCTTACAGTATCAAACCGTTAGTAATGGGATTAGCGAGGTAATTCTGAGTAGTACTACTGGGTTTGACAAACCCCGCCCGGGCTAGTCACGCTAGCTTGATTGGAGGTCGAACGGGTGCGTAATTGACCTAACAATTGCCACGGTCTATGAAAGACGTGGTGGAAAGGCACTAAACACACACAGTCAGCTTCGGTTTGAAACACTAAGTAACCTGTTTATAGGCTAGCTACCTATCGATATGCTTTATATACTAAACCATATGAAACACTTTCTGACACATTACTTGTTGTTTAAACCTGTGGACTCACCAACTTTATGTTGACACACTTTAGCATGTTTTCTCAAGTCACAGAAACGCACAAAGTTAGGGACTCAGCTAGGGATGCATTCATGGCATACACTACGACTCAACCATTTTATTTTGTTAAACATTCATTGCTTTATGGTTTAAACGCATGTTGACTTTGTTAAATTGTTGACTTACTATTTTCGAAATGCTTCCACAAGCATGAAACACTTATGGTTGATTTTAATGTTCGATTTCTTAATGTGATGTTTTACAATTAATGATTCTTGTGTAACTGGTGCTATCTAAGATCCTGGTGTGTCACACACCTGACGGTAAAATCCCGTTAGCGGATTTTGAGGGTGTGACATACTCTCACTTAGTTAAAACTCTTCATGAATAGGATTTATTATTCATGTACATGTTGTGGGAGTCAAGTTCACACAACGAATGATTGCCCTAAGTACTTATACAAGTGTAAGGATGGGAAAAGAAAATTATATATGTTGGATATCTATTAAGATGATGCACCCTCATCTTATCCGTACTACGAGGCATCTTTCTCATATTGTAAAAAAATTTATCATTCAGAGGCATATGATAGGTGATGGATCATGCTTACTGGATCTAGAACCATATGATGGTGAATCTATTGCCTTTGGAAGTGATACACATGATGATACATTATTGACAGGGGAACAGTCAGCAATGACAAGGTAAGTTTTGATTATATGAACTATATGAAAGAGTTAAACTATAATCTACTGAGTGTGTAACAGTTATGTGATAAAAAACATAACATATTTTCACAAAGCATGAATGTGTTGTATTATCCACTGTGTTTGAAATTGCAAACGAAAAAATACTATTAAGAGCTCGCAGGAAAGACAATATAGGTTCCTTTTCGCACGGATTCACCAAGTTTTCTCCTGTACTGTTCTCTTCGATTTCGAAGGTTTCAACCTTATATTTTCACCATTTTGGTTACAATTTGATTAATTAAGTGTTCAATTAGCGATTTAGGTTTAATTAAGATCCTAATTGTCTTTAATTGATTCAATTAATCACGTTTTAAGCTCAAAAAGTCATCAATTCTTCGAACACCAAGTTTAGTAGCTTCATTATCTTCAAAATTGATCAATAACTGCAAAAATAAGCAAAACACTTCGAACAACAATGAATTCAGTGCTCATGAACTCTTTAAAACACTTATTCAATCTTCAGTCAATCGATCTAGAGCATACCAAGCTCTGATACCAATTGTAAGGATCATTACAATAACAAAGATCGATCTCGTAATGTGAATGCGGAATATAAACGATCACAGATTAAGAAGAAGTAGAATCAATCACACATAACACATAAGTAAATAAACTTCACTTGTATTGTTCTTTGAATTAGAATGTTTACAATGAGTATAAAATTCAGAAAATGATTAAAAGCCGTCTAATTACAAAACTAAACTTTTCTATTTATAACAAAAAGAAGTTCTCGCGCGAAACCATTAGTTCTCGCACGACTAGTAGTTGTTGCACGAGAAGCAGTTTTCGCCGGTAACTTCAGGATCTCGCATGAACTTCTTGATCTTGATCTTTATCTTGATTTGATTTCCCGAGCCTCTAAGTTCAACCCTTATAAAATATTTGTTTTGTTTTTCAATTCTTGTTAACGCTTGCAATTACATACCTTGTAACACTTGCACAATTAAAAATCATGCATAACTTTATTTACTTGATTGTGTGTACGTTTTGATATAGTTCGGTTTGATTATTATTGTTGATCGTTTTTAGCATCCAATTACATTGATTTCGCCTCTGTGATTAATTTGATTTTCAACCTAAATTGAGCGTGATTGAGAAAGTTCCTAAACCTTACATATCATATAAAAGATATATCAGCTGCCTATTCATTCTTTCTTCGTCCCGTAAGAAAATACTAGCTCTTATTAATAGCCAAATATATTTACACTGAGTTACGGAAAATTCTAAGAATCATCAAATTTGTTGTATTGTAGAAAAATGTTAACGCATAAATATGAAAAACTTTTCATACGTGTAAAAGCTTAGGAAAAGAAATTTGTTTATCTGATTTAATCTAATTTATTTACTCACATAAGTAGAAAGGTGTCAAACTAACTATTATAAAATGATTTACGATCTCTTGAGTGCGAATAAATCAATTGTTTTTAAGTTTACATACTTTCACACAAAACATTTTTAACACAACTAAATGGGCAAAATCTTTTAAACATATTTTTAAAACTTTCAGCAGACTACATCTAGCCTCTTAAACATTATTTATCATCAAATCTGGTTGTACGAAAACATCCTATATCATTTGAAGTAAAACATACGTAAAACTGAAAGAACCATCACTTTTACACATTAGCATTGAGAACGTAAACTCCTTGGGCGCTATATTTAAAAAAAAAGATAAATGTTATGAATAGAGTATACAGGTAGTTGTCTAATATCTATTCTTCCATAGGTCGAAACTCGAGGCCACCTATTATAAGGCCAAACATAGTTCCTTCATAACTTACGAGTTTCAGTTTTCCTAAAAGAAAACCATTTTTTAACACAAAATCCCAGTTGAATTTGGAAAGATAACCTCCAACCATCCATCTTTCCTCTTCTTTGAAACACGATCACTATCATGTAAATTCCATGGGCTAGGGGATCTAAAATAAATAATCTCTTTACTCTTCCAGTGAAATTGATCTCGTACAATAACCGGACAATGCAGCCCGTCACAGTTTTCTGAAAGCTTAAACACAAGGTAACACGCGCATTCTGTATTTTGGGACATCATCATTCGACATTTCTTTATATACCACTTGATACATAATACGGACCGCCGTGGAACCTTATATATCCATTCAACTCTGCATGTGCAATAATTCATGTTATTACCTTCTTAATCACAAGTCACATTTAATAAGGCATATGAAACCACATGTAAGAGGTATTAGTTTGAATACACATATGATAAGTATGATTTTGACCTACTGTTAAATAAATGAGTTGATTGGGAAATTTTATTTAAACCAATAAACTATGTCACCAAATACAGTAAACTGTAAGATGTTTTATTATATAAAATCATCTATTTCAACCTGAACCCATTTTTGGATAGAACTACTCGTTTTGACTCGAGCCCCTAGTCGGCTACACCCAACCCACCCGTTTTGCAAAGATAAACGAGGATGTGTATGAATAGGGAATGCACAAGGGAAGGGATGAATTTGAATGAGATAATATAATGAAATTAAAAATAAAAAAATAAAAAAAATAAAAAACCTGGATTGGGCCGAAGATTTTGAATTTAGAAGTGTCAGGTTAGTAGGGTCGTACACAATCCACTTTGAAGATTCAATATGATAAACCTTTCTTTTCATTTTACTTAGCGGGTGCCAAAGCATCTGATGTTTCTTTATCTTCATTTTATTATATGACTTCAAGACTTGTTGCACTTCTAACTTCTCCATTTTTTCTTGAGTCACCTGATAAATATGGTAAGGCCACGTTATATATGATTGTCATGTAAAAATGAAAATATTACCTACGAAGCTAGATATGTTCGGAAATGTAAGCAAAATAAAACTAAAATGTATTTTCAAACTTGCATTATCAACGGCTCGAAACTCAATCCCTTCAATATAGATGGCGCGGCTATCACAATAGCATCGTGAAAATCCCTCTAGCAGAACCTCAAATTTAGTATCTTTCTTGTGATGAGAGAATCGAAACAATTCAATTATCATCCAGTCGTCATCTCTCCATGTAGCAAAATATGCATGTAAGTTTTCCTTCCCCATTTTGTACGTTAGGTTCACATACATCCTATTAGCATGAGATTTGCTTGGACCACAAATTTAAATACAAGGTGAACACTATAGTTTACATTAGATGGTAAAAATTGAGGTTTTATCTTTATTTGGATATTCAGATTCGAAATATCCAACATCTCTGCTACCTTCTGAAACCTGCACATAATTTTACATAATTAAATTGTCTTCAAATTATATTTACTAAGTAGGAAACTAAGTGTGCGTTTGTATGCAGAAATTCAAAGGAACTTAATGGAATTAGTATTTGAATTTCATGCATAAATGTGTTTGTTGAATTGGTAGATATTTGTTGGAATTAAAATTTGAATTGCATTATTTGGTTTACAAGAAATTTGAATTGGAATTAAATCTCTCAACTTCCTTCAAATGTAGGATATTAAAATCATTTCAAATTTTGAAGGAATTCAAAATCCTTCGACCACCCCCGCCCCCAGATCGCCGCCACCACCCATTTGCCGACTCTTGCAAGCTCCCTCCAACCCTGACCGGTGACCGCCACCGACCGCCCCAAATCATTTGACGTCCCATCCACCTCCTGCTTGCCGCCCTGCCCCCCTAACAACCCAAACCCACCAACAATCGACTGTGCCCGCAGCCAGTTTTGACAATTGACACTCGCCACCGACTATGCTCGCCGCCAAAAAATGACCATCTCCTCCAACGGTGCCCAGGGCCGACCACCGATCATCTTCGTTGACCGTGTCAGTTTTGGACATGCTCGACGGCGATTGTCGGTTTTTGTGGAGGGCGTGAGTGGTTGGTGGCGGCTGCGGGGGGGGGGGGGGAGGGTACGGTTTGTTGCCGTCGATGGCAAGGGCAACATATGGTCAGTGATATGTAGCTGCGATGATTGATAGTCGGAGATGTTGGCGGTTTGCAATGAGTGATAAATTTTAGTTCTTTTATGGGTGCTTTGTGTCACGGACTGATTTGTTCTGTTCTCGTGTGGCACTTAGATTCGTTCTAAGTCAGCCTTCTTGATCTTGAATGAATGGTTTTCGGCAGCGGAAGTCTTTGTAAAGGAATGTTGGATTTGTAGTACACAAGTGGAATGCTTGTGATGTGTGATTACAACACAAGAAGATTGCTTGTATTACTATGAACACAAGTACAAGACTTTGATGTTACAAGGAGCTTAGGTGGTTTCAAATGAGCTACCAACCTTGGTTTAAAAAGCGCTTTGAGGCGCCGCTTAAGGCGTGAGGCGCTAGAGGCGTTTTCCCGAGCGCTTCGTTTCACCGAGGCGCTGCCTGAACAAGAAGCGCCCTGAAGCGGCGCTTCAGGAGTGAGGCGTGAGGCGCTATGAGGCACTGCTTCATGTGTTTTGGGCACAATCAGGCTTGTTTGAAGTGGGTTAAAAATTGGGCCTTTTTATTAATATTAACTTCTGGGCCTGGATTAAAAATTGCAGCCCAACCCATTAAAACAAAATCTGATTATTTCAAAATTAAAACCCTATTATTACAGCCCCCTCTGCCCTAAACACGATGAATGATTGATTTGAGACACTTATTTATGTTTTTAAGATGTTTAATTATGTTCTAACTTTAAATTCTAAGTATGTTTTGTGTTTATGTTTGTGTTTATGATTATGAAGTGAAATGTGTCATGCATAATAATTTTTTATTATTATTTTTAATTTTATCGCCTCGCATACGTGAAGCCCTCGCCTCGCGCTTGAGGCGTAGCGCCTCGATTTTGGTACCAAAGCGCTTCGCCTCGCCTCGCGCTTTTTTAAACCAAGCTACCAACATCACCTATTTATACTAGTTCATATGATCTAGAGTCTTCCTAATCTAGATCATTCTAATACAAGATATTTACATGGATTTCTCTAGATTCTCATGGTCTTTCATGGTTGCTCCATGGCTGATTTTTGTAGCATTTTCTAGAGAGTTCCGTGGTCTTTAAGGGCTGCACAAGTTGCTCCTTTATAGCAGCCTTTTATGCTCGGTTTCTAGCACGTCCTGGGACGTTCTAGAGTCTTCCAAGGCTGCAATGTTGCTGCAGAATTATATGGGTTGTTCCGGAGTTTTCCGGGCAGCCTTTCTTGCTTCGTAAGTGCCCCTAATCGATAAAAATTAGTGTGTTGCGGCCTGCGTTTTGGCGGGTCGTGACATTTGTCACTAAAATGCATTTAGAATTTAATTTTATTGATAGATTCTATTTCTCATCAATTCAATCATTTGATAAATATTGAATTCTTAATCCAATTCCTTTTAATTTCAATTCAAATTCCAACTTCAGTTTTAATCCAACATATTTCACGAACTAAACACACTCCAAGCTTTGTATTTTTCAAGAACATTGTATGAATAACTCTTCGCGGATGATATTGTCTTAATATCAGAATCTAAAGGATGCTTAAAACAAGTTAGAGCAGTGGAGAGCAGCGTTAGAGAGCAGAGGATTAACGATAAGCCGTTCTAAGACGGAATACATGCATTGTAACTTTGGTGGCGACGACGAAGAGGACACCCAAATCAGTATCCAGGGCATGCCGGTCACACGGACATCTAGGTTCAAATACCTGGGCTCGTACCTGCAGGAGGACGGAGAGATACACAGCGATGTAGCTCACCGTGTCCAAGCAGGATGGTGCAAGTGGAGAGCAGCGTCAGGGATCCTATGTGATAAGAGGTTTCCAGCAAAACTTAAGGGAAAGCTATATAGAGTGGCGGTACGACCAGCTATGCTATATGGAACAGACTGCTGGGCCATAAAGAAATCGCACGAGAAACAAATAGAGGTTGCGGAAATGCGAATGCTAAGGTGGATGTGTGGCCATACAAGACTACACATGACTAGATCGGATAAGAAACGAAGTGTTTCGACAAAAGTTAGAAGTGGCTTCTATTGCAGATAAAATACGAGAGGGAGATTAAGATGGTATGGACATGTCAAGAGGAGACCAATGGCAGCACCGGTCAGAGCAGTGGAGAACATCATCATAGAGGGTAGGAAGAGTAGAGGACGACCTAGGTTGACTTGGGAAGAGAGAATTAGGCGAGATATGGAACACTTGCACCTCTCTGAGCACATGATCGAGGACAGGAGTGAGTGGAGACGTAGAATTAAAATTAAGGACTTTTAGTGGTTCTGTAGCTAGGAAAAGACCTCGTTTACTTGTTATGGGGCCTGATGTGTATGTAGTACGCTTGGATCTTTTAGGGGAAACTTGCTGCTTTCCTGATGCATGCTTGTTCATTTTTATACTTCCTTTTGGTGATATTTTAATGTTTGTTGTATGAGGTGTGCTGTACCATATACCATATATCATATATCGTACGTTTGAATATATGTTGATTCGCTAGCGTTATAGCTTTGTAGCGAGCCAGGGTCTCCTTGGAAGCGGTCTCTCTACCTATCCGGATAGAGGAAAGACTTGCCACCACCTACCCCTCCCAGACCCTGCTCTTGAGTGGGATATACTGGGTTTGTTTGTTTGTTTGTTTGTTTGTTTGTATGAATAACTCTAGTTGAACATGTTTTTTTAATTATTTATGTTTTTCCTCAAAAAGATTTGGAAAACAAGCTCAGTTTTCCACAGTAGGGTAATATAAGTTTTTAATTCTATTAATTACACACTTGTGCTCGTAAAGTAAATACCTTTTTTTATGGACTGCTATGATGTGGAACATATAACATAAAGAATCAAACATAAAGAGAAAAAGAGAAGAACCTTGACTCTTGAATAGATCTCCACCTATGTGACCAACGATTTTTAAATGAAAACAATCTTGCTGATATCATCTCATTTCTTTCTCCGTTATCACCATTGAAAACCACTGTTATACATAACAAAACAAACTTCATCATTACCAGCCCGTTTCATTAGAAGAATGATTGATTGTAAAGTATTCCATATAATAATAGAATTGACCTCTAGAACACTTTGTAACTAACAAGATTCATATAAATTGTGAAAGGGTGTATATTAAAGAAAACTAGTCAATTTAAGACAGGATAGATATCTAATCTGCCTTGGCATACTGTTTAAAAATCAGAATAAGATCCGCAGAATACAAAATAACATATGACAAGTAACAAATACCAGGTTATCATCTTTAAGGAGGATTCCTTTAAGGAGTATGTTGTGGATTTCCTTTTTGGCCATTGTGGAGTAGACATCTGGAGACTCTGAAAACTGAAGTATTTCTCTGTAGTTTATAGGCAATTTAGCCTCCCATATTTCATAAGCCTCCTGCATATTACTTAAAGAATTAAAAATAATGTTTCTAATGCATCCAACATCTAATTGAAAAACCTATTATAATTTCCACTTTGATATTTGATTTATTTAAGCATTGAGAAATAAAATACAACAAAACTATCTTGGTTTTGATTTGTAAATTCCAGTTTCTATGATGTACAGTAATGTATCTTCATGGAAACTAATACTTTTTTGTAAGTTTGTATAAACTCACTTGAAATTCCAAGGCTTTTTGAAGTTGTACTAACACCTCGCCCGCGGTGGGTCGTTCTTTTCTCTCTTCATGTAAGCATTGAAATGCGATCCTTCGAAATGTAGCCAATGACTCCAGCACAATTTGTTCTTTTATACCCTCAAATACAATCTCATCAACTCGTGCTAGTTGAAAGTGACGCTTAACTATCATGTCCAAAAACTGACTGCTATCTACGAAGCCCTCAGGACACGCCAATCTCCCGCACAAGATTTCAAACAAAATCACACCAAATGAGTAAATGTCAGATTCTTTGGTTAAGATATGATTTTCCCAATATAACGGGTCACAATAGCCAGGTGAGCCTATAACATCTTTCTTGTCATACTCAAACTCTTGATTTGTTGGATATGTTAAGGAAAGCTCAAATCCACAAATTTTTGCTTTCCAATCCTCTGTTAAAAGGATGTTGGAACTTTTTATGTCTCTATGTATCACAAGTTCTTGCCCTCCTTCTCCTCCATGAATAAAATTCAACCCCTTTGCAATATCAATGCAAATTTTAAGTCGTGTGCTCCATGAAAAGTTAGTATCGCTCAAATAACTACAGAGACATCCATTAGAGGCGTTCTCATAAACAATGATTTTTTCATCCATTTCTTTACAATATCCTTTAAGACCAATGATATTCTCTTGTTTATGAGTGAAAAGAAATTCAAACTCTCTCAAAAAACCATGTTCCTGAACCGATTTGTTGAACCGCTTTACAACAACTTTCATACGCTCCTTATTGTATTGAACTTCTCCTCTATATAACTTCCCGTATCCTCCTCTTGTGATGCAGTTTTCATCATTGAAGTTTCTTACTCCTAATGATATGTCTTCAAGTGACATTTTGAAGGTGTCCTTTCGGTTTTCCTGTAAACAATGTCTTTAAACATTAAATTGGCCGGAAAGTATACGTTTATTTCAATAATATGCCGAAGATATAGAAACTGCATAGAGGTACGTGCATACCTTTATGTGGGTACATGCCACATTTTTTATTGATAACTAATGTATATTTAATTGATTATGAACCACAAATTTTAGTTTTGAAAGTATAGCTCACAAAATAAAAGCCTAACATGAATACTTAAGCTTTTTACAAGTTACCCTACCCTATAAATAAATGTTGCTAATCAAGTGTTGTGATAAAGTCCTACAATCATTAATCCATAATAAAGAACACACACACAGGGGAGGTATCCCTTAAAAGCTATGTTATAATTAAAAACCGTAAAAATCAAGGCTTGCGTATATGTGTACAATTGTGGGTTAAGTGTATGAAATACATACAAGTTATGTATATGTAAGTTGTTTCATTATCATTGACGTTCCTTGGAGTTTATATTAAAAATACATAATGAACTCAAAAATAAGGTTGAAGTTTACTCAAATATAATTTAAACAATTAATAAATTAAATCAATTATAAGTTATGTGATTGGGTATTGATGGTTTCATGGTTTTTAATTATAAACATGGCTTTTATTATATATATATATATATATATGTATATATATGTATATATATATATATATATATATATATATGTATATAATGTATATAATATATATATGTATATGTATATATATATGTATATATATATATATGTATAGTGTGTGTATAATATATATCACACATATGCACTACTTACTACTTATCACGGCTATAACTATTAAGATCGTATTTTTAAAACTGACTTACTTGAAATTTTATTGCATTCTGAAGCTCCTTGATGACGTCTTCAATGGTTGGACGCTTTGCTTGAGTTTTTGCCAAACATTGATATGCAATTTTCGAAAATGCATTCAAAGAATCTTGACAAGGTCCTACTTTCAGACTAGAACTAAGTTCATGAGCTTCATTAGTTATTTTGGGATCTAAAAGTTCCTTTAGTGTTCCATTTTCAAAGTGTCTTTGTGCAATAGGTGCAAGCCCCTTCTCATTTTCATACATGTATTTTGAATCATATGCCAATGTCCCTGAGAAGATCTCAAATAAAACGACTCCAAAGGAGTAAATATCCGATGCTTTTTTTAACTTACCTGATCTAGCATATTCTGGATCTAGGTACACATTTGTACCTGCAATATGCATTGTATTTATGGTGCTGCCATGTTGGTTCATGGGATGAAATTTAGAAAGCCCAAAATCAGCAATCTTTGCCTCCCAGTTCCTTCCTAATAGAATATTAGCACTTTTTATATCACGGTGTATTATCCTTCTTTTTTCCTCGGTGTCTGTGTGCAGGTGCCTTAATCCTTGTGCAATATCAATAGACATCCTCAAGCGTTGCATCCACGTAAGATTAATCATGTTTTTCTCCAAAAAATTATCCAAACTTCCATGAAACACATGTTCATAGACAAGGAGCATTTCATTACCCTCGACACAAAGCCAAGAAGAGACACTATATTGGGATGCTCACATGTACTAAGCGTATCAAGTTCGGCCAAGAACCCCGCTTCACCATCTTTTTATTGAAGATGCGCTTTATGGCTACAGTGTTACGCATTTTGGAAGTTCAACTTTATTATGCATTTTGGATGCCAAGAAACTTTTTATGTCAATATGACTAAGCTCTGCTTTGTACACTTCCCCATATCCGCCATACCCAAGAAGATATTTTGGGTGAAAGTTCTCTGTGGCCGACTGTATATCCTCAAGTGGAATCTTCAAATGTTCCAAGTTATGCAACTACAACACCAAGTATTACATTAAAAGAGAGGGTTATAGCCTATACATGCAAGAAAAGAAGAAAAGAAGATCAAAATCATAAGAATACACAAGAAAACATGATATAGTTATTTATTTGATTACCGACATAATAAAAGTTTACTTACTTGAAAGTATAATGCTTTCTCAAGTGACTTGATGACGACTTCCAATGTAGGACGCTCACTTGGAGTTTCTATCAAACACTGATATGCTATTTTGGAGAATGTGTGGAAGAATCTTGGTTGGGCCAATTTTTAGAGTATAACTGCACTCTTGAGTTTCTTCCATTATCCTAGGATCTGCAATATTCTCTAGTTTTCCTTCATTAAAGTGTCGTCGTGCCATGGATGCAAACTCATCGACATTTTCGGGCTTGTAAAATGGATCATAGGCTAACCTCCCACTTAGGATCTCAAATAAAATTATTCCAAGAGAGTAAATATCGACTTCAACAAGTCTTTGGTTGGATGGTATCCGAGGTACATCAATGGGCCCCACAACCAGGATCTAAAGTTAGCTATTTTTGCGGTCCCCTTCTGATCCAAAACAACATACGCGCTAAGCATTCCTTGATATATGATACTTGACTCACCCTCCATATCGTTAAGACACTTTAACCCGTGTGCAATATCAAGGATATACGTATTCGTTGCTCCCAAGTATGATAAGTCGTACTCGTGCTTCCCAAATAATCAACGAGGGTTTGTTTAAAAGCACATTCAAAACAAGAATCATCTCAGAATCTTCATCACAGAAGCCAAGAAGAGTGAGTAGGTTGGGATGCTTACATTTATTAAGCATGTCAACTTCTGCAATGAATTCATTTCTTCTCTTTTCATATTTCTGAATATCGATGAGTCGTTTAATAATCACTGTCTTCTTTGGCAGCTCACTTTTATTCTCCCTTCTATTGTCGACCCACATTCCTTATAAAAATGATCCAGCTCTCCTCTGTACACCATGTTATCTCCTTGAGACTTAATACAATATTCATTGGCAAAATCATATGTGGCCAACTTTATATCACTGAGTGGAATCTTCAAGTATGCAAAGCTGTCTTTCAACCGTAACTGTATGATGAGAAAACAGGAATTGTTATACTCGAAATATCTTGTAACACAATTATTTTGGTTGAGTTACATTAATATTTATTACTAAACACTATATTAACATATTAATATGGATGTAAAACAGTGGAATGTTGTAGCAAACACATCCAAAAACTTCATCATGCACGTCTTGTATTTGAAGTAACCTCTCAATGCAAAGTGAATACTAACCTGTTATTTAACTTAGCCAAATAGTACAAGATCTAAAGCTTCTCCTAATCTCTAATTCAAAGTGTAAATTAGGTTTCGTATGAGGTTGTTAGCGATAATTTCTAGTCTTGGACTAGTGGTCGGTGTTATCCAAAGTTGGATTTCAACAAGTCAGTTTAATCCAATATTATTAAATCATACACTGCAGCTATTTGAATAGTAGTTTAACAACTTAGGTTAGCCTATATAAACAGAGTAATGGTATGCTACTGTAATTAAGTTTCTGGGGTAATCTACTAATTAATTGCAATAAAAGTTTGAGGTATTATTCTTATTGTAAAGAAACAACGAATTTTTTTTTAACAAAAGGGGTTAATATTTTATTCAACTTAGTCAAAAAAGGCATAAAAAGCATGCATAGTTTAAGTTTCTAAATTAAGGATACTTTTCTATTTATAGTGGTTTGCCCTGTGAAATTTTTTCTCCAACCAACCAATGCTAAAAAGAAAAATTGGTTTTGTTTTAAAGGATTGTACAATGAGTTTTAAAACTTGTAATTACCTAAAATCTTATGTAAAATTACTTTGTTGTCCTTTCTTATATGTATAATATAGATATAGATCAAGGATAATAAGTAGAAAAATAGCTATTTTTAACTTCAAACATTTACTTACTTGAAAGTCTAATGCTTTCTCAAGAGACTTGATGACAACTTCCAATGTAGGACGCTCGTTTGGAGTTTCTAGTGCCAAACATTGATATGTGATTACGGTAAATGCATCTAAAGACTCTTGAGCTTTTCCCATTATCGTACGATCTACCATATTCTTTAGCGTTGCAAGCCCATTGTCTCTTTCAGTGATGTAAAGTGGATCATAAACCAACCTCCCAGTTAGGATCTCATATAGAATTACTCCAAGAAAGTAATATGGTCACCAACAACTCCAATTCTTTCATATTGTTGCAACAAAGGAGAATACTTTCGATTGACTACGAGGAGGTTAAAGTTAGCAATCCTTGCGGTCCAATTCTCATCTAAGAAAATACATGCGCTTTGCATTACTTGGTGTATCATACCTAGTTTTCCCTCCATGATTTGGTGAAGGTACTTCAAGCCATGTGCAATATCAAGGCTCATACGTATTCTTTGTTCCCACGAATTGTTACCGGGACATTCTAGATAATCAATGAGAGTTTCTTTGGAAGCACTTTCAAAAACAAGACACATCTCAGAATCTTGATCACAAAAGCCAAGAAAAGGGAGTAGGTTGGGATGCTTACAACTATTAAGCATTTCAATTTCTGAAATGATACTGGCTGTTGTTTTGCGGTCACCTTTGTCGATGCGTGCAATACATACCGTCTTCTTTAGCAGATTACCTTATTTTTTCGTTTCTACTGTCAATACACTTTCTCTATCAAAATGATATAGCTCTGCTTTATACACTTGGTTATATTTGTTTGCCTTGATGATGTATGCATTGTGAAAATTATTTGTGGCAAATATTATTTTCTCAAACGGAATCTGCAAGTATGCAATTTTTTCCATCCATGACTGTATGGAAGAAAGAAGAGTGTTCAGGGCTATCTGTATAGATAATTAACAGAAAGGATTTAATATCAAAGGATAACATAAAGAAAATCAACCCAACCTCCATTTGAATAATATGATTATTATATTAATCTATCATTTAACCTTGATTGACAGCTTAAACTAAAAGGTGGTTAATGGAAGTACGTACTTACAGTATTTTCATGTCCCACTTGAATATCAAACGCATTATGAAGCCTTGTCACAACTTGATGCATACTAGGGCGTTCACTAGGTTGCTCCTTCAAGCAGTCATATGCTGTTACTGAGGCGATATCCAGTGACCGTTGGTGCATTTGTGTACTCAGATAATTTTGATTAATCAGATCATCCAGATGCCTGAGATCCTCTATCTCTCGACATCGGTTCACGTCTTCAGTTGTTGCTTTCCTCCCACAAAGCACTCCCAGCAACATGACGCCCCAAGAGTACACCACATCAGTGTCTTCAGACTCTGTGTTTTCTATTAGCACTTTGGCTTCCCAATCTTCATCTAACAATATTTTGAACCCACCCTTGATGATAATATCTTTATCCATGTATATCAAAGCCTTTGCAGCACCCAAACATATATTCAATTTTTGGGAGCATTTGAGGGTTGTTAGATATTTCTCCAGACTTCCATTAACCACATGCTCCATAACTATCATCCTGCTTTCATCTTTCTCATCACAAAAACCAATCAAAGACACAATGTTTCTATGCCTGAAACGAGACAACCTCTTAACCTCTTCATAAAAGTCAAATGCGAGAGTAGTGGTAGTATACCTATACCTCCGTATAACAACTTCACGGATCTTTACTTGGGCCGCAAGGGCAGCACTCCTTTGTAAACATCTGAAATGTCACTTCGTTTCAACACGTTTTCTTCAGAAAAATCATTGGTGGCGATTAGTATATCCTCTAGTGGAATTCGTAAGCGATCGAGCTCTTCATCTGAAGAAGACATGGGGTACGTTACAATTCGATCTATGTATGTATCATCAAACTAATAACCAAAGGAGCTATAGATTGAGCTGCCGATTTTAAACAATCAATACTTGTATAGGAAAACGTGATCTGCGAGTTCACAGCTGGTGTTTTGATATTGGTCAACTGTCTGCAAACTTTATATTTAAATCTGAGAGTTGATAAACCCCGAACAACACCAGAGTAGGTGCCTCGGTGGTATCCAAATTTGTATTTATTATTATTTCTTTTTCAAGTTTCACTGTAATCTTGGTTCTTTAATTACTTTTTTTTCAACATTTCAAATAAACAATTTATTTGTTTTTGATAAAATTTTATTCTTAGTATTTGTAAAAAGGAATCATATTTTATATTTTTTATATACATTGAAAAGCTGGAAGGGTTGCCCTAGGTTGCGTGGTGAATTTATGTAAAACATTTGAGTTGGATTGAGTTGTGGAGTTGTAAGAGAGATATAGTTTTTTATTAAACGTTGAGTTGTGAATTCTATATGAAAAACTTTGTTGGGTTATAAGTGAAAGATAGAATTTTTTTCAAATAAAAGGTTCAGTTGGACCGCACAACGAGATCAAATGCTTCAAGGTTGTATGTGATTAGACGAAAAGTAAATGTTTAATTAATTTAGAAAGAAAACATTTGTATCACAAAGCTTGTCCCATAAAGGTTTTGAACTCGAATCGAACCAATGGGGTTCCCATCGGTTAAGGTTTTACATTGGTCCGAATCATTTCAAACTTAAATCAGTTCTTTCTTTGACTTGGTTCTAACCCATTTGATTAGACTCGTTTAAACATTTTGATCCTTGTTGATAACAAAGGCTTGGATTCAGAAACAAAAACAAGCATCAATTAATAAATAAACAAAAATAAAAGAGCAAGATAAAATGTCATAATCTTCTATATGTGTAATAATATTATTACAAAGAAAAAAATAATGATTTTGATTGATTTTAACGGGTTTTCGCAAGTTCTCATAATAACATAGGGTTTTCGTTTAAAGTTTTTTCTATGTTCAATTTTTGAACAAACAAAAACGAGAAACAAGGAAAGAAGAATCGTATGAGTGGGTTCGAAAGTAGATTAGAGGCGCGTTACCTAGTAGTAAGGGTGTTCAAAAGATGTTCGAATTCAAGAATCCCATCTAAAAATTCGATAATTGATCCAAAGTACCCGAATTTTTGGTTATGAGAATCTCCAAATTTCGGATATCAAAAACCAAATTCGGATTTGGATGTCAATTTTAAAAATTTTGGTTTTTAGATATCCAATTATCCGAAACTTAAAATATATTTTTTTAAAATTAATTTATTAAATTGTATATTTATAATTTTATTAAGGTTAGGTTTCATTCATTACTTCATAACATCATAACATCATAACATATCTCTAAACTCTTGCCTCTTTTCTTCTCGGCACCCAATCCCGACCACCCTATCGGCAACAACCATCGTACCTACGCAATCCTTATTGGCGGCTCCTCTTGATCACGAGTCGATGTTTTAGAGTTCAAATGATATATAAATGATTTTACATCGTTGTTATTATAGAATGAGTTTACTTTGTTTATGTTTTGTTTCATAGGTGTTTGAAGCTTAAAGAAGCTTAATTTGAAGAAAAAGAGGCAAAACACAAAAGTGCAAGGACCAATAATGTAAATATAAAAGTAATAAAAATTGGAGTTTTTAAGGGTGTCCCGGCGTATCATACTCTGAGGAGGGGCGTATGATACGCCGGTGGGTGTATCATACTCTAAGGAGGGGCATATGATACGTCAGTGGGCGTATCATACGCTGTGGAGGGGCATATGATAAGACGGTGGGCATATGATACGCCGTATCGTGGGCGTCTGATTTGGCGTATTTGATTAAAATTCCAGAAAGTTGGGCATATGAATGCTGAGGGCGAAATATAAAATGGCGAGGGCGGCGTATCATTCGTGAACTCAATAAACTTGAATAAAATGAGTTAATAACATTTTTGAGTTTTAAAGTTTGATCCTTTGTTATTACATTAATCAAAAGTTGAAGCCTTGAGAATTAGGTTTGGACAAACCCTACTTAAGCATATCATTGTTGAACTTACATAATTGAGAACCCAGAAGTGATTATCTTTCTATAATTAGTAAATCCGTTTTAAAATTCATTGGTTTTTGCATTTGTGTTATTAATTCCATCCAAAGAAATCAATTTCTAAGTTCGTATCTTTAAGTTAATCGATTCGTATTGGTTAACAACTTTTCCCAAATTTTCTGCGGAGACGGCCTTACTTACCCTTACGCAATAAAGTTAGCTAAGACCAGTATTTAACTTGTTTTTGATCATCTCGACAACCCGCTCAAAATGACATCGTTACGGGGAATCAGTGCGTAAAGTGTTATTTTTGTAAATTTTTAGTTTGTTTTGTGTGGTGTTGTTTCTAGGTGTTCTATGTCTCTGTGTTACTCTGTGACAACCCGTGTTTTTCAAGTTAATATCGTTACCGCTATTTAACTCTCTTCGATAATTCAATATAAATCATTTTTTTTCCCATGATTAATGACCATTAATAAATTTCTACAACAAGTAAACTTATTATTCAAATTGTTAATAATAATTGGTTACAAGTTGACTAAAATTAGTTAAATTAATTAACAAAGTGTTAAATTATGTAACTAGAGGGACCTTTGTGCAACTTTTTTAACCCATGCTATACAACCGTAACCTCTCCATCGACACCCTTCCATTCGCAAACCCTAACCCCTTGACACCTTACGGCAGCCTCCAACCATCTTGAGTCATCGCCGCGCATTCTTCGTCATTCTTTCCTTCACCACCGCAAGTCCTCGTTCACCGACGTAACCTCCATGAGAAGCTATCGAGCGACACCGTACGGTACGATCTACTCTTTGTTTATTCGACTTTGTTATATTAATTAAATGTATATTCAGGTTAATCGAAAAACCAAATCTTTTGTGAGTTCAATTGCTTGTTGCTCTGCACTCGAGGTGAGTTTTCACGGCCCCGTTTTACATTCTTTCCTTTTTGGGGAGAAAACAAGCCAAAAATATTTTTGTTATGGTTACCAGTATTATTGATATCGTCTCATAAGTTAGTGTAGACACATTTGAAAGTCCTTACAGTATCAAACCGTTAGTAATGGGATTAGCGATGTAATATTGAGTAGTACTACTGGTTTGACAAACCCCCGCCGGCTAGTCGCGCTAGCTTGATTGGAGGTCGAACGGGTGCGTAATTGACCTAACAATTCCCACGGTCTATGAAAGACGTGGTGGAAAGGCACTAAACACACACAGTCAGCTTCGGTTTGAAGCACTAAGTAACCTGTTTATAGGCTAGCTATCTATCGATATGTTTTATATACTAAACCATATGAAACACTTTCTGACACATTACTTGTTGTTTAAACCTCTGTTTATAGGCTAGCTATCTATCAATATGCTTTATATACTAAACCATATGAAACACTTTCTGACACATTACTTATTGTTTAAACCTATAGACTCACCAACTTTATGTTGACACACTTTAGCATATTTTCTCAAGTCATAGAAACGCACAAGGTTAGGGACTCAGATAGGGATGCATCATGGCATACACTACGACTCAACCATTTTATTTTGTTAAACATTCATTGCTTTATGGTTTAAACGCATGTTGACTTTGTTAAATTGTTGACTTACTGTTTTCGAAACGCTTTCGCAAGCATGAAACACTTATGGTTGATTTTAATGTCCAATTTCTTAATGTGACGTTTTACAACTAATGATTCTGGTATAACTGGTGCTATCTGAGATCTTGGTGCGTCACACACCTGACGGTAAAATCCCGTTAGCGGATTTTGAGGGTGTGACAGATTGGTATCAAAGCAATTGGTTATTGTGAACTAAATTGACATTGCATCTCATTTGCATTGCATTTAGACTATAGCCTGATGCCTTAGTTACACACACGTAGATAATTAAGTTTATACTTGCTTGTTTTGCTTGATTGAGAACTGTTTGCTTTGGCATATTCCTGTAAGCGTTCGACTACAGGATGGTGTCTTCATCTTCTTATGCGATGTCTATGGGAAAAGGCCAGTTCGTCCTGATTCCCCGTTGTTACTGCCTGTTCCTTAGTACGGTGGCGGTGTCTTCATCTTCTTATGCGTATTCCTGTTGAATCCTCGCTCGAACGAGAGCTATTCCTATCATACTTTCTTTACCTACCTTGTTACTTCTCTTCCTTGCCATATCGAGCAGGAAATAGCTGCGCTAGTGGTTCATAGAATTGGGAGATAATTTATCAGGGTTACTTACGATAATAAAATCTTACCCATCTAACCTGAGTACATTGACGGTTTCTTGCTCAAGTGAATGCTTTCCTCAACCGATTCTTTCGTACAACCTTGGTTAATCGACCCTTGACTTAATAACTATATCTTTGATACCTCTATCATTGATAACACTCTGCACTTGACAAGGTATGTTAGCTCGGATAGGAGGGACTAGAGGTGACCATGCAAAGCAAATTACCATCATGGGTGCACACGTAATTGTAATTTGTCATGCATGAGAAGTCTGGCGAACTTTATCGGGTGATAACGGTCATAGTCTGTAAGGCCCCGCTCACCGGCACCCTACTGTTGGTTCTTCATCGCACGTATGACGTAGATTTAATACATGATCATAAAATACGCAGCGGAATTAATAAAACATGCATTCTCATTTCATCATAAAAGCTTTTACATCATTGTCTTGATTACAAAATACAAGTTTTTCTTACAAAATACAAGTTTTTCTTTACATGCTTAACTATACTATGATTGCTGCTGATGCATATTCCACAGCAATCATAGGGTCATACAGCGACCTCTACCGAAAGAAAATAAATAAAAGAAAATATATTCTTCTTCATATAGAAGATATTATGTTCAAAAATATATTTTCTTTCATAGGCAAGATTTTTTAAATAATCATGTTTATCAGGATTATCAAGAAATCTTGCACTTGCATGCAACATGATGTGTTGCGCGCATTACGGGCCCACAACACATGATGTGGCTGCATAATCAAAAAGTGAATGCCATCCCAAAGAGCTGAGTAGCCGCCTCGTGCCATCCTCAGCAACTCTACCTGCCAACTGGAAAACACATAAAAAGTCAGCGTTGCTGAGTGAGTTCTAGTTTTATAATAAAACATACTTTCATTCTTTTATAACTGTTCTTACATACATGTGCTCATACATCATACGTACACGTAGATAATATTAATATTATCTCATCATTCATTACTTACTTTCATTCGTGTACACTTCATCATTCTCGTTTACTTTCATACATACATACTTTACATACTTTCGTACGTACTTTACTTTCATTCATACATTCGTTACTTACGTTCGAACATACATTACATTCATTCATACTTTCATTACTTTCGTTCGAACGTTCTTTACATTCAGTGACATGTACAATACCCCGTTCATCATACATACTACTGGTGCTGGACCTGTGGTGGTTAGCCACGAACGTTGTGCACAAAAGCTGATCCAGTCACCTGGGGTAAGTACATGCACTACTTATCTTTCACCTTACTACTAACATACGTTAGCCGAGTCTGTTGCAGCGCGACTGCTCACCTCAGTGACAATCTTATGATTGCCTGCTAACCGAGTCTGTTGCAACACGAAGTTGCTCACCTCATTATCAATCTTAATGATTGACCCGATGTACATCCTTCGGGGTAGCTAACCCGTACACCGTTGAGCTAACACCTGCCAGGGGTGTGCACCTCCTTCATTTTGCTTGCAAGCCTTACTTACATTCATTCATTCATTCGTTTATGCATGCATTCGTTCATCATGTCCCTTCTTTACTTATCTTTCACTTTACGTTCTTAATACATTCTTTTCATTCTTTCATTCATTCGCGTAAAGTTATTAAAGATAAGACACATACACATAAGGAACATAAATACTTACATATCATCAGTATTCGCCATCTATCATGGCAACATCATACTAACATACATACATCATACATACACTTCTACATTCACTCACATCAGCCCTGTTAGGGCGACTGAACTATCACCAGTCGCATGTCCTCCATGCGACTGGGCCATGCGATTGGGCTATCATACGAATGGGTACTCAAACGTGCGATTAAACTTCCTTCCGTACGACTAGACACTATGCGACTGGGCTATATGCGACTAACTCTTAACGTACGACTGAACTACTCTGCGATTGAGCTTATGCGACCGAAACCCTCAGTCGCATCACCTATCGTGCGATTGAGACTCAATCGGGCGTCTGAGCCTCAGTCGGGCGATTGGACATCAACTATCACTCATTCGGCCGAATGGCCCTTCAGTCGCATAACCCTAACTGGGCAGCGACTGGAGTTCTTCATACACTGCAGTCGCGAAAGCCCCGTCCCACAGTCACCATAAACCCATTTTCAGCCCAATTCAACCCTCCCAAGCCTTAGGGATTCCTACTAGGACCTCATACAAGCATATACTAGTCCTAATTCATACCATAAACACATTACTCAAGATTTACCCAAATGGGTCAAACTTACACTATTTCAAAAATAGGGTTTATATGTGATTCCAGCCCCAAAATCGTTAGAAAACATGTAAATGAGGGGTCCTAGAACTCACATTGTCAGGTAGAAGTCGATGAGCTTCGATTTAGCTTGCTTCTCGACGATCGGGCAGCACTTTCCTTCTTCTTTCTCTTCTCTCTGTCGCTCACTGCTCTCTCCCGACTGAAAAATGGGAGGAGAGTGGAGCTGCTCCCCTTTTATACCCCGAGCTCATTCGCATCTGGTCCAGGGGCGACTGGACCTTCAGTCGCATCAACACTATGCGATTGGACCCCAATCGCACGTGTTCCATGCGGCTCATACTTCATTCGGGCGGTTGAACTCCAATCGTGCGGTTGAGCTTCAATCGGCCGAATAGCCATGCGGTTGAACTCCAGTCGCATAAATCACAGGCGACTGAGGTTCAGTCGCATAGCCTACCAAAAAGTCAAACTTCCTGGTGTTACAAGTCCACCCCCCTTATTTTAGGTTTCGTCCCCGAAACCTGTCATTCCTCGAACAATCGTGGGTAATGCTGCCTCATTTCTTCTTCAGTTTCCCACGTCGACTCGGATCCCTTCCTGTGCCGCCACTGTACACGCACAAGGGGAACCACTTTATTTCTCAACCTCTTCTCTTTGCAATCTATGATCGCCACTGGTTGCTCTACATAATTGAGCTTTTCGTCTACCTCGATATCATCCAGTGGAACGACCATGTCTTCGTCCGCTAAACACTTTCTCAGAGCATGTCCTCCAATGTCTGAACGGTCCTTTCCGACTGACCATCAGTTTGTGGATGATAAGCCGTGCTAATATGCAACCTCGTCCCCATAGCATCGTGGAATTTCTTCCAAAATTTAGATGTAAACCGGGTGTCGCGATCAGACACAATCGACACCGGTACACCGTGACGAGTCACAATCTCTTTGATGAAAAGATCGGCCAGCTTCTCGGACGAATATGTCTCACGCATCGGTAAGAAGTGGGCACTCTTCGTCAATCGATCTACAATCACCCAGATCGTATCATACCCTTTCGGGGTACGTGGCAGCTTTGTGATAAAATCCATGGTGATGTGCTCCCACTTCCATTCCGGTATGTCCAACGGTCGAATCTTTCCATACGGCTTCTGGTGCTCCGCCTTTACTTGCAAACAAGTGAGGCATTTACCCACATACTCCACCACATCACGTTTCATACCCGGCCACCAGAAATCTTTCTTCATATCTTGGTACATTTTGGTAGCATCGGGATGAATGGAGTATCGAGATTTATGAGCTTCATCCAAAATCTTCATTCGCAGATCCCCAAGATGAGGAATCCACATACGCCCAAACCGAGTTCTAACACCCGTTGCGTTCTCACCCAATTCTGCGACCAGACCTCTCATGCGTTCAGAGTTAAGATGTTCGTCTTTCAAAGCCTCATCTTGGAACTCTTTGACCTGTCTCATTACGTCGGAAGTCATGATTAGCTGGTACGCCTTCACCCGAATTGGCTCGGGCCTCTCTTTTCGGCTAAGGGCATCCGCCACCACGTTGGCTTTGCCCGGATGGTAATGGATCTCACAATCATAGTCCTTTATAAGCTCCAACCATCGCCGTTGCCTCATATTCAGATCTTTTTGCTCGAAGAAGTACTTCAAGCTTTTGTGGTCCGTGAAGATGGTGCACTACGTCCCGTACAGATAGTGCCGCCAAATCTTCAACGCGAAAACCACAGCTGCTAGCTCCAAGTCATGAGTAGGGTAGTTAACCTCATGAACCTTCAGCTGTCGGGATGCATAGGCTATCACCTTTCCTCTCTGCATTAATACACACCTCAACCCCGAGTAGGAGGCATCAGAATAAACCACCAAATCTTCACTCCCTCGGGTACGCCAATACTGGAGCTTGGGTCAATCTCGTCTTCAGTTCTTCAAACGCCTTCTCTTGAGCTTGACCCCATACAAATTTCACATCCTTCCGGTCAACTTTGTCAGTGGAGAAGCAATTTTGGAAAAGTCTTGGATAAACCTTCGGTAGTAGCCCGCCAAACCCAAGAAACTACGGATCTCGGACGGCATCTTCGGAGACTTCCATTGCATCACTGCTTCCACTTTCGCCGGATCGACCATAATCCCATCCGGATTTACCACGTGACCCAAGAATTGAACCTCACGTAACCAGAATGCGCACTTGGAGAATTTAGCATACAACTTCTCCCTTCTCAACGTCTCCAGAACTTCGCGAATGTGACCGGCATGCTCAGTCTCACTCTTTGAATAAATCAAGATGTCATCAATGAATACAATCACTGATTTATCCAACATCGGCCGGCACACCTATTCATCAGGTCCATAAAAGCAGTTGGCGCGTTGGTCAGACCAAATGACATAACGAGGAACTCATAATGACCGTAGCGCGTACGAAAAGCTGTTTTAGGGATATCCTGCTCCTTCACCTTCAGTTGATGGTAGCCTGATCGAAGATCTATACGTGAAAACCAACTAGCACCCTGAAGTTGATCAAACAAGTCGTCGATCCTCGGCAAGGGGTATCTATTCTTTACTGTCAACTTATTCAGCTCGCGGTAGTCGATGCACATTCTCATACTACCGTCCTTCTTCTTTACAAACAGGACCGGAGCACCCCAAGGTGAGATACTCGGTCGGATAAACCCCTTGTCCAACAGCTCTTGTAACTGCTCCATCAACTCTTTCATCTCCGTCGGGGCCAATCGGTATGGTGCCTTGGCAACAGGTTGGGCGCCTGGTACTAAATCAATCTGGAACTCGATCTCTCTGTCAGGTGGCAATCCCGATAAGTCTTCCGGGAACACGTCTGGGAACTCACACACAACCGGAACATCAGACGGTTGTGGTGCTGGCTTTTCTACATCTTTCACATAACATAAATAGGCGTTACATCCACGCCTCATACATTTCCCCGCCACTGCCATTGAGATCACCTTCAGAATCGTAGTAACCCGATCCCCATAAACTGTCACTGGACTACCGTCAGGCGCTGTCAAACTGATCATCTTCTTGCGACACACAATGCTTGCCTCAAAATCCGCCAACCAATCCATTCCGAGCACCAAATCGAAACCACCCAACGTCATCGCAAACGGTCTAACTGGGAATTTGTGACCCTCCAGTTCTACATCACAACCCTCAACTACCTCAGAAATCCTGGTGGTTTTGCCTATAGCAGTCTCTACATCAAACGGTACATCCACACGTCTACTACTAACGGGCAATTTGGCACAAAACGCAGCAGAAATAAAACTCCTACTGGCACCCGAATCAAATAACACAGAGGCTAAAGTTTGGTTCACCAGAAACGTACCGGACACTACATCGGGGTCCGTCCTCGCCTCTTCCTGAGTCATCGTAAATGCCCTGGCGCTCGCTTTCGACCCTTCACCCCCTGTCTTCTTCACACCGGAACCCTCAGATCTCGGCTTCTTGCAATCTTTATTCATATGACCACTTTCCCCACAGTTATAACACCTCATCGCTTTACACTCTTTGGCCATATGACCGGGCTTCCCACACTTGAAACATACATTCAGCCCCCATCTGCACTCACCACCGTGCTCTCGCCCACACTTCCCACACTTTCTCGACCCTGCACTTGTCACGACCACACGACGATCATCAACCCGTGCCTTCTTACTACTTGTCGAAGTATCACCCCGACCAAACCTCTTTCCCTGCCACTTCCTCTCATCACTTCCCTTCTTACTGCCCTCAGATTTCATCATCGCCGCCCGTTCATCGTACAATCTCCCAGCTAAATCCACCGCCGACCTGAAAGTACTGGGTCGGGCGGAAATCAAATGCCAACGAATTTCGGCTGGCAACCCTGAATATACCGGTTAATCTTGCGAGACACCGGCGTCACTTGCTCTGGCACCAACCATGCCATGTCGTTGAACTTGGTGGTGTATTGTTGATGGGTCATCGTCCCCGCCTCCAACTGCAGGAACTCTCTCTCAACTCGGTCCATCTCTCGACGAGGACTAAACTCCTCGATCACCATTCTTTTCAATTCCGACCACTTCATCTTCCCAATAGCTCTGCTACCATCGGCCTGGACAATGTTGTCCCACCAGCATAATGCCGTCCCCGTAAACGAGTGGGTAGCAAACTTTACCTTTTTATCCTCCTGGCAGTCACTGATATCCAGGACCGCCTCCATCTCTCTCACCCATTGGTGAGCATCAGCAGCCGTACCTGAACCATCAAAAGTCGGAGGCTTGCACCTCATAAATTTCCCGTAGTCACAACCCCGGGCTGTCTCCCGTACCTGTTCTTCCTCTTCTTCCTCTTCATCATCGGACAATACTGTTTCTGCCCCTGTCTGTTGCTGTCTACCGGAGGACCGATTCCTCCCCCGTCCCTCACCTTCACGTACTGCCTTAATCACTTCGGTTACTACAGACGGCAAGATCGTCTGCATAACCTGATGTACCTCCTCAACAACTTCCTCTTTTACCGAGGCTCTCAACTTGGCGCTTTCGTCCGTCTCTTCCTGGTGAGGAATCTCGTTCTCCTCACGAACTACTTTCTCTTTCCTAGATCTTCCTCGCGTGATACGCGGCTCATCACCACGTCCACCATCACGGGAAGCATCAGATGATCTATCACCGACCATCTTCTATCACACTGAAAGATTAAAACACCAACACGGTCATTCAAGGAAATAGCTCAGTTTATGTTAAGTACAGTAAGTCCCTAATTACAGTGGCCAGTTGTGATTAGCCACTTACTCTACTCTTCGTACCCCGAGCATCACCTATCTTGACTACATTAATATCTCAGTCTAACAGTACACATCATTCACATAACAAGCGCACGTAATACCAGTTAATCTTTAAGAAAAATACCTGATGGCACGCGACTACTCAGATGGCATTCTCATTCTTCCTGTCCCATTCTCAGTTTAAGTTTAGGTTTATTATAAAAATTTACCTATTTTACTTAAACTTTTGCTCTGATACCAACTTGTAAGGCCCCGCTCACCGGGCACCCTACTGTTGGTTCTTCATCGCACGTATGACGTACATTTAATACATGATCATAAAATACGCAGCGGAATTAATAAAACATGCATTCTCATTTCATCATAAAAGCTTTTACATCATTGTCTTGATTACAAAATACAAGCTTTTCTTTACATTGCTTAACTATACTATGATTGCTGCTGATGCATATTCCACAGCAATCATAGGGTCATACAACGACCTCTACTGAAAGAAAATAAATAAAAGAAAATATATTCTTCTTCATATAGAAGATATTATGTTCAAAATATATTTTCTTTCATAGGCAAGATTTCTTAAATAATCATGTTTATCAGGATTATCAAGAAATCTTGCACTTGCATGCAACATGATGTGTTGCGCGCATTACGGGCCCACAACACATGATGTGGCTGCATAATCAAAAAGTGAATGCCATCCCAAAAGAGCTGAGTAGCCGCCTCATGCCATCCTCAGCAACTCTACCTGCCAACTGGAAAACACATAAAAAGTCAGCGTTGCTGAGTGAGTTCTAGTTTTATAATAAAACATACTTTCATTCTTTTATAACTGTTCTTACATACATGTGCTCATACATCATACGTACACGTAGATAATATTAATATTATCTCATCATTCATTACTTACTTTCATTCGTGTACACTTCATCATTCTCGTTTACTTTCATACATACATACTTTACATACTTTCGTACGTACTTTACTTTCATTCATACATTCGTTACTTACGTTCGAACATACATTACATTCATTCATACTTTCATTACTTTCGTTCGAACGTTCTTTACATTCAGTGACATGTACAATACCCCCGTTCATCATACATACTACTGGTGCTGGACCTGTGGTGGTTAGCCACGAACGTTGTGCACAAAAGCTGATCCAGTCACCTGGGGTAAGTACATGCACCACTTATCTTTCACCTTACTACTAACATACGTTAGCCGAGTCTGTTGCAGCGCGACTGCTCACCTCAGTGACAATCTTATGATTGCCTGCTAACCGAGTCTGTTGCAACACGAAGTTGCTCACCTCATTATCAATCTTAATGATTGACCCGATGTACATCCTTCGGGGTAGCTAACCCGTACACCGTTGAGCTAACACCTGCCAGGGGTGTGCACCTCCTTCATTTTGCTTGCAAGCCTTACTTACATTCATTCATTCATTCGTTTATGCATGCATTCGTTCATCATGTCCCTTCTTTACTTATCTTTCACTTTACGTTCTTAATACATTCTTTTCATTCTTTCATTCATTCGCGTAAAGTTATTAAAGATAAGACACATACACATAAGGAACATAAATACTTACATATCATCAGTATTCGCCATCTATCATGGCAACATCATACTAACATACATACATCATACATACACTTCTACATTCACTCACATCAGCCCTGTTCGGGCGACTGAACTATCACCAGTCGCATGTCCTCCATGCGACTGGGCCATGCGATTGGGCTATCATACGAATGGGTACTCAAACGTGCGATTGAACTTCCTTCCGTACGACTAGACACTATGCGACTGGGCTATATGCGACTAACTCTTAACCGTACGACTGAACTACTCTGCGATTGAGCTTATGCGACCGAAACCCTCAGTCGCATCACCTATCTTGCGATTGAGACTCAATCGGGCGTCTGAGCCTCAGTCGGGCGATTGGACATCAACTATCACTCATTCGGCCGAATGGCCCTTCAGTCGCATAACCCTAACTGGGCAGCGACTGGAGTTCTTCATACACTGCAGTCGCGAAACCCCCGTCCCCACAGTCACCATAAACCCATTTTCAGCCCAATTCAACCCTCCCAAGCCTTAGGGATTCCTACTAGGACCTCATACAAGTATATACTAGTCCTAATTCATACCATAAACACATTACTCAAGATTTACCCAAATGGGTCAAACTTACACTATTTCAAAAATAGGGTTTATATGTGATTCCAGCCCCAAAATCGTTAGAAAACATGTAAATGAGGGGTCCTAGAACTCACATTGTCAGGTAGAAGTCGATGAGCTTCGATTTAGCTTGCTTCTCGACGATCGGGCAGCACTTTCCTTCTTTCTTTCTCTTCTCTCTGTCGCTCACTGCTCTCTCCCCGACTGAAAAATGGGAGGAGAGTGGAGCTGCTCCCCTTTTATACCCCGAGCTCATTCGCATCTGGTCCAGGGGCGACTTGACCTTCAGTCGCATCAACACTATGCGATTGGACCCCAATCGCACGTGTTCCATGCGGCTCATACTTCATTCGGGCGGTTGAACTCCAATCGTGCGGTTGAGCTTCAATCGGCCGAATAGCGATGCGGTTGAACTCCAGTCGCATAAATCACAGGCGACTGAGGTTCAGTCGCATAGCCTACCAAAAAGTCAAACTTCCGGGTGTTACAAGTCCACCCCCCTTATTTTAGGTTTCGTCCCCGAAACCTGTCATTCCTCGAACAATCGTGGGTAATGCTGCCTCATTTCTTCTTCAGTTTCACGTCGACTCGGATCCCTTCCTGTGCCGCCACTGTACACGCACAAGGGGAACCACTTTATTTCTCAACCTCTTCTCTTTGCGATCTATGATCGCCACTGGTTGCTCTACATAATTGAGCTTTTCGTCTACCTCGATATCATCCAGTGGAACGACCATGTCTTTGTCCGCCAAACACTTTCTCAGATGAGACACGTGGAAAGTCGGGTGGATTCCACTTAGTTCATCTGGCAAATCTAACCTATAGGCCACCTCTCCTACTCGAGCAATGATTCGGAAAGGGCCTATATATCGCGGACTCAACTTGCCTCGCTTCCGGAACCGAATGATACCCTTCCAGGGTGAGACCTTTAACATAACCCGATCTCCTACCTGGAACTCAATCGGCCTACGTCGTTTGTCGGCATACGATTTCTGTCAGTCTTTGGCTGCCTTCATATAAGCTTTAATTCTTTCGAGCTTTTCAGTCGTAGCCTCGACCACTTCGATGCTTCCCAATTCTTTCTGACCAATTTCACCCCAACAGATGGGTGTCCTGCATCGCCTACCGTACAGCATCTCATAGGGTGGCATGCCGATACTGGCATGATAACTGTTGTTGTATGAGAACTCAGCTAACGGTAGATGGTCATCCCAACTTCCCCCGAAGTCAATAACACATGCTCGGAGCATGTCCTCCAATGTCTGAATGGTCCTTTCCGACTGACCATCAGTTTGTGGATGATAAGCCGTGCTAATATGCAACCTCGTCCCCATAGCATCGTGGAATTTCTTCCAAAATTTAGATGTAAACCGGGTGTCGCGATCAGACACAATCGACACCGGTACACCGTGACGAGTCACAATCTCTTTGATGAAAAGATCGGCCAGCTTCTCGGACGAATATGTCTCACGCATCGGTAAGAAGTGGGCACTCTTCGTCAATCGATCTACAATCACCCAAATTGTATCATACCCTTTCGGGGTACGTGGCAGCTTTGTGATAAAATCCATGGTGATGTGCTCCCACTTCCATTCCGGTATGTCCAACGGTCGAATCTTTCCATACGGCTTCTGGTGCTCCGCCTTTACTTGCAAACAAGTGAGGCATTTACCCACATACTCCACCACATCACGTTTCATACCCGGCCACCAGAAATCTTTCTTCATATCTTGGTACATTTTGGTAGCACCGGGATGAATGGAGTATCGAGATTTATGAGCTTCATCCAAAATCTTCATTCGCAGATCCCCAAGACGAGGAATCCACATACGCCCAAACCGAGTTCTAACACCCGTTGCGTTCTCACCCAATTCTGCGACCAGACCTCTCATGCGTTCAGAGTTAAGATGTTCGTCTTTCAAAGCCTCATCTTGGAACTCTTTGACCTGTCTCATTACGTCGAAAGTCATGATTAGCTGGTACGCCTTCACCCGAATTGGCTCGGGCCTCTCTTTTCGGCTAAGGGCATCCGCCACCACGTTGGCTTTGCCCGGATGGTAATGGATCTCACAATCATAGTCCTTTATAAGCTCCAACCATCGCCGTTGCCTCATATTCAGATCTTTTTGCTCGAAGAAGTACTTCAAGCTTTTGTGGTCCGTGAAGATGGTGCACTACGTCCCGTACAGATAGTGCCGCCAAATCTTCAACGCGAAAACCACAGCTGCTAGCTCCAAGTCATGAGTAGGGTAGTTAACCTCATGAACCTTCAGCTGTCGGGATGCATAGGCTATCACCTTTCCTCTCTGCATTAATACACACCCCAATCCCGAGTAGGAGGCATCAGAATAAACCACCAAATCTTCACTCCCCTCGGGTAACGCCAATACTGGAGCTTGGGTCAATCTCGTCTTCAGTTCTTCAAACGCCTTCTCTTGAGCTTGACCCCATACAAATTTCACATCCTTCCGGGTCAACTTTGTCAGTGGAGAAGCAATTTTGGAAAAGTCTTGGATAAACCTTCGGTAGTAGCCCGCCAAACCCAAGAAACTACGGATCTCGGACGGCGTCTTCGGAGACCTCCATTGCATCACTGCTTCCACTTTCGCCGGATCGACCATAATCCCATCCGGATTTACCACGTGACCCAAGAATGGAACCTCACGCAACCAGAATGCACACTTGGAGAATTTAGCATACAACTTCTCCCTTCTTAACGTCTCCAGAACTTCGCGAATGTGACCGGCATGCTCAGTCTCACTCTTTGAATAAATCAAGATGTCATCAATGAATACAATCACTGATTTATCCAACATCGGCCGGCACACCCTATTCATCAGGTCCATAAAAGCAGCTGGCGCGTTGGTCAGACCAAATGACATAACGAGGAACTCATAATGACCGTAGCGCGTACGAAAAGCTGTTTTAGGGATATCCTGCTTCTTCACCTTCAGTTGATGGTAGCCTGATCGAAGATCTATACGTGAAAACCAACTAGCACCCTGAAGTTGATCAAACAAGTCGTCGATCCTCGGCAAGGGGTATCTGTTCTTTACTGTCAACTTATTCAGCTCGCGGTAGTCGATGCACATTCTCATACTACCGTCCTTCTTCTTTACAAACAGGACCGGAGCACCCCAAGGTGAGATACTCGGTCGGATAAACCCCTTGTCCAACAGCTCTTGTAACTGCTCCATCAACTCTTTCATCTCCGTCGGGGCCAATCGGTATGGTGCCTTGGCAACAGGTTGGGCGCCTGGTACTAAATCAATCTGGAACTCGATCTTTCTGTCAGGTGGCAATCCCGATAAGTCTTTCGGGAACACGTCTGGGAACTCACACACAACCGGAACATCAGACGGTTGTGGTGCTGGCTTTTCTACATCTTTCACATAACATAAATAGGCGTTACATCCATGCCTCATATATTTCCCCGCCACTGCCATTGAGATCACCTTTGGAATCGTAGTAACCCGATCCCCATAAACTGTCACTGGACTACCGTCAGGCGCTGTCAAACTGATCATCTTCTTGCGACACACAATGCTTGCCTCAAAATCCGCCAACCAATCCATTCCGAGCACCAAATCGAAACCACCCAACGTCATCGCAAACGGACTAACTGGGAATTTGTGACCCTCCAGTTCTACATCGCAACCCTCAACTACCTCAGAAATCCTGGTGGTTTTGTCTATAGCAGTCTCTACATCAAACGGTACATCCACACGTCTACTACTAACGGGCAATTTGGCACAAAACGCAGCAGAAATAAAACTCCTACTGGCACCCGAATCAAATAACACAGAGGCTAAAGTTTGGTTCACCAGAAACGTACCGGACACTACATCGGGGTCCGTCCTCGCCTCTTCCTGAGTCATCGTAAATGCCCTGGCGCTCGCTTTCGACCCTTCACCCCCTATCTTCTTCACACCGGAACCCTCAGATCTCGGCTTCTTGCAATCTTTATTCATATGACCACTTTCCCCACAGTTATAACACCTCATCGCTTTACACTCTTTGGCCATATGACCGGGCTTCCCACACTTGAAACATACACCACAGTTATAACACCTCATCGCTTTACACTCTGGGTTTGATAAATCCCGGCCGGGCTAGTCACGCTAGCTTAATTAGAGGTCGAACGGGTGCGTAATTGACCTAACAATTGCCACGGTCTATGAAAGACGTGGTGGAAAGGCACCAAACACACACAGTCAGCTTCGGTTTGAAACACTAAGTAACCTGTTTATAGGCTAGCTACCTATCGATATGCTTTATATACTAAACCATATGAAACACTTTCTGACACATTACTTGTTGTTTAAACCTGTGGACTCACCAACTTTATGTTGACACACTTTAGCATGTTTTCTCAAGTCACAGAAATGCACAAGGTTAGGGACTCAACTAGGGATGCATTCATGGCATACACTACGACTCAACCATTTTATTTTGTTAAACATTCATTGCTTTATGGTTTAAATGCATGTTGACTTTGTTAAATTGTTGACTTACTGTTTTCAAAATGCTTTCGCAAGCTTGAAACACTTATGGTTGATTTTAGTGTCCGATTTCTTAATGTGACGTTTTACAATTAATGATTCTGGTGTAACTGGTGCTATCTGAGATCCTGCTGCGTCACACACCTGACGGTAAAATCCCGTTAGCGGATTTTGAGGGTGTGACATACTCTCACTTTGTTAAAACTCTTCATGAATAGGGTTTATTATTCATGTACATGTTGTGGGAGTCAAGTTCACATAACGGATGATTGCCCTAAGTACTTATACAAGTGTAAGGATGGGAAAAGAAAATAATATATGTTGGATATCTATTAAGATGATGCACCCTCATCTTATCCGTACTACGGGGCATCTTTCCCATATTATGAAAAATTTTGTCATTCAGAGGAATATGATAGGTGATGGATCATGGTTACTGGATCTAGAACCATATGATGGTGAATCTATTGCCTTTGAAAGTGATACAAAATGATGATACATTATTGACAGGGGAACATTCAGCAATGACAAGGTAAGTTTTGATTATATGAACTATATGAAAGAGTTAAACTATAATCTACTGAGTGTGTATCAGTTGTGTGATAAAAAATATAACACATTTTCATAAAGTATGAATGTATTGTATTATCCACTGTGTTTGAAATTGCAATAGGAAAAAATCCTATTAAGAGCTCCCAGGAAAGACAATTATGTAGAATGCATCACCTTCAAGAAATGTATCTTGTTTCATTTCCAAAGCTTCCGTGAATGAATCCTCCCTTTAGCACAAAGGATTAGGACATGTAAATCTTAAAATATGAATAAGCTAGTTTGGAATGGGTTAGTCACTGGACTACCAACAAAGAGTTTGTATGTGTTGACCACTATGTTGCTTGTCGAAAAGGAAAGTAATACAAATCTTCTCATAAGTCCAAAGAAATGAATTCAATCACAATTTGCACCTAATACAAAAGGACCTCTTTGGACTAACATTTGTAAAGAGTTTGGGTAGAAAGTCATGTCATTTGTTATTAATAGATGATTTCTCAATATTCACTTGGGTCTTCTTTTTAGAAACTAAAGATGAAACAGCTAAAATTTTAAAATCTTTTATTATTAAAATTGAGAATCAAATGTATCAAAAGATTAAAAGAATTAGATGTGATCCGGGCATTGAATTCGAAAACCACATCCTTGATTCTTTTTATGAATCCTAAGGTATTGCAAGGTAATATAGTGCTCCCAGAACTTCTTAGCAAAATAAAGTTGCTGAGAGAAGAAATAGGACACTTATTGAAGTTGTAAGGACCATGATGTCTAACTCCAAACTTCTAATAATATTCTGGGCTGAAGCAGTCAGCACTACGTGCTATGTTTAGAATAGAGTGTTGATAGTCAAGACATATGGAAAAACCTATTATCAATTGCAGCATAAGAGAAGACCATTCATAATGTTTCTCAAACCTTTTGGATGTATATGCACCCTTCTTAACGCTAAGGATCATTTATCCAAGTTTGTTGATAAATCAGTGGATGGGCTCTTTATTGGATATTCATCACAAGCTAAGGCTTACAGGGTATATAAAAAAGTTGACCACACTATTGACAAATCTGAAAATGTTATATTTAATAGGGTAGATCTATAACATTTTCAGGTCACAGGGTAGATCTACCAAGTCATCTACTAACACAGTCTGACCATATTTAGTAGAAGTAGATGCTAGTGCCACAATCAATATGGGCCATCCATTGCATGCTCATTATGACTCCTCATATGAAGAGTCTCATGATCATTATGGTACTAGACAACCCTCTAAAAATGATCCGAGTATGACAAGCGCAGAAGATAGGAAGATGAACCAGGAAATCCATTTGCTGAACTTCCTGAAACAAACTTCTCCAATTTGAATATTTCTAAACAACTCCAAGTAATCTCAAGACTAAGAATTCATAAAAAGTATACGGTTAAAAATGTCATTGGCAATGTAGAAGTAGGTTTCAAGACAAAAAGTAGGGTGAATGAAACAAACTTTTGTTTGTTCTCATGCTTCCTTTCTCAACTGGAGCCAAAGAAAGTTGGTAAGGCTTTAAAAGATAACAGTTGGGTAGAAGCATTGCAAGAAGAGCTTCTCCAATTTTCCCGGCAAAAGGTTTGGAAACTATGCGTATTTCTGAGGGGGAAGACTGCAATAGGAACCAAATGGGTTTTTAGAAACAAGAAATATGACATATGCATTATTATCAAGAACAAATCTAGACTTGTGGTATAGGGGTACACATAAGAAGAAGTGATTGATTACGATAAAGTCTTTGCTCCTGCGGCCAGGCTTGAAGTAACTAGAATTTTTCTAGCATTTGCTGCCTCCAAAGACTTCAAGGTGTTTTAGATGGATGTGAAGAGTGCATTCTTTTATGGTGACATTGATAAAGAAGTCTATGTCTGCTAACATCCAGGCTTTAAAGATCCCAAGTATCAAAATCATGTATGCAAACTTGATACAACCCTTTATGGTCTTGAAAGATGAAAATATAGTTTTAGTAGCATCATCCTATAGGGAATTTATTGAATCATAAAGGATAAATCTACCAAAAACTCTGGATTTTAGCATTGGCCTTCAACTGCCAAATCAGGCCGAATGCTGAACCAAGTGTTGAACGGTATATGCTGAATGACTGCTGATCCGTATATGTCAGGCAACTGCCGAACTACATGTGCTGAGAGTTTGCATATCAGCACATACATTTCAACTGCCTATTAGTAGTTAACTCCATTATCTACTGATTGACTATTGTTGATAACAAACATGTTTGTGCCGAAGGCTGCTGTGCTTCATCTTTTGGAGACAACATAATACTAAAGCGGGCAACTCCAATACACTAATTACTTCAACTATAGCATCTGAACATATAATAGATTATTCTTATTATTTAGTATAAAAGTCCCCACACTTGTATTGTTACCGCAAGCTTTCCAAGCCATTTAATTGTATATCCCGAATTATAATCTTTGTATAAAACGGATTAATCAAGTGAATACCTTGAAAAAACTTGTGTTTATCTTTACTCAAACATTTGTGTTGTGATAGTAAGTATCTAACTAAGATTTCGCATTCGTTAGTTACTAATCATAGAAGAAGTTCTTGTTTGTCTTAACCGACCCTGATCTAACTCATCTTAAGACTTATAAGGCAATTTTGAATCATATAAGGAAAACAATACACAATAAAATCTGATTTCTGAATTGACTTGACCCGCAGATGAAGTTTTAATGAATAAGGAACATGTATGAATCGGTTTCAATCACCCTCAAATAATCAATGGTCGGTTTCAATCACCCTCAAATAATCAATGGGGTGGGTTCTTCAAGCCAAAATATCTATCATTATTCCTATGGTTTGAATAAATTAATTAATGTATTTGAATAAATGATTATCTAATTATAAGCACACATAGCAAGTAATAACATAAAATGAATTGTATTTACTTTATAAGAAATTAATAAACAATAAACAACTGATTGAATATGGTTCATATGATTTATCCAAATTGTAAAACAAAATAAAATAAGCTATGAATACTCACATGATAATTGTAAGTGTTAGAATATTAGACAGCTAGACTAGATATAAAAGTATCCTCTTGAACTAAACAGAGGAATAATGTCTTAAATTATATGAATAAACTACTTTAAAGTTCTAAGGTTGATTTTAGAACTAGGTTTAAATAGAGATTTGGGGTTTAACAAATGATTTTAAATAGTATAATTAAACTTGATGTATAACATAATTAAACAAAACAAAATAAATTAATTAAATAATATGATTTGAATTTTAAATAATGATTAATAATAAATGTGATATAATGATTTAATTTTATTGAATAATACAACTAAAATGATTAATTTTATAATAGCTCTAAATAAATTTGAAATAATAAAGTGTTAAATAGTCAAGAATATTTAATTTGATAGTTAGTTATTTAAATTAATAAAATACTTTTGATGATCTCTAGCAAAAAGCAAGTTATCACAGATCTTATAAATTTTGTCTGTATGTATTGAATTAGTGTTGGGTTTGTTGCATGTTTATCAAAGTTTGTTTAACCATTTACACAAAAACGCAGTGGATATATTAAGATATAAAACATGTTTTAGATGCTGAAAATAAACCATTTTTATGTTCAACAAGACAAACCCAATAAATAAGATCAAGTATGTGAAAACAAGTGCTATCAAAACGAAATCAACCATAGGGTGTTCTTAGATTACTACCTTTCTAAGAACAATAATATATGTGATGGATAATATATGAAGAAGATGATGCTCTTGAATGGAAGCCTTCAAAGGAGAGGACCTCAAGCTAGTATACCCACAAGCTCTTACAAACACCCAACTTGTTAGGAAGTTTAACACCAAAACACTTCAAAACCTCATTCTTGGCCGAGATTTACAAGAGAGAAAGATGGAGAGAAGTTGCACTTATGTGTGAGAGAGAATGTAGGTTGAGTAATGTGTGAAATGGGTTAATGTCTTGTCTTAAAACAAGACAAGGAATCCCAAGGAAAGACCACCAAGGTGCGGCCGAATTTTGAATGGGTTCCCACCTATTTTAAAATTTTTATATCACACATTATTTTACAAATAAGTTTATAAATTAAATCTGTTTTAATTTTATAACTTAACTACACTTTTATTTGTTTTTATTTAACCTACTTAAATAACAATATAAATAATTTCTCATGAACAAAATATCCATATAACTTGTTTTATATCAAATGCAATAATTTAGAAAACCCATTTTCTAAATTAGCGTCAATATTTATTTGCTTGATCATATCAACAACTAAATATTTATTGATGTTTGTTTAGCTTGTTATTGGGTATGACCCGTTTTGGATCATAACGTACTAACCACATCAATCTTGTACGTGTCTTGGGCATACAAGATCTAACAATCTCCCGCTTGCACAAGATTCATAGAAGATTGATGCAAGCAGTAAATACCGCCTAACAACGGTTTACTACCCTTAATACGTATGATTAAGTGTCATTCAATAACATCATCCCCTTCAAGTACCTTTCTCGAAAATATTTTAGGTGAATCAATCATCTATCCTTTTGTCACAGATGTCATGTTAAATCCTAGAGACACAGAGTGATCATTCTTTATTGATTTAACTTTAACAGGCCTTAGACATTTTACTCTTAATGAATAAGAGGGACAAATCCCATCTTGACTACATACGTCTCTCACAATCACCTTGTATTATACCTAAATTTAGCCTTATGTACTGCCATATTTCAGAACAGCGAAGAACTAAGTCAAAGTATAATACTTGTGAATATCAAGACCCAATATGTATCTCAAGTCAGAGGATACCAAATGATATTCGCCTTTACTCAAAATTACTTATGATCAATCAAGAAGATTCCATGTAGTAATATTTGATATGCGGGTCAGTCCATATATTATATCCCATAAATATCTATGAATCTTGGTAGTAACCCTTTGCTCTATATTCATCTATATGAATATCCACCAATCCAAGTTCATAATAGTCTTGCCCTCATACTTGTTCCCACAAGTATGAACGACTACGGACGTTTTGAGTAAATGATTTACTCATGGATTAAACATGCAAAATAGGAACATTAGTTGAAACACTATAACCAAATAGTTTATTCAAGTAATGAAAGGTTCCAATATCCAAATACATAATCAATGTCCCATGGCACAAGTATGACCTTCATGCTTTGCCTTTTCAAGGAGCTTCGTGAGTGGATCCACAATGTTTTGATCCGTGTGAACTTTTCGAATACATATCTTTCCCTTTTCAACTTCATCCCTTATGTAGTTGAATCTCCGCTCAATGTGCCTAGTCTTTTGATGTGCATGGGGTTCCTTGATTTAAGCAATCGCACCCTCGTTATCACAAAGAATTTCTAGGGTATCCTGAATGGAAGGGACCACCACTAGATCGGCAATGAATTTCTTCAACCATGCAGCTTCTTGAGCTGCTAATGAAGCGGCAATGTATTCTGACTCTGTAGTTGATAATGCCACCACATCTTGCTTAGTGCTCTTCCAAGAGACTGCTCCTCCATTAAGACGAAAATATATCCTGATTATGATCGTGAATCATCCCGATCAGTTTGGAAACTCGCATCTATGTAACCTTTTACTACGAGTTCCTCATCACCAGATCCATAGATTAGGAACATATCATTAGTCCTCCTTAGGTACTTAAGTATGTTCTTAACAGCCATCCAATGACTATTTCCAGGATTTTACTGGTATTGGCTTGTCATGCTCAAAGCGCATGACACGTCCGGCCTAGTGCATATCATTGCATACATATTGGATCCTATAGCAGACGCATACAGGATTCCCTTCATTTTATCTCGCTCAACCTTTGAGCTTGGACATTGAGTCATACTCAATATCATTCCTCTTTGAATATGTACCATACCTTTCTTAGAGTTTTCCATCTTGAATCTTTTCAAGATCTTATCAATGTATGCACTTTGATTTAAACCTATCAACCTCCTTGATCTATACCTATAGATCTTTATTCCTAAAATATAGGCGGCTTCACCAAGATCCTTAATGGAAAAACATCTTCGAATCCAGGTTTTTACATCTTCCAAGGTTGGAACGTTATTTCCAAGTAGTAGAATGTCATCGACATACAATGCTAGGAAAGTGATGATGCTCCTACTAGCTTTCTTATACACACATGCTTCATCAATGTTTTTTATGAACCCAAATTTGATTACCTCTTCACCAAAATGGTGATTCCAACTTCTTGATGCTTGCTTCGATCCATAGATTGATTTCTTTAACTTTCATACTTTGTTAGGATGTTTTGGATTGACAAAACCTTCAGGCTTAACCATATAGACATCTTCCTCAAGATATCCATTTAGAAAAGCGGTTTTGACATCCGTTTACGAAATCTCATAATCATAATGAGCAGCTATGGCAAATAATATCCTAATAGACTTTAGCATTGCAACCGGCGAGAAGGTCTCATCATAATCAACCCCTTGAGTTTGAGTGAAACTTTTTGCTACAAGTCTAGCTTTATAAGTATCCAAGTTTCTTGCATATCAGTTTTCTTCTTGAAAACCTACTTACTTCCAACCACTTTGAAGTTAAGAGGTGGTACAACCAAGTCCCACACTTGGTTGTCATACATGGATTGCATCTCAACATTCATGGCTTCAAGCCATTTGTCACATTCCAAATTGGACATTGCATCACGGTATATGGTTGGTTCATCGGAATCTACCACATAGCATCCATCTATGAAAAATCCATATCTTTCAGGTGGATTACTAGTTCTACCAAATCTGCGAACGTTTTGTATGTATTGATCAACCATTTGATCATTCTCAACATCTTTATGTTGAGTGCTAGTGTCAACCAAACGTGTATCGGGTTGTGGGTCTTGATCCTCCTCAAGATCCACTGTTCTACTGCTAGCTCCTTCCATAAGGAACTTAGCTTCTAAGAACTCAGCCTTGTTGGCAACAAACTCCTTTTGTTCCAATGGATCATAGAAACAATATCCCATAGAATCTCTAGGATATCCAATAAAGATACACTTAGTGGAATGACTTTCTAACTTGTTTGAGGTGGGAGTCTTAACATAAGCCTCACATCCCCACACCTTTAAATATAATAGAGATGGAACCCTTCCATGCCATATTTTAAAAGGTGTCTTTTCTACTTTCTTGGTTGGGGCCATATTCAAAATACGGACCGCAAAGAGCAAAGCGAAACCCCAAATGATAGAGGCAATGAGCTTCTAGCCATCATAGACCAAACCATATCCAATAGAGTTCGATTCCTCCTCTCGGTCACATTATTATGTTGTGGTGTTCCAGGTGGAGATAGTTGTGAGACAATCCCACAACTTCTAAGATGATCTTTAAAAGCATCACTTAGGTATTCACCTCCTCTATCTGTGCAGAGAATTTTTATTGACTTGTTGAGTTGATTTTTTACTTCATTATGGAAGGTTTTGAACATTTCAAAAGCTTCATCTTTGTGTCTTAACAAGTACACATACCCATATCGACTATAGTCATCAGTAAAGGTAATGAAGTATCTTTCATTGTACCTAGTCATTAGCTTAAAAGGACCACATACATCTAAAGGTATGATACCTAACAAAATCTTTTTCCCTTTTGGTTTTGCCACCGAAAGGTGCCTTAGTCATTTTGCCTTGTAAACAAGATTCACATACATCAAAAGAATCATGTTCACTTGCTTTTAAAAGACCATTCTTTTGAAGTGTTTGTATGCGCTTCTTGTTTATATGACCAAGATGTCAATGCCAAATATAGGTGTCACTCAAATCCAATTTGAGCTTCTTGGTGGTGGTTAGGTATAATGAACTATCATATAATGTGTTTACACAACCAATTTATAAATACCATTAATAGGAGTATCTTTAAAATAAAAGATGTCATTTAAAGAAACATGAATTTCATTTTCAATAAATGTCAAAACATAACCATATTGTCTTAATTGGGCAACTGAAATAATATTCCTAGTCAAACTAGGAGCATACAAAACATTGTTCAAAATTGCTTTCAAACCATTTGGAAGCTTCAAGATGTAGTGCCCTCGGTCTTTAGCTTGAACTTTTACCCTATTCCCCATGTAGAGGCTAACATCCCCTTTCTTGAAGTCCTTACTTCTTTTGAACCCCTGTAGTAAAATACAAATATGAGTTCCACATCCGGTATCCAATACCCATGTGTTAGAGGATATTAAATTTAGATTAATATGAATCATGAAAATTGTACCTGAGGTTTGCCCGGCATCCCTCTTAGCTTGTAACTCTTTGAGATGGACAGTACAATTCCTTGCCCAATGTTCTATCTCTCCATACTTAAATTGTACCACTCCCTTTCCTTTTCCCCAAACGTACCCTTTACCCTTGGAAACACTTTCCTTGGGTGCAGGGTGAGACCTCTTCTTCTCCCACCTTCATTGATGGTAAGAACGGGTAAAATCTTTTACCCATGGCCGTCTCGGCTGTTTTGAGCATAGAGTGAAGCTTACTTATGTTCTTGTCCCACCCGTTCATGTTATAATTCATAGCAAAGTTGTCAAACCTTTTTGACAAACAGTTGAGGATCAAATCCGTAGTCAACTCTTTTGAGAACGAACAATTCAGCCTTTCGAGGAGGTCTATGTGGCTCTTCATCTTAAGTACATAAGATGAGACCGATTGGGTGTCATCCATACCACATGCATGGAGTGCTCGAACCATTTCAAAGCGCTCTACCCTTGCTTGTTGTCGGAACGTTTCCTTCAACTGGGTAATCATGTCGTATGCTCCATGATGTTCGTACTCCTTTTGGAGATCCGGAGTCATACTTGCCAACATGAGGCAAGACACTTGGACCGAGTCCTCAGTGTATTTCACCCAATTATTGTAGGCCTCCTCATCTTCCTCATTGGGTTGATCGGTGTAAGGCCCCGTTCCCGGGCACCTCACCGCTGGTCATCATCGCGCTTAAAACATATCATTATATAATCTTTACTAAAATCATGTAACGGAAACTACGAAATAACTTTTTATTTTACTATAAATGCTTTTGCAAAGTAATACAACATTCATTACAAAACATCATTTGTTTGCATTACAATATAAAAACATTAAACAAAGAATGCCATCCCAAAAGAGCTGAGTAGCCGCCTCGTGCCATCCTCAGCAACATTACCTGCCAACTGGAAACACATAAAAAGTCAGCGTTGCTGAGTGAGTTCTAGTTTTATAATAAAACACACTTTTCTTTCTTTAGAACCGTTCTGTTCTTACATGTGATCACACATCATACATACACATAGATAATATTATTATTATCTTCATCATTTGTTCGTTACCTTTCGTTCATTTAACGTACATCGTTAACAGTCACATTCATTACTTTTGTTCACATTCATTCATAAACTCTTACTTTCATTCGTAAGTTCCTTACTTTCGTCCGTACATTCATTACTCACACAAACAAGAAGAAGAAGAAGAAGAGCTTCGTTTTGACTCGCTACACGACGATTTCCAAGCCTGAATCAACCCGAATCAACCCTTTTCTCCCTTTTCTCTCTTCTTTCTCTCTTCTTTCTCTCTTTTACTGAAATGTGGGTTTGGGGAGAGGGCAAGGACTGCCCTCTCCCTTCAAATATCCCCATGTACCCAACTTTCTCGCATTGGTGAGTTTGGTCCCCCGACTTTGGACTTTATTTGTTTTTCTTCTTTCGTCAGCTTCAAAATAGATAAATAACCGGGTGTTACAAGTCTAGCCCCCTTATATAGGTTTGTCCCCGAAACCTGTTATTACTCGAACAAGCATGGGTAATGTTGTCTCATTTCTTCTTCAGTCTCCCACGTTGACTTGGATCCGTTCCTATGCTTCCACTGTACACGCACAAGAGGAACCACTTTATTTCTCAGCCTCTTCTCTTTTCGATCGATGATTGCCACTGGTTGCTGCACATAATTGGGCCGTTCGTCTACTTCGATGTCCTCCAGTGGAACAATCATATCTTCATCTGCCAAACACTTCCTTAGATGAGATACGTGAATGTCGAGTGAATTCCGCTTAACTCATCTGGTAACTCCAATCTATAGGCCACCTCCCCTACTCGAGCAATGATTCAGAAAGGGCCTATGTACCTTGGGCTCAATTTGCCCCGCTTCCTGAACCGAATGATAACCTTCCACGGTGAGACCTTCAACATAACCCGATCACCCACCTGAAACTCAATCGGTCTGCGTCGTTTATCAGCATACGACCTCTGCTATCTTTGGCTGCCTTCATGAAGGCCTTGATCCTTTCAAGCTTCTCAGTCGTAGCCTCGATCACCTTGACGCTCCCTAACTCTTTATACCCAATATCACCCTAACAAACGAGTGTTCTGCATCTCCTGCCGTATAGTATCTCATAGGGTGGGATACCAATGCTAGCATGATAGCTGTTATTGTATGAGAATTTGGCTAACGGTAGGTGGTCATCCCAACTTCCCTTAAAATCAATCACACATGCCCGTAGCATGTCCTTTAACGTCTGAATGGTCCTTTCTGATTGACCATCAGTCTGGGGATGATAAGCCGTGCTGATGTGTAACCTCATCCCCATAGCATCGTGGAATTTCTTCAAAAATTTGGATGTAAACCGGGTGTCACGATCAGACACAATAGACACCGGCACACCATGACGAGTTACAATTTCCTTGATGAACAGATCAACCAACCTCTCGAATGAATATGTCTCGCGAATCGATAGGAAGTAAGCACTCTTCGTCAAGTGGTCAACAATCACCCATATAGTATCATACCCTTTCAGGGTACGCGGAAGCTTCGTAATGAAATCCATGGTGATGTGCTCCCACTTCCATTCCAGTGTATCCAAAGGTTTAATCTTTCGATACGGCTTTTGGTGCTCGGCCTTCACTTGTAAACAAGTAAGGCATTTACTCACATACTCCACCACATCACGTTTCATACCTGGCCACCAATAGTCTTTCTTCATGTCTTGATACATCTTTGTAGCACTGGGATGAATAGAGTATCGAGTCTTATGAGCTTCATCCATAATCTTCATGCGTAAATCCCTAAAAAGAGGAATCCACATCCGCCCGAATCGGGTCTTAACCCCAAGTGTGTTTTCACCCAATTCCGCAACCAGACCTCTCATTCGTTCGGAGTTAAGATGATCTTCTTTTAAGGCCTCGTCTTGAAACTCTTGGACTTGCTTTATCACATCAGGGGTCATAATCAACTGGTACGCTTTCACCCAAATCGGCTCGGGTCTCTCCTTTTGGCTAAGGGCATCCGCCACCATGTTGGCTTTGCCCAGATGATAATAGATCTCATAATCATAATCCTTTATGAGCTCCAACCATCTTCTCTACCTCATGTTCAAGTCCTTCTGCTCGAAGAAGTACTTTAGGCTCTTGTGGTCAGTGAAAATGGTGCACTTCGTCCCATACAGGTAGTGCCTCCAAATCTTTAACGTGAAGACCATATCTGCTAGCTCCAGGTCATGAGTAGGATAGTTAACCTCATGAACCTTCAACTATCGGGATGCATAGGCTATAACCTTCCCCCTCTGCATTAGCACGCACCCCAATCCCGAGTAGGAAGCATCAGAATAAACCACCAGATCTTCACTTCCATCGGGTAATGACAGAACAGGAGCTTGAGTCAATCTCGTCTTCAATTCTTTGAATGTTTTCTCTTGAGCTTGACCCCATACAAACTTTACATCTTTACGGGTCAACTTGGTTAGTGGAGAAGCGATCATTGAGAAGTCTTGAATAAACCTTCGGTAGTAGCCCGCCAAACCCAAGAAACTACGGATCTCGGATGGCGTCTTTGGAGACTTCCATTGCATCACCGCTTCCACCTTTGCCGGATCCACCATGATCCCCTCCGGATTCACCACGTGACCTAAGAACTGAACTTCGCGCAACCAGAACACGCACTTGGAGAACTTGGCATACAACTTCACCGTTCTCAACGTCTCCAACACCTCTCGAATATGACCGACATGCTCTATCTCGCCCTTTGAATAAATCAGGATATCATCAATAAACACAATCACTGATTTGTCCAACATCGGTCGACACACTCGATTCATTAAGTCCATAAAAGCAGCTGGCGCATTGGTCAAACCAAAAGACATGACGAGAACTCATAGTGACCGTAGCGCGTACGAAAAGCTGTTTGAGGAACATCCTGTTCCTTCACCTTCAACTGATGGTAGCCAGATCGAAGATCTATCCTTGAAAACCAACTAGCACCTTGAAGCTGATCAAACAAATCATCAATCCTTGGTAACATATACCGATTCTTCACCGTTAGCTTGTTCAGCTCACGGTAGTCTATACACATCCTCATACTACCATCATTCTTCTTTACAAATAAGACCGGAGCACCCCAAGGAGAGATAATCGATCTAATGAACCCCTTGTCAAGCAACTCCTGTAGTTGCTCCATCAACTCCTTCATCTCTGTCGGAGCCAACCGATACAGTGCCTTGGCAACAGGTTGGGCACCCGGTATCAGATCAATCTGAAACTCAATCTCTCGGTCAGGTGGCACTCCCGATAAGTCTTCTGGGAACACGTATGGAAAGTCATACACCACGGGAACATCAGATAGTTATGGTGTTGGCGTTTCAACATCTTTTACATAACACAAGTAGGCGTTACATACACGCCTCATACACTTTCCCGCCATTGCCATTGAGATTACTCTCGGGATCGTCGTGACCCGATCTCCATAAACAGTTACCGAACTCCCGTCAGGCGCTATCAAACGAATCATCTTCTTTCGACACACTATATTCGCTTTGAAGTCAGCCAACCAATCCATCCCAAACCCCAAATCGAAACCGCCTAGGATCATCACAAACGGTCGAACAGGAAACTTATGACCTTCTAATTCCACATCACAGTTCTCTACCATCTCAGAAATCCTGGTAGACTTACCTATAGCAGTTTCTACATCAAAGGGCGCGTCAACTTATCTACTACTAACAGGCAGTTTAGCACAGAAAGTAGCAGAAATAAAACTTTTATTGGCACCCGAATCAAACAACAAGAAGCTAAAGTTTGGTTCACTAGAAACATACCGGACACAACATCAGGGTCCGTCCTGGCTTCCTCCTGTTTCATAGTGAATGCCCTGGTGCTCGCCCTCGGTCCTTCACTTCCCGTCTATTTCACCCCAAAACTCTCAGCCTTTGGCTTCTTGCAGTCTTTGCTCATGTGGCCCTCCCCGCCACAGTTAAAACATTTCCCCGCTTTGCACTCCCATGCCATATGACCTGGCTTCCCACATTTGAAGCACACATTCAATCCCCACCTACATTCGCCACTGTGCTCCTTCCCACATTTGCCACACTTTTTCGATCCCGTACCCGGTGTGGCTACACGACGATCTTCTATCCGTGCCTTCTTGTTACCCGTCGAGGCATCACCCCGACCAAAGCTCTTTCTGTTCTAGTTTCGATCACCACCACCCTTCTTACTACCTTCTGCCACCACCACTACCGTCCTCTCATCATATAACCTCCCTGCCAAGTCCACTGCCGACCTAAACGTGCTCGGTCGGGCAACGATCATGTGCCTGTGAATATCCATGGGCAAACCCTGATTGTACTTCTTAATCTTCCATGACAGAGGCGTCACCTGATCTGGCACCAGACGTGCCATCTCGTTGAACTTCGTGGTGTATTGCTGATGTGTCATCGTTCTCGCCTCCAGCTGCAAGAACTCCCTCTCAACCTTATCCATCTCTCGATGAGGACAGAACTCCTCAATAACCAATTTCTTTAGCTCAGGCCATCTCATCCTCCTGATTGCCCTGCTACCCTCGGCTTGGACTATATTATCCCACCAGCACAGAGCCGAGTCCACGAAAGAATGGGCAGCAAACTTTACTTTCTGGACCTCCCGACACTCGCTGATGTTCAAAATAGCTTCCATTTCTCTCACCGACCGGTAAGCAGCAGCAGCAGTGCCATTACCATCAAAAGTAGGGGGCTTGCACCGTTGGAACGCCCCATAGTTACAGCCTCGTACTACCTCCGGTACAGGCTCATCTTCTTCCTCTTCTTCATCATCGGAGAGAACCGCCTCAGTTTCTGGTTGCTCTCGTCCTCCCGAGGACCTGTTCCTCTCTATCCGTTCCCCTTCCCGTACCGCCTTAATCACTTCAGTCACCACAGACGGTAAGATCGTCTGCATGACTTGATAAACCTCCTCCACTACAACCTCTTTTACCGAGGCTCTCAGATTGGCACTCTCATCACCGCCTTCCGGATGAGGGGTCTCAGGTTCTTCATGAACCACCTTTTTCGCCCTAGGTTTGCCTCTCTTGGGCCGTGATGCAGCACCAAGTCCACCACGCGAGGCTTAGGATGATCTACCACCGGCCATACTCTATCACTCACTGAAAGATTCAAACACCAACACGGTCATTTAAGGGAATAGCTCAGTTTATGTCAAGTATAGTAAGTCCCTAAGTATAGTGGCCAGTTGTGATTAGCCACTTACTTTACTCTTCGTACCCTGAGCATTACCTGTCCTAACTACATCAGTATCTAAATCTACCAGCAACACATAAACCACATAACATGCGCACATAATTCCGGCTAACATAAAAATACCTGATGGCACGCAGCTACTCAGATTGGCATGTAACATCCAAAAGTTTGATATTTATTTATTTATTAGGATTAGTGTTTAGTCGCACGCCATGCGTACGAATGAGGCCCAATCGCACGAATGACGGGCATATGGGCTCAGTCGTACGATTGAGCTGTGCGAATGGGTCCAGTCGTGCGATTGAGTATGTCGGCTAAAAATAGGCATGTAGGATAAGTAGGGCGGTTAAGGGTGTTCAAAAGCAGATCTTATCTGCAGTATTCTCATCCTCTTGTTCCTTTCAAACCCAAACGCCCCTGTTCTTGCCAAATTGACTGAACTAGCTCCGTTTTGGTAAGTTTTGCTTGGTATGGATCGATTCTTGAATATGTTAAGCTGTGTAATTGGTTGAAATTGATCCAAAAACATGTTTTAAATCTCGGTTTTGTTCAATCTTTCTGTTAAGTTAAAAAGGGAGGGTTCGGATTCTAGTTTTGTGAAGTTTGATGAAATAAGGACCCGAAACAGTTGTTAATGAGGTGTATATGTTGTGTTATGAATATGGTATAATCCAAATGGTTAAAACTCGAGTTTTTGGATCAAATATGTCAAGAACACAGCTGCTGATCCGTTTCAGGCGAATGAGCCAGTCGCATGACCCATTCGCGCGACTCAGTCAATCCCATTGTTCAATCGTGCGGCTGAAGTTCAGTCGCATGAACCAATCGCACGAATGGAGGTCATTCGCACAAACCCAGTTATAGCTCATTCGCACCTCTGTCGTATGGTCCATTCGTACGACTAAGCTTAGTCGCATGTTCAGTCGGACGAATGAGTCCAGCCGCATAGCCTTAGTCGTATGAAGTGATCAGCTAAGGGTGATTTGACTAAGTTAGGGTTGTTGTTTTAACTTTGAGAAGGAGAAGTTTTAGCTGTCGTAGTGTATTAGATTGATAACCACTTGCTGAGAACATTAAGGTGAGTTCTAATTGCCCTTTTGATATGTTGATATCGTTTGATAAATGTTGTTTGACAAAAATTGGGCACTGGCATGCATATAAATAAATAGAAAATGTGAATAAGAGTTGTAAGTGGTAAATTGTGGTGAATGGCGAGGTGGAGGTTTGACCCACCAACTATAGAGGGAGGTTTGACCTGTCAACACCAATTATAGACGGAGGTTTGACCCGTCAACGCGCGAGGTGGAGGTTTGACCCACCAAACTATAGATGGAGGTTTGACCCGTCAACGCGCGAGGTGGAGGTTTGACCCACCAAATTAAAATTGATAAAAAGATGTCCATAAATACCTTGTGGGTATTTGATATGCATATCAATACTGAGACGAATAAATGGACTGATGAATGTTTATGAATCATTCGGTGTTGTAAGAGTTGATGAGTTGTTATTATTGAAATGTGGTGTACGTTAGAACTCACCAGCTTATCTGATTTTGTGTTTGTTTTCTTATGAATGCCAGGTAGTAATAAAGGTGCTCGTGATGGTCCCCCACAGAGTTAGCTTCCGGTTATGGTGTATGATACTGGCCACAAATGTTGGGTTTTGTTAATGATGTACTTGAAGTTTAACAAAGTTTTGAAATGTCGGTTAAAGTCCTGTAAATATTATTAACGATGTAAATAGTTTTAATATACATAAAATTCCGCTGCGTTTGTAATCTCTGAATTATTATAATAACCCAACTAGTAGCATCCTCCTTATTATATTATTATTATGGAATTGAGGGTGTTACAAGTTGGTATCAGAGCCTTAGTTAAAGATATTTGAATAATTGATTGTTTCAAACTTTAACTGAATATATGGGAAGCGCCAGTATCTACAACCGGAAGTGGGGTGAAGTATTGTGTGGATGAGTGCTTAATTATTAGTGATAATCCAGTCAATTGTTGAATGAAAGTAGTTGTTTAAAATGAAGATTAGTATTATGTGTATGCATGATTTTGTGGTTTAGATAGGGTTAGAAATAAACTGTGAAAAGATAATGAGAAGAGGCAGGATGGTGTGAATAAGTAAATAATTGATAACACCTGGCCAATGTTATGAGTAATTTACGTTATATGCAGCATCCTGGTATCACTCATTATTTGATTATGGTTTATTTCTGATCGTAGAAGGAGGAAACCAGTAATACAAATTCTAGACCTGAAGCTAGGATCTCAGGTTATGAACTTAAGGCGGCTATAGGTGATGAGGTCGCCCGAGTGTTGCGTACTACTTTACCTGGAATGTTAAGTGACCTTAGGAAAGGTGGTGAATCATCTTCCTAACCAACTCCTCCACCTGTTATTGTTGAGCGTGTAGTGGAGAAACCAGTGTCATATAAGCATTTTAAGGAATGTGACCCGCCTAAGTTTGAAGGCCAGAAGGATGTAGTAGTAACTTATAAGTGGTTACGAGAGATGGAAGCAGCGTTTAAACTTAGTAGATGCAAGGAGGACCAGAAAGTGGGCTTTGCAGTGCATTCTTTTCAAGCAGAAGCCTTGTATTGGTGGGATACAGTAGAACAGGCCATGGGTAAGGCCGCCGTGAGCCAGATGACGTGGGAAACTTTTAAAGCATTGGTGATAGAAAAATTCTATCCGAAAGGCGAGATGGACAGAATTGAGATCAAGTTTTTGCAGCTTCAGGCAGGTAGCTTAAGTCACAAAGAGTATACTTCTAGGTTTGAAGAAATGGCTCGTTTGGTACCTCATTTAGTAATTCCTGAGGCGAAGAGGATTACTAGGTATATTCAGGGATTACCCCCTAAGTTGAGAATGCTAGTAAAGTCTAATTCTCCTTCTACATACCAAGCCACGGTAAATTTGGCTGCGGACATATATGAGGAAGTCGCTGAGTCCGAGAAACCTGTGGTGAAAGAAGAAGTGATTAGTCGTCAGGAAACTTCACTGAGTTCTAGGCCTATGTATGGACAGAGTGGGCCGCAGAAAAGAAAGTTTAATGCTAGGGGCTTTGTAGGTCCCCCTTCTCGGTGTAATAGATGTGGGAAGTTTCATAGAGAAGAATGTAGATTAAATCACCCGACATGTTGTAAATGCGGGAAGCCTGGACATTTCATTTCCAGATGTCCAGAACTTCAGTGTTATGAATGCGGGGAGATGGGACATATGAAATCTGAGTGTCCAAAGTTTAGACCTGGACCGGTTCCTATTCATGCAGTGGGAGGACCGAGTAAAGTCAGTGCGAGTGGTAGTAGCGGTACTGCGGGGAGAGCATTTACAATAACTACGGAGGAGGCTAAGGCATTACCAGATGTTGTGTCGGGTACGTTTCTTGTTAATGATGTACCAGCTAGAATTTTATTTGATTCGGGGGCTAATAAAAGTTTTATATCAATAAAAATTCCATGCCTTAATAAAAGTTAAACCGTCAAAGCTAGATGTTGCCTTTTCAGTAGAAACTGCCTCTAATGAATTTATAGTTGTTAGTGAAGTAATAGATGATTGTTTTGTCGAACTAGAAGGTGTAAAATTTCCTGCTAGGTTACACATGATGAAGTTAGGAGGTTTTGATGTAGTATTGGGAATGGACTGGTTATCTACATTTGAGGCTCAGATAATATGCAAAAGAAAGATGATTGTGTTGCGAGCACCAGATGGTAATCTGGTAACGGTTTTTGGTGATGATCATGATAGTGTGGTGAAGGTCATATCTATGATTAAGGCTGAGAAATTATTGAGTAGGGGTTGCGAGTCATTTTTGGCATATGTAGTTGATACTGCTAAGAAGACGAAGAAATTAGAAGATGTTCAAGTGGCTTGTGATTTCCCCGATGTATTTCCTGAAGATCTACCAGGTATACCTCCTGATAGAGAAATTGAGTTTAGAATTGATTTAGTACCCGAGGCAAAACCTGTCGCTAAGACCCCTTAGAGACTTGCACCGGCTGAGCTGAAGGAACTTCTGAAGCAATTATAGGAATTATTAGACAAAGGTTTTATTCGACCAAGCACTTCGCCGTGGGGTGCTCCCGTTTTGTTTGTAAAGAAGAAAGATGGCAGTTTGAGAATGTGCATAGATTATAGAGAACTAAACAAACTAACTGTCAAGAATAAATACCCATCACCTCGTATAGACGATTTGTTTGATCAACTCCAAGGTGCTAATTGGTTTTCAAAGATAGATCTTAGATCCGGATACCATTAATTAAAAATAAAAGAAGAAGATATACCAGAGACAGCTTTTCGTACACGGTATGGGCATTATGAATTTTTGGTGATGTCATTCGGATTAAAGAATGCTCCTGCTGCATTCATGGATTTGATAAACCGGGTATGTAGACCGATGCTGGATAAATCGGTAATTGTGTTTATAGATGATATTTTAATATACTCTAAGAATGAAGGAGATCATGCTTGTCACATTCGAGAAGTATTGGAAACCTTGAGAAAGAATAAGTTGTATGCAAAATTCTCGAAATGTGAATTTTGGTTAAGAGAAGTGCAATTTTTGGGCCATGTGGTGAATGCGAATGGGATATTGGTGGATCCTGCAAAGATTGAGGCCGTGATGAATTGGGAGATTCCTAAAAATCCTTCAGAAATTCATAGTTTCCTAGGACTGGCAGGATACTATAGGAGATTTATTCAAGATTTTGCCAAAATTGCTTCTCCGTTAACGAAATTAACTTGAAAGGACGTTAAGTATGAATGGAATAAGGAACAGGAAGCTGCTTTTCAGGAACTGAAGAATAGATTGACACAAGCCCCAGTATTAGCAATACCAGAAGGTGTAGATGATTTAGTAATATATTCTGATGCATCATATCAGGGATTGGGGTGTGTTTTAATGCAACGTGGGAGAGTTATTGCTTATGCTTCTAGACAGTTGAAGACCCATGAAGTTAATTACCCAACCCATGATTTAGAATTAGCAGCTGTAGTTTTTGCTCTTAAGATATGGCGACATTACTTATATGGAGTAAGGTGTACCATCTTTACTGATCATAAGAGCCTGAAATACTTCTTTGAGCAAAAAGATTTGAATATGAGACAAAGGCGATGGTTGGAATTAATCAAATACTATGATTGTGAAATTCTATATCACCCTGGGAAAGCAAATGTGGTTGCTGATGCATTGAGCAGAAAGGAGAAATACGAACCGATTAAGGTCAAGGCGTATGAGCTTGTAATTACCCCTGACTTTATGCAACAGTTGAAGGAAGCCCAATTGGAAGCATTAAAAGAATAAAATATTAAGAAAGAAAGAATGGTTGGTCAAGAGAGATATTTAGAAGAAAAAAGTTATGGTGTTAAAATCAGGTTTGGTCGAATGTGGGTTCCGTTGGCTCTACGCGATAGGGTACTAGATGAAGCTCACAAATCTAGGTATTCCATTCACCCAGGCATGACTAAAATGTATCAGGATTTAAAACATGATTATTGGTGGCCAGGGATGAAATTTAATTTGATGCAGTATGTAAATAAATGTTTGACTTGCGCCCAAGTGAAAGCTGAACATCAAAAACCTTATGGATTATTGCAGCCATTAGCCATTCCAGTTTGGAAATGGGACGATCTGACTATGGATTTTATAACGAAGTTGCCCCGTATACCAAAAGGTTATGATACTATTTGGGTAGTGGTAGATCAGCTAACCAAGAGTGCTTTATTTTTACCCATACGGGAAACCTATTCGGTGGAAAGGTTAGCTGATATCTTTACAAAAGAAATAGTTAGATTACATGGAGTTCTAAAAAGTATGACGTCTGATAGGGATGCCAGGTTTACCTCTAGATATTGGAGGAAGTTTCATGAGGCAATGGGGACTAAACTTTATTTTAGTACAACCTATCATCCCTAAACAGATGGCCAGAGTGAAAGAACTATTCAGACATTGGAGGATATGCTACGGGTATGTAGTATTGATTTTGGAGGTAGCTGGGATAGTCATCTTCCTTTAGCTGAATTTGCATACAACAATAGTTATCAAGCTACCCTTCAGATGTCCCCGTTTGAGATGTTGTACGGAAGAAAGTGCAGAACTCCACTTTATTGGGGAGATATGGGGCAACGTGAATTGGGGAATAGTGAAATAGTTGGAGAAACAATGTCAAAGTTTGAAGTAGTTAAAAATCGTATTAAAGAGGCGAAAAGCAGACAGAAATCATATGCAGATCGTAGAAGGAAACCATTAGAATTTAAAGTTGGGGATTTTGTTTTGTTAAAAGTTTCTCCATGGAAAGGCAATATTCGATTTAGAAAAAGGGGCAAACTAAGTCCACGTTTTATTGGATCTTTCCGAATAATAGAGAAAGTGGGGTATGTAGCATATAAATTAGATCTACCAGAAGAACTGAGTACTATTCACCCAACTTTCCACGTCTCCCAGTTACGAAAATGCTTAGCTAATGAAACTCAATATGTGCCATTAGATGATATTGAGGTTGATGAGAAGCTCAATTATATTGAACAGCCTGTGGCCATTATAGATCGTAAGGAGAAGAAACTTAGAAATAAAAGCATTAGCTTAGTCCAGGTGCAGTGGGCACATCGCCAAGGATCTGAGTCAACCTGGGAAACAAAAGAAGAAATGAGACGGAACTACCCCCAATTGTTTTAGCTAGGTTTCGAGGACGAAACCCTAAATAAGGTGGGTAGACTTGTAACATCCAAAATGTTTGATATTTATTTATTTATTAGGATTAGTGTTCAGTGGCACGCCATGCGTACGAATGAGGCCCAATCGCACGAATGACGGGCGTATGGGCTCAGTCATACGATTGAGCCATGCGAATGGGTCCAGTCGTGCGATTGAGTATGTCGGCTAAAAATAGGCATGTAGGATAAGTAGGACGGTTAAAGGTGTTCAAAAGCAGATCTTATCAGCAGTATTCTCATCCTCTTGTTCCTTTCGAACCCAACACCCCTGTTCTTGCCAAATTGATTGAACTAGCTCCGTTTTGGTAAGTTTTGCTTGGTACGGATCGATTCTTGAATATGTTAAGCTGTGTAATTGGTTGAAATTGATCCAGAAACATGTTTTAAATCTGGGTTTTGTTCAATCTTTCTGTTAAGTTAAAAAGGGAGGGTTCGGATTCTAGTTTTGTGAAGTTTGATGAAATAAGGACCCGAAACGGTTGTTATTGAGGTGTATATGTTTTGTTGTGAATATGGTATAATCCAAATGGTTAAAACTCGAGTTTTTGGATCAAATATGTCAAGAACACAGCTGCTGATCCGTTTCAGGCGAATGAGCCAGTCGCATGACCCATTCGCGCGACTCAGTCAATCGCATTGTTCAATCGTGCGGCTGAAGTTCAGTCGCATAAACCAATCGCACGAATGGAGGTCATTCGCACAAACCCTGTTATAGCTCATTCGCACCTCTGTTGTATGGTCCGTTCGTACGACTAAGCTTAGTCGCATGTTCAGTCGTACGAATGAGTCCAGTCGCATAGCGTTAGTCGTATGAAGTGATCAGCTAGGGGTGATTTGACTAAGTTAGGGTTGTTGTTTTATATTTACTTTGAGAAGGAGAAGTTTTAGCTGTGTTAGTGTATTGGATTGATAACCACTTGCTGAGAACATTAAGGTGAGTTCTAATTGCCCTTTTTATATGTTGATATCGTTTGATAAATGTTGTTTGACAAAAATCGGGCACTGGCATGCATATAAATAAATAGAAAATGTGAATAAGAGTTGTAAGTGGTAAATTGTGGTGAATGGCGAGGTGGAGGTTTGACCCACCAACTATAGACGGAGGTTTGAACCGTCAACGCCAATTATAGACGGAGGTTTGACCCGTCAACGCGCGAGGTGGAGGTTTGACCCACCAAACTATAGACGGAGGTTTGACCCGTCAACGCGCGAGGTGGAGGTTTGACCCACCAAATTAAAATTGATAAAAAGATGTCCATAAATACCTTTTGGGTATTTGATATGCATATCAATACTGAGACGAATAAATGGACTGATGAATGTTTATGAATCATTCGGTGTTGTAAGAGTTGATGAGTTGTTATTATTGAAATGTGGTGTACGTTAGAACTCACCAGTTTATCTGATTTTGTGTTTGTTTTCTTATGCATGCCAGGTAGTAATAGAGGTGCTCGTGATGGTCCCCCACAGAGTTAGCTTCCGGTTATGGTGTATGATACTGGCCACAAATGTTGGGTTTTGTTAATGATGTACTTGAAGTTTAATAATGTTTTGAAATGTCGGTTAATGTCCTGTAAATATTATTAACGATGTAAACAGTTTTAATATACATAAAATTCCGCTGCGTTTGTAATCTCTGAATTATTATAATAACCCAACTAGTAGCACCCTCCTTATTATATTATTATTATTATAGAATTGAGGGTGTTACATGGCATCCCATCCCTTTCCGTCCCATTCTCTGTTAAGTTAAGGTTTATCTTGAAAAATTTACCCATTTCACTTAAACTTTGGCTCTGATACCAATTTGTAAGGCCTCGTTCCCGGGCACCTCACAGCTGGTCATCATCGCGCTTAAAACATATCATTATATAATCTTTACTAAAATCATGCAGCGGAAACTATGAAATAACTTTTCATTTTACTATAAATGCTTTTGCAAAGTAATACAACATTCATTACAAAACATCGTTTGTTTGCATTACAATACAAAAGCGTTAAACAAAAGCATGCCATCCCAAAAGAGCTGAGTAGCCACCTCGTGGCATCCTCAGCAACATTACCTGCCAACTGGAAACACATAAAAAGTCAGCGTTGCTGAGTGAGTTCTAGTTTTATAATAAAACATACTTTTCTTTCGTTAGAACCGTTCTTTACTTACATGTGATCACACATCATACGTACACATAGATAATATTATTATTATCTTCATCATTTGTTCGTTACCTTTCGTTCATTTAACGTACATCGTTAATAGTCACATTCGTTACTTTCGTTCACATTCATTCATAAACTCTTACTTTTATTCGTACGTTCCTTACTTTTGTTCGTTTATTCATTACATTCATTCGTACGTTCATTACATTCATTCGTACGTTCATTTCATTCATTCGTACATTCATTTCATTCATTCGTACGTTCATTTCATTCATTCGTACGTTCATTACTTTCTTTCGTACGTTCATTTCATTCATTCGTACATTCATTACTTTTGATGACATGTACAATACCCCGAACATTGTGCACGAAGCTGGTTACTGGGCCTGAGGTCTTTCATAGACCTCGAACATTATGCACGAAGCTGACTCCAGTACATAGGGCAAGTACATTCACCACTTATCTTTCCTCTTTCATTACGGATCAATGCCATGTGCTATACCCCGAACATTGTTCACGAAGCTGGTTACTAGGCCTGAGGTCTTTCATAGACCTCGAACATTATGCACGAAGCTTACCCCAGTATCTAGGGCAAGCAACAAGGATCCCATACATATGGTCAATCACAAGGATTGGACCCCAGTGTGCATCCTTCTGGGGTAGCTAACCTGCACACAGTTGAGCTAACACCCTTCATTGGGTGCGAACCTCCATACGTTTGCTTTCAAGCCTTTTCTTACTTTCATTCATTCGTTTGTTAATGCATGCATTCATTCATCATGTTCCTCTTTCATTATCTTTCACTTTACGTTACATAATACTTTTCACTCATTCATTAACGTAACACGTAAAGCCACTAGAAGGATAAACATACATCATAAATAGGAACATCAACATACACTATAGCATTATCACACAGGGCATCATCATACATACTTAACATACATCATGCATAAACATGCAACATCATCATCATGCCCTACATACCCTCTAAGGCCTCCAAAGGTCACCTTACATAAACCTACGGGAATTTCCACGTCAAAACTTACATCTGCACTTTCCCCCGAAGCGCAGTACTTTAACTATGCTCCACCTCGGGTACAACAGCCCTATTTGGGGCGTATGGACACTCTTCAGTCGCACGATCTTCATGCGACTGAACATCATGCGATTGGACCTATGCGGATGAACACCAATGCGGATGAACACCCAATCGTGCGATTGGACCCTCAATCGTGCGAATGGACACTATGTGAATGGACCTCATGTGGTTGAACTCTATGCGAATGGACCTTATGTGAATGGACCTCATGCGGATGAGCACCTATGCGACTGGACTCTCAGTTGCATGACTCCCCATGCGACTGGACCCCAGTCGTGCGACTGAACCTCAATCGTGTGACTGAACCCCAATCGCCCTCCAGTCTGCCGTATGGCCTCTAGTCGGTCGCCTAGACCTAACTGATGCAGAATGTAGTCATCCCGAACCCAATCTGCCATTTTCGACCTCTAAGCTCATCCAAACCCATTCTAAGCCCAGATCAACCATCCTAAACCTTACGAATGCATACTACAACACCATTCAAGCACACACAAGCCCGAAAACATACTCCAAATGCATCACACACACTCACACCCAAATGGGTCAAATACACACACATACAAAAACGAGTTTACTATGTGTTCCAACCCTAAATCAGTTGAAAACGAGTAAAATAGGGGTCCTAGAACTCACACAAATATAGTCATCCCGAACCCAATCAGTTGACTCGCTACACGATGATTTCCAAAACCCGAATTAACTCGAATCAACCCTTTTCTCCCTTTTCTCTCTTCTTTCTCTCTTCTTTCTCTCTTTTGCTGAAATGTGGGTGTGGGGAGAGGGTAAGGGCTGCCCTCTCCCTTCAAATATCCCCATGTACCTAACTTCTCGCGTTGGCGAGTTTGGTCCCCTGACTTTGGATTTTATTTCTTTTTTTTCTTTTGTCAGCTTCAAAATAGAGAAATAACCGGGTGTTACAATCGAGAATCGGATCGTTTAATACGTATAACCGTTTCTCTTGCTTGAGAACAATTCTCAAGTTTTGAAACTAATCAAAAAAGTTGTTATGGTTGAGACGCTCCTTTTGGACAATGGTTCTTAGTGATAGGGTATGAGCGAACGGGATATCATTGTTTTCATTGTTATTAGTGGCCTTCTACAAAATTTAACAAAGTCCAATTTTAGTATTTTCGATATTGTCGTATTTTAGTTATAAATACTCTTTTATGTGTCATACACAAATTAAAATTCTAGAATCCAACGTTACATTTAAATCATGGTTAGGTGACCTTTATCCCATTATTTAAATTAACAAGGTAGTGAATGTTTGACAATTGCAACCCTTTGCAACTTCTGACAATTGCAACCCTTTGCAACTTCTAGAGGTATAGGATCGACTTAAACATCATATGTGTAGTCGGCATGTTTATCCCATCAACACCTTTTGTAAACCATATTGTTGGTGACCCATTTAACATGGTTTCCAAATCAAGTCACCCTACTTACACACATGTGAGTTTACCAATACAAGTGATTAGGTGACCTTTATCCTACAAATATGGTATTCCCACCTCAAATTACAAGTTCCCTCAAAATGGTTTGGTGACCTTTACCCCATTAAGAGTTTGAAAGTGACTCAAGTGTTGTGCAAAATGACGGTGTTGAACTTGTTTTCAAAAGGAATTTTTAGTTTTCATAATTCTAGTTTAGAAAACTCTATGTACCTTGTATTTGTATGCTTTCAAACACATGGTACCCTATGGTTCCCTTTTTAATAAAACCCTTTTATTTAAATCATTAATCCTTTTAATAACCTTTTATTAACCACTTAATGATGAAGAACCATATTATTTCAGCTTGTTATGCTTATTAATTAGTTTGTTATGCATATCCATATATCAGAACAACCATTATAAAATAAACAACCAAACAAGCACAACCATATAATCATAAGTGCATAACCATAGCCACTAAGTTGACTACACTTGTTTGCCATCACAAGTGTTGTCATTTGTTCTTTCTTAAGGGTTAAAGTTTCAGAACGAGGATTAGTTAAAGATGCAACCTAACAAGATTGAAGAACCATTTACGGCTGATTTTATATCTTCGTAGTTCGAGCAAATGGTGAACAAAGCATTAGAAAAGGGTTTATATGTTGGAGAAAGGAACTACATGCAGGCAACATAGATGAATGATGCAATTTGATTCAGTGAGCCTAGGTGAAGATTGTAGCATTCACAAATAGAGGCTCGGGAAATAAAAGTTCTCTTTTATGAAAACTTAATCATAAAGCGCAAACTATGTGAAATGTGAAAACTTGGTCTTGGTTGGTGGAATTTACGAAAACATTTGTAGAAGATGCTAGTTTGCGAGAACTTCTTCAAAGCGAGAACTGTTGGGTGCGAGAGCTTGGCCAAATACAAGAAATTTGTCTGATAATTACAGTTTTGTATAAATAGACTTTTTGTTTTTTAATTTAGTATTTGTGATGCGTGCCCAAGTGTTGAATACCGGGCCTTACTCTTTTTGGAGGCCCAAGACCGCGCTTCATAAAAATGGGCCTAACCTGGGCTGTGAGTCTCCGTTGCTGACGTGCTACAAGTCAAAACGACCGCAGAAACGAGGGCCACGTTATGGTAACCACCGTAGGCGGGTTATCCCGTTAATTTTCTGAATTAAGGCCTCTAAATGGGTTTTTGGGTCACTTTTATGTTTTTTCTAGTTTTCGGATTTTGTTTTGGGCTTTTGTTTGGCCTAGGGTTGTTTGTTTTAGGCCCATCCCGAATGTTTGTTTGCTTATTTAAGTTGAGTTCTTGTAATGTAGAAGGACACTTAACATTATTGAGAATTAAAAAATTCAGTCTTTTCAAATTCGTGACTCTTGGGTCGAATTTGAGGGTTTGGGTGAAGAACTCATGGGTATTCGCAGAAACAACGTGATAGTACTTCGATTTCGTTCCGTGCGCTACATCAGTTTGTTAATGCTTGCCAAGTTCCATATCTGTAACACTTACACAACTGAATAAATCATGCGGAACTTTATTTACTTGATTGTGCGTGTTCATTTTGATATATTTCGGTTTGATTATTATTGTTAATCATTTTTAGCGTCAAATCATGTTTTCTCCTCCGTGATTAATTTGTTTTTGATCCAAATTGAGTGTGCTTGAGAAAATTGTCGATCCTTACATCTCATATAACAAATATATCAATGCCTACTCATTCTTTCTTCTCCTTGTAAGAAAATACTAGCTCTTATAAGTATGCCAAATACAATTACACTGAGTTATAGAAACTTCTAAGAATCATCACATTTGTTGTATTGTAGAAAAATGTTAACACATAAATATAAAACACTCTTCATACGTGTAAAAGCTAAGGAAAAGAAATTTGTTTACCTGATTTAATTTAATTTATTTACTCACATAAGTAGAAATGTGTAAAACTAACTATAATAAAATGATTTACGATCTCTTGAGTGCGAACAAATTGTTTTTAAGTTTACATACTTTCAGGCATAACATATTTTAACACAACTAAATGGACAAAATCATTTGAACATATTTTTAAAACTTTCAGCAGACTACACCTACACTCGTGGACATTATTTATCATCAACTCTGGTTGTACGAAAACATCCAATATCTTTTGAAATAAAACAAACGTAAAAACTGAAAGAACCACCAGTTTTACACATTAGCATTGTGAACGTAAACTCCTTGGGCGCAATACTTAAAAAAAAGTTAAATGTTATGAATAGAATATATAGGTAGCAGTTTGCAATGACAGTCGGAGGTGGTGGTGGTTTGCAATGACAGTCGGAGGTGGTGGCGGTTTGCAGTGACTAATAAATTTAAATTCTTTTATGGGTGTTTTGTCACTAAAATGCATTTAGAATGTAATTTTTTTAATAGATTCTAATTCTCATGAATTCAATCATTTGATAAATATTGAATTCTAAATCTAATTCCTTTTAGTTTCAATTTAAATTCCAACTCCAATTTACTTCCACGACATTTCGCGAACCAAAAACGCTCTAAGCTTTGTGATTTTCATGGACATTGTATGAATAACTTTAGTTGAACATATTTGTTAATTATTCATGTTTTTCCTGAAATATATTTGGAAAACAATCGCAGTTTTCTACACTGGGGTAATATAAGTTTTTATTTCTATTAATTACTCACTAATGCTCATAAAGTAAATACCTTTTTGTTATGGCTTGCTATGATGTGGAACATATAGCATAAAGAATCAAAGATAAAAGAGAAAGAGAGAAGAACCTTGACTCTTGAATAGATCTCCACCTATGTGACCAACGATTTTTAAATGAAAACAATCTTGCTGAAATCATCTCATTTCTTTCTCCATTATCACCAATTGAAAACCACTGTTATACATAACAAAATAAACTTCATCATTACCAGCCCGTTGCATTTAGAAGAATGATTGATTGTAAACTATTCCTCATAATAATAGTTTTGACTCTAGAACACTTTGTAACTAACAAGATTCATATAAATTATGAAAGGGTGTACATTAGAGAAAACTAGTTAATTCAAGAGAGAATAGATATCTAATCTGCGTCGGCATACAGTTGTGGTTAATCTTGTCTAGAGTTTGGAATCTCGTAATCAATGATTTAGTACTGTTTGAAAATCGGAATAAGATCTGCAGAATACAAAATAACCAATACCAGGTTATCATCTTTAAGGAGGATTCTTTTAAAGCGTATGTTGTGGATATCCTTTTTGGTCATTGTGGAGTAGATATCTAGACATTATGAAAACTGAAGAATTTCTTTGTAGTTTATAGGCAATTTAACCTCCCATATTTCATAAGCCTCCTACATATTGTTGGGTTAATCGTTTATTACCGAGTCATGGGTACAAGTCTTTAGTTTAATCTTAGTTTGTTTTATTTAGTGGATCAATAAAAAAAGAGTAAAAAAAAAAGAAGAAAATGATGTGATTGACCGAGTTCAGTGGGAAAGGTTGATGTGTGTTATTCGTATCAGATCTAAAGTGAAAGAATGAAAAATTGAAATCGATTTTGCATAGCCTCTCTACTGTTCCCAGATTGGGTATATATACAAGCTTTGACTTTGACTAATGACTTGAGGTTGTTAACTGTCTAACTAACTAAATAATTAACTAATTAACCATATATCAAACAAACTAACAAACTAAGTACACTATGCCACCCCCCCCCCCCCCCCCCCCCCTCAAGTTAGAGGGAGAGAAACCCCCAACTTGGAAACTAATGAATTATGTTGATAACCAGGAAGACTCTTGGTAAAGATATCTGCCGGTTGATCATTAGTGGACACATGTGATAAAGAAATGAGACCGTCCTGCAACTTTTCTCGGACGAAATGGCAATCTAGTTCAATGTGCTTCGTTCGTTCATGATAAACAGGATTCTTGGCAATATAAATTGCAGCTTGACTGTCACATTTCAAAGGAACCGGAACAACAGAAGGAAGAGACAATTCGTGTAACAAACGAGTAAGCCAAGCTAGTTCAGCAGTAACACGTCGCATAGAACGATATTCGGCTTCAGCTGAACTCAGAGAAACGGTGGCCTGCTTCTTAGATTTCCAAGAAATAGGACTGCCACCAAGCATGATGAAATAGCCACTGACAGATCGTCGAGTATTTGGACAAGAAGCCCAATCAGAATCGTAGAAAGCTTCCAGTATTAAAGCATCGCAATCGTTGAAGAAGAAGCCAAGAGAAGATGTGCCATGAACATAACGCAAAACATGCAAAGTAGCCTCCCATTGAGGAAGTCGTGGAGATTGCATGAATTGACTAAGAAACTGAACAACAAAAGAGAGATCGGGGCGTGTGTGTGTTAAGTAATTAAGCTTGCCCACAAGACGCCTATACTGTAAAGGATCATGATAAAGTGCACCATCAGTGGAAGATAACTGAAGATGAGATGGAAGTGGAGATACATCGGAAGTAGTAACAGAAAATTCCTCCAAAAGTTCTTTAGCAAACTTGCGTTGTGTCATAGTAAAACCAGTGGAAGATCGTAAAACTTCAATACCCAAGAAGTAATTAAGGAAACCAAGATCCTTAATTTTGAAAGTTGTGTGAAGAAAAGACTTTAAGTCACTCATTTCAGCTTCATTATTGCCTGTCAAAAGGATATCATCAACATAAACAGCAACATGAACTATAGAACTTCCCATTCGTTTAGTAAACAAGGAATAATCATTCGTAGATCGTACATAACCACGAGACTTTAATGCTGTAGATAACTTGCCATACCATTGGCGTGATGCCTGCTTTAAACCGTATAAGGATTTCTGAAGACGAAGAACTTAATTAGGATTAGCCAAAGGCATGCCGGGAGGGGAGACATATAAATTTCTTCATCAAGGTCGCCGTGAAGAAAAGCATTGTTAACATCCAATTGATAAAGATTCCAATGTAATTTAGCAGCAGTAGCAACAATACTGCGGATATTAGTCATTTTCACAACAGGAGAAAAAGTCTCGGTATAGTCAATGCCAATCTTTTGAGTATCTCCACGGACAACAAGACGAGCTTTATAACGTTCAACCGAACCATCCGCTTTGTATTTCACTTTATAAACCCACTTACATTTAATGGGTTTCTTCCTAGCAGGAAGATCAACAATGACCCATGTGTTATTAGCAGTAAGAGCATCATGCTCAGTTTGCATTGCGGCCTGCCATTCGGGAATAAGAGCAGCTTCTTTATAAGAAGTAGGCTCTCGAATAGAAGATGAGATGTGATCAGACACACTACTAGTAGCTACAACACAGATGTTAGTGACAGTATGAGAACAAGAGTCACTTGGTATATCAGATTTGCTAGAGTTGCAATGATAATCCGCAAGGTAAGAGGGTGGGTGATGTGGTCGAGAAGAACGACGAGGCGCAGAAGAAAACGAATCAGAAGAAGGTGAAGATGAAGGAGATGAAGAAATTGAAGAATCCAAAGAAGGATCACAAGAGTCAATAAAAGTGGAAAAATTATCAACAGAAGAAAACAAAGGAGAATGGGACTGTGTGATGGAGGGAAACAAGTGTTCAAAAAAGACCACATCACGAGAAATCATAACCTGTTGAGAAACAAGGTTATATAGTTTATATGCTTTCTTACCATGAGGGTATCCAAGGAAAATGCAAGGAACAGCTCGTGGTTGGAATTTATCCCGTCCTTGCTTAAGAGAAGAAGCATAACATAAACAACCAAAAGCTTTAAGATGTGTATAAGAAGGAGCTGCGCCATAGAAAATCTCATGTGGGGTCTTCCCATGAAGAATTTTTGTGGGAAAACGATTGATGAGATAAGTGGCTGTTAAAATACAATCTCCTCAAAATTTAAGAGGAAGTTTAGATTGAAATAACAAGGCACGAGCTGTCTCAAGAAGATGTTTGTGTTTACGCTCAACGACTCCATTTTGTTGAGGTGTTGCAACACACGAGGTTTGATGAATAATGCCTTTATCTACCAAGAATTGAGCAGCTTTGGTCCCTGAACCAAGTTCAAAAGCGTTATCGGATCGAATGCATTTTATCGTGGTAGAAAATTGGGTTTCTACCATACGGATAAAACTTTGAATTGTAGAAAAAGCATTACTCTTAGTACTTAAAAGATAAGTCCAAGTAATCCGGCTAAAATCATCTACAATTGTGAGAAAGTAATTGTATCCATTGTATGTAGAGACATTATAAGGTCCCCAAACATCAATATGAATAAGATCAAAAAGTTTAGAAGATTCTCTATGACTATGAGGAAAAGGAAGCCGATGTTGACGAGCCTTTGGACATACATCACAACATTCAATGTCATCAACTTTATTAGAAGAAAAAACATGTAATTGTTTGAGTTTGTAAAATGGCAAATGTCCAAGCCTATTGTGCCAAGTCCGGCATGTTACAACAGCATTACAAGTAGATTTTTCTACAGAAGAAATAGTAGAATCAAAAGGGCTGTAAACGATCTCATTTGTTTTTAGAATGTACAATCCATCAAGAAGCTTACCAAGAACCACTGGCCTCTTCAGAGAAGGGGCCTGCAAAACACATAATGTGTTAGAAAATTGCAATAGCCCATTAGTATCCTGAAAAAGACGAGGGACAAATAACAAATTGTGATGAAACTCAGGCACATATAGAACACGATGAATAAAGAAGTCAGAGGAAAGTTGCACAGACCCAAACTTAGTTGCTTGGATAACGGTCCCATTAGGTAATCCAATTTTAATAGGGACTTTAAGATCATGAACTTGTGAAAATAATTGTTCATTATAACAAATATGATCTTTACCCCTGTATCAATTATCCACTTTGAATCAGTTATGAGACAAGAATGACAGTTCATTATACCTGCAAAATTCGCAGAACTGATTGGTGATGACCCAGATACATTTGCCAGTGAAGATGATCCATTGTTGCTTAGACATGTGCGATGTAATAATTGCAACAATTCTTGACATTGATCAATAGTAAAAGAAGCATTTGAACTCATGGGTTTAACTCCTGAGTTAGACATCTGCTCAGTAACATCAGAGACATCATTAACTGAAACATTAGCTGCGAAGTGCTTGGGTTTAGTAAATTTGAAATCCTTTGGAAAACCAATTAATCGATAGCAATTACTAGCCGTATGACCAGGTTTATTACAATGAGTACAAACAATATTTTTCTTTCCATCATTTTTACCATACGAAGTTCCCCGAGATTGAGCATGAACATTCATTGCAATAGCTTCAGCATTCAAAGGAGAAACAACATGAATTTCCTTTTGTTTTTCATCTTGAAGAAGAAGAGCATAAGCTTGACTTAAAGAAGGTAAAGGCTCCATCATGAGTATGTTACCTCTGATGGTATCATATGTTGAATTAAGCCCCATAAGAAATTGAATAAGTCGTTGATTTGCTTCTTGTTTTGCAATTGCCTGTGAATTTCCACAGGTGCATGGAGTAACAACCGATAGAGCAGCAAGCTCATCCCAAATACACTTAACTTTGGTGAAGTATGTGGCAATATCATTGTTACCTTGTGAAATTTCACACAAATTCTTCTGCAACTGATACAATTTGGCACCATTAGCTTGACCATAACGGTCATTCAATTCGCTCCAAAGCTGATGTGCTGTTTGAACATACAACACGCTTTCACTGATGTCTCTTGAAAAAGTATTTAGAATCCATAAAATGATCATATCATTACACCTCTGCCAATGATTAAGAAGAATTGGATCAACTGGTTTTTCAATTTCGCCTTTAATAATTCCAGATTTGTTCTTGGCAGAGAGTGCAATAGCCATCGCACGTTTCCAAGTACCAAATTCAGATCCATCAAAGACCTTAGAAACCAGCATCATTCCAGGATGATCAGAGAGATGAAGATAAAGTGGATTTGATGAATCAATCGAAGCATTTCCCGAAGATGTTGTGGCTGAAGAAGTTGACATGATTTTAGGGTAAATTGGAATGAAAATTGAAGAAACGAAGAGATAATTGGAAGAAAGATGAAGAAATTGAATCAAAAATCAAAGTTTTCGGTTGAGAATCAGAGATATCGCTCTGATACCATGTTATTCGTATCAGATCTAAAGTGAAAGAATGAAAAATTGAAATCGATTTTGCATAGCCTCTCTACTGTTCCCAGATTGGGTATATATACAAGCTTTGACTTTGACTAATGACTTGAGGTTGTTAACTGTCTATCTAACTAAATAATTAACTAATTAACCATATATCAAACAAACTAACAAATTAAGTACACTATGCCAACAATGTGCACGTTTTTAATAGGTTAGGTTGTTTTGGTCTTTGTTTGACCCCACTTTTGATGAACGTTTGTTTTTCCATTAGTTATTTTGGTGTCTATGTAATAGGCTATATATAGCCCCTTTGCTTTGGTGAATAAAGAAGTAGTTTTCATTGAATTCTCTGTCATATTTACTTTCTTCTTCGTATTAATATAAAAGAATTCGATCAAGAGCATTCTTTAAGGTGCTTCTGCTTCTAGTTTATAGGCTTGATATCCAACACATATTACTTAAAGAATTAAGAATAATGTTTCAAATGCATCGCACATCTAAATTTAAAAACCATTATAATTTCCACTTTGATATCTGATTTATTTAAGCATTGAGAAATAAAATACAACAAAACTATCTTGGTTTTGATTTGTAAATGCTAGTTTCTATGATGTACAGTAATGTATCTTCATGGAAACTAATACTTTTTTTGTAAGTTTGTATAAACTCACTTGAAATTCCAAGGCTTATGAAGTTGTACAAACACCTCACCCGTTGTAGGTTGTTCTTTTCTCTCTTCATGCAGGCATTGAAATGCGATCCTGTAAAGTCCTTAATAGCGATCGATCTCACTTCGTTTGAATTGTTGCACTTGATAATACGCGAAGACGGGTGCGCGAATTGAATGAATCAACCGAGAGAACAAAACATTAAGCACAATATCATCGTAAGTCAAATGTATATATCACGTGTTGAATAATTACAATGAAAATCGGTATAGAATCGATCTCACCCGAAGGTGGAAAATCACAAACTTGTGATCTGCTCAACTTGAGCGAAAAACATATAAAATAAATTTGCACTCTCGGTTAATTGAAATTATATGGCACACACTTTAAATGAGCTCGCATGCACATATATATATATATACATTCATAAAACAACTCGCATGCATGTTGTTAGATCCACTTAAACAATTCGCATGCAATAATAGTCCAACTTCTCGCGCACGTGTATTCCACTTTCTATTGCCTGCATTAATAGAATTCCACTTTGTCACATGCACATGCATGCGATTCGCATTGCATGTGTTCCAACCGACAAATTCGCAAGCTGCCAACAGATCACTTTTCGCATTGCATGCCACGTGAAGTTCACTTTCACATGCATTATTCATTTCTTCAACTGTCGCGCGAGGAGTATAGATCATGCAGATTGTCGCGCGAAATAATGTCACGCGAACCGCAAGTTGTTCATCGAGTACGTGTTAATACGATATTGTAATCCAACTGATTTTTCCCTTACAATCTCCCCCTAGGATTATGATATCGTTTTGTGGTTAAAAAAAACAACTTGAATCTTCAATAAAACCTTTTCAACTTAAGGTTCTCGCATCAGCGGATAAATGAAACAACTGTTGAATAAACCTTTCTTAATGAAGGTTCTCGCACACTTCAGAAAGTTGACTTTGATGCAGCAATTTTGAGCTTCAAATCTTCATAAAATCATGCAACAAAGTCTCTTGAGCATTTACACAAACACTTGGTGTGCGGTCTACAACTTTTGAACTTGTTTAACGTCCTCAAACGGAAGATAGCGGAATAATGATCCGTTGTATCAAGAGCAACGCCTTGCTCTGATACCAAATGTAAAGTCCTTAATAGCGATCGATATCACTTCGTTTGAATTGTTGCACTTGATAATACACGAAGACGGGTGCGCGAATTGAATGAATCAACCGAGAGAACAAAACATTAAGCACAATATCATCGTAAGTCAAATGTATATATCACGTGTTGAATGATTACAATGAAAATCGATATAGAATCGATCTCACCCGAAGGTGGAAAATCACAAACTTGTGATCTGCTCAACTTGAGCGAAAAACATATAAAATAAATTTGCACTCTCGGTTAATTGAAGTTATATGGCACACACTTTAAATGAGCTCGCATGCCCATATATATATACATTCATAAAACAACTCGCATGCATGTTGTTAGATCCACTTAAACAATTCGCATGCAATAATAGTCCAACTTATCGCGCACGTGTATTCCACTTTCTATTGCCTGCATTAATAGAATTCCACTTTGTTACATGCACATGCATGCGATTCGCATTGCATGTGTTCCAACCGACAAATTCGCAAGCTGCCAACAGATCACTTTTCGCATTGCATGCCACGTGAAGTCCACTTTCACATGCATTATTCATTTCTTCAACTGTCGCGTGAGGAGTATAGATCATGCAGATTGTCACGCGAAATAATGTCACGCGAACCGCAAGTTGTTCATCGAGTACGTGTTAAAATGATATTGTAATCCAACTGAGTTTTCCCTTACAGATCCTTCGAAATGTAGCCAATGACTCCAGCAAATTTGTTATTTTATACCCTCAAATACTATCTCATCAACTAGTGCTACTTGAAAGTGACGCTTAACCATCATGTCCAAAAATTGACTGCTATCTATGAAGTCCTTAGGACACGCCAATCTCCCACACAAGATTTCAAATAAAATCACACCAAATGCGTAAATGTTAGATTCTTTGGTTAAGATATGAGTTTCCCAATACAACGGGTCACAATAGCCATGTAAGCCTACAAAATCCTGCTCGTCATACTCCAACTCTTGATTTGTTGGATATGTTAAGGAAAGCTCAAAAACCGCAAATTTTTGCTTTCCATTCATCTGTTAGTAGAATGTTATTACTTTTAAGGTCTCTATGTAACGCAACTTCTTGCCCTTCATCACCTCCATGAATGAAATTCAACCCCCTTGCAATATCAATGCATATTTTAAGTCGTGTGCTCCATGAAACTAGTATCATTCAAATAACTACAAAGAGAACCATTAGGGGCGTGCTCATAAACAATGATTTTTTCATCTATCTCCTTACAATATCCTTCAAGAGCGATGATATTCTCTTGTTTACACTTGAAAAGAAATTCAAACTCTGTCAAAAAACCTTCTTGAGCCGATCTGTTAAACCGCTTTACAACAACCTTCTTACGCTCATTATTGTATTGAACTTCTCGTCTGTATAGCTTCCCACATCCTCCTTTTATAAACTAGTTTTCACTACTAAAGTTTCCTACACCTGTTTTTAAGTTTTCAAGTGACATTTTGAAAGTGTTCGTCTGATTTTCCAGTAAATAATGTCTTACATTAACTTGGAAAGTATGTTCATTTGATGTTCAAGAAAAAGAAACTGTATGGAAGTATGTACAAACCTTTTGGAAGGCAAATGCCAAATTTCATTATTGATAACTAATGTAAAGGTAGAGTTGGACCCATTGATAAAACTACTAATGTTAAGTGGTGATGCTTCTCTTGAGATCAACTCCTTAAGGGTTTAAGTCTCGTTTAGATGAATTGATGTAAATTTAAAATTAGGCACCCCTAGAACTTGTTTATTACTGTAATAATTATTTAATTTTCGTACGCTAATAAAAAAATAACTTGTGATAACACGTGTCAGTATCACAATCCTTCTTACCAAAATTTTTCCTCCTACCCCCTATTAAATAATTACCTTAATTATTAATAACACAATTTAATATTTTAGATTAAAAATATTTTTTTTTAAATTGAGAAAAAGATCTTTCCATTAATATTATTTCTAAATAAATAATTTTTTATAAATAATATTTTTAAGATATGATACATTATAAAATTGGTGTTTTTAAAAAGTAAATTATTTAAAAACCAAAAATAATTAAATTTAGGGCTTATGATAAGAAAATTTTATAAAATGAGACTTTTATACGGTTTGTTTTTGAACAAAAAGTTTATTTTTTTGAAAAAAAAGTTAAAAATAAAATTTTAAAAAGTTGATATCACGGTTTTATTACTTATAGTACTTAATCATACGTAATTTCAGTCATATTATGTATTGAAGGTTTCCAAGATGAGGCAAGACCATAAGAGACAGAGACTCCTCATGTTCACAGAGATGATACAGCTGGTACATCTACAAGTGCTACTCAAGAAGCACATGAAAGCTCTCAAGGAGCTGAACGATTTGATATGGATGAGGTGAACACCTTGTTCACTGATAGTGGGAGTGAAACAGGCAGTGATCAGATAGGGAATGTGCCATATGTACTACAAGAACGTCCCGAGTGCGTGAAACTCCTACCAAACATACTGCTGAGGAACGTGATACAGATTTTGTCCTAGATGAAGTACCTGTTACGAAGGGAAGGAGGAAGAGAATGGCCAGGTGGGCAAGTGATAATCCAAGTGGGAGGGGTAGAGGACGAGGTGTGTTGAGAAAGCATTAGACCCCGATGACCGCTGTTTTGACTGAAGAGGTTCATGTGTCTGATATTCCAGTCACAATCAGTAAGGCTTCTACACCAGTGATTGCTAACGAGTCAACAACTATCATATCATCATCTATGGCCATTACTGATGATGTGATGAGGACACATCCAAGGGAGTAGAGACATGATGTTATGTTTGGAGAAGCTGATTTTTTACACAATACTCTACAGCCTCAACTGCAAACTGAGTCTGCATCATTTTCATCCACGAGGGTTGCTTTAGAGCAGAGGGTTAGAGTGTTAGAGAAAGAGTTGCTTGAGAAGACACAATTAATTGATGATATATGTCTAAGTTTACAAGCTAAGGATGACAGGATAAAGAGTTTGGAGAGTCAGTAGCAGTTTTTGTTCAGCTATGTACAGATCATGGAACAACACTTAAGAGATCTCACTTTTCGTGTTGATTCGTCATATCATACCACAAAAGTTGGAGAATCAAGCAGATAGCAAACTGTTGGATCTGAACCTGCTGATGATATTATCACTGATACAAAGCGTGCTGTTGATCCTTTTGATACAGAAAGGACAACTGACACTGCTAATGTTAATCAAGAGCCATTATCTGATGTTCCTATTCAGGCTACCGAGGATCAACCTGTATAGTTGACTAGAGAGTCGTTTGTTGAGCTTGAGCAAGTTATGCATATTCCTGACCTAGTAAATGATGATAATGATTTAGATCTAGTTTATTATTGACTTAGTGATGAAGAGGACGATGATGATGATGAGAATGATGATGGAGATGGTGGTGATGAGGGAGATGATGATAAAGGAGATGATGATAAGAAGGATGATGATGATGATCAAAGAGGTGATATGGGTGCCACTACTAGTACTTCTAGATCATCGGGCGCTGACAATGTCTCCGGACCAAGTCCTGATGATACAATTGACTATGCATCTTTATATCCTTCCACCAAAGCTGCCTATAAGAAGGAATTTTACTCTTTCTAGCAAAAACCGATTGCCATGGAAGAAGATGAAGATTTAACTTTGTTTGATGATTTGGAAGAGGTTATAGATTACACAGACGTATTCAGAAATAGTCTTAGGACTTATTTTCTGATATCTTGGTTGAAGAAGGTGATATAGTTGATGAGACAAGTGTTGGAGAAACGACTGACAAGACAACAGATCTAACTTATCAAAATGCTGTACGTGAAGTCAGTAACATTACAGATGAAGCTCCTCCACCACCAATATACATACACATACTTAGACATTCTAAACATTTTACAAGGTATGAAAACTCAAAATTAATACTCAATTGGGCGTATGATGCTGAGAAGAAACTCTTGTGATTAAGAGACGAGTCGGGGCGATAAAATATTATCAGGATGAACACGTCGTGTTCCATTCATCAACCCAAGAAATTATGGAAGGGTAATTGGATTAGAAACATGATATGGAGGCACAGTAAAACCAACTTCAAGTACTTTAAAACAACCAAATCCAAAGTTATTGAAGATGAGACTCGGATTGATCCTAACATGAATAAGCCTATAAAGATAAGGGTTTGCAAAGATCCGAGGTATGTGAGAAAGATCCCTATACACGCTCCAGTGCCAGTTAACATATGTGGTGGATTTGTGAGAAGGAGACGGGACACGCGTTAATACGTTTTATTGATAAATATTACCGTATCATCGACCCTGTGGATTGGTTTATGTTTGGAAGGGACAATTTGATGAGGTTGCAGGCTTGTCCTATTGCAGCTGATGAATTTGCTCACATTTTGGCAGCACAGTTCGGTTGGTTGATTATGAATGCCCTGTCCAACAAGGTGTATGCATATGAGGGCAGTTACAAGGTTCTAGACATGGACTTCTAAACGCATTGATTTACCTAGCCTAGGGGGAGATCGTTGGGGTTGAAACTAGAGGATCGGGAAATCAAATCAAGATAAAGATCAAGATCAAGTCACGCAAGAACCTAAAGTTATGGCGCGAAAACATGCTTCTCGCGCGACAACATCTAGTCGTGCTAGAACTATTTGATTCGAGTGAGAACTTCTAGTTAGTATAAATATAGAAGTTTGTTTTGTAATTAATAGAGATTTTGTCATTTCCTGATCTTCATATATATTGTAATCATTCAAAATCAGAGATCAATTTACTTTGAAGTTATTTACATTCATGGTCATGTGAATTTGATTATTATTCTTCTTCGTACCGTGAGCGATTATATTCCGTGTTCTTCTCACGAGATTCATTATGTTATTGTGATGATCCTTACAAGTTCTGTCTTTGTCTTTGAGGATATGCGTTTTGCCCTTATGGTGGATGAATTTGAACATGTGAAAGTGGGTTGTTTTGTGGTTTTGTTGAATATCTGGGTGGGCTAACGAGTCAACAGGTAGTGATTGGTTCTATGGTGGAACAGGTGGTTGCTGTCATTGATTTGGTGGTAGGTTTTGATTCTCCATTGGTTCACTTTTGACTGATCTTGATTGCCTTTTAATCTGAGAATTTACTCGGTTTCACCGAGCGGTCCTTTCAACTTCTGGATCGAATATCAACAGGGACTTGTTCCTTGCATATCTGGTATGCATGCACAAAGCTGCCACCTACACACAAACACACCAAATGTAAAGAAGAACAAGAACTAATTAAAAACAAAAACAAAATCAAATAAATCAGTTTGCGCACTAAATCCCCAGCAACGGCACCATTTTGATGCGGTTTGTTAGGCCTAATTAAAAACAATTTTAATTTTGTGATCTTAACTCACCTAAGCATATATGGTAAGTATGATCGTCTTTATAGGGAATATGTGGAAAGTAAAAGACTTGATTTCTGGTTGAAAACTAATTAAGAATAAGTTGAAAAAAATACTAATTTTAAAAGTAAAACTGATTTGAAATTTGATTAGTTGTAAACAATAATTAGAAAATTAATCTTGTTCGGGTATAGGTTTGCAACTACTAACGTGTCCTAGATGTTCGAGAATGGTCACATAGACATAACCATTAGTGGTTTAACTAGACCTAATGAGATTGAACGAGACTGTTGTAAATGAACTACTCAGATCATACCCAACTTACTTTAACCAATCCAATCCTAAACCTCATGATGTTTATGATGTAAAGAAGTCTAAAACACTCACAAAAACTGGAATATAGGTTTCAATCAACATAAATATTTTAAAAATTCTAATTAACAAATAATGCTCATTCGCTTAAGATGCATAGTTCAATAATAACCCAACTGAAAGCAAAGAACAAGTCAAGTGTATACAAACCCTACCACCCGGAGAAGATCATAGGTGGTTTAGCCGGACATGGTAATTAGAATCAACACGAAAATGAATGAAAACATTGTTCTAGACAATAAAAAATCAAACCGAATGATAAAAATAAGATCTTGAGCCTTGAAATCATCTCAGGAAGTCTCTGGGATCACTTGGGGATCGTTCTTGGGACTTGGGGACGGCTTGGAATGAAGTGGTAGATTAAAACCTAGATTTCCCGTCTTTTTTATAAAAATTCAGCGCACTATGCACCATAAGTCATGTGATCACCGTATGTTATGATGTGAGCTTTCTATTTTTCTTAGTTTTAATGTACTGTAGTTCACCCCGCAACTGTAACTTACGGTGGGGGCTTTCTACTCTTTTCTTCACAAGGCAACCATAAGTTACGGTAGCCTAGTGTCTTACGGTGGCCAGTTGTCTTTTTTTCTCATTATCTTTTGTCTTATTAATTGTTTTGCTCGGGCTTGCACAACTTCATCGTGGGACTTCTCAATTAGATTTATTTAACATGTTTAGCTCCCCGTAACTGCAAATCATTAACACACACGCAATAACCTCTTTCTAACAAATAAACTCATTAAAATCTTACAATTAATACCATTAAAACCCATTCAAACATCCAAACAACAAAAGTCCTATAAAACCTATACAATATTATAACCAATAAAAAGACCAAAATCAAAATGCATGCATACACTTATATACATACATACGACCACCCCATACACACATACTCCTACACTCATGTACATACATGCATACATTCAACCAAAATATACACACCTAACACTCATGCATGCACATACATTATATAATTATATATATGATCACACACACATAATATATATATATATATATATATATATATATATATATATATATATATATGCGTACATCCAGACATGCATATAATCATGCACATATAATAATGCATTTCACTTACATATATACACACACATACATATACACATACACATACGTATGCATTCATGCATACATGATATTCACAGCATACATATATACATACATACTAATACTAATAAAACAATTACATATTATAAATATAGGTGTAGTCAAATCACTTCAACCTTTCCCTAATCCCCTTCTAACCTCTCACACAACCACTTCTGATTTCTTGTGCTCTAGCTAAAATCTTCCCTAAATCCATATAAAGTAGCACATCCCTCCCTTTTTCCCCTTAATAAGCCGAGAACCCATGTAGCACCACCCCACACACTTCAACTTTTACAACATACACTTTCCAAACCATTTCAACACTCACTAGTCTTCTAAAGTTGTTCCATTGTTCTCTTACATACAAGAACATCCAAGTTCCAGCCCCTTAAAGCCCTTAGTCGAGCAACAAGTAAATTCACATGAACTCGTTTGTGCCAAGGTAATAACACATGCATACACCTACACTTTGTCCATCTTTCAACTCTCATTTCTTCCATTCAAGAAATCAAACAAATCCACAAATTTGGGTAGCTTCTTCTCAACAAACCAAGACCCTACATCAGAACTTGAAATCCTCTCAACCATCTCTCACAACAAGGTAACCAAACACGATCCAAAAACACGAGAAATATTACATATCGTCAGTCATACAACCAACCCTATGACACCTCCAACATATTATGAATCTTTCAATAACTTTGTTTTTAAGTAACTAAAAGGTACAAATCTTTATCATAACTGTCGTTGAATACAAGCACAGTTTTGGTAAAACTAGTATACCCGAAAACCTTGTTTTCACAAAAATTATATAGTCTATGAAATGGGTTTTAAAATCATAACCTAAATATTTTTGGAAGCTAATCATGACTAACAAAAGCAAAATAAAATTTTATGATTTGTGAATACGTATTTTACATTTTACAAAAGGTTTAAAAGCTTAACAATATAAAAACCAATTCACCAATTATACAATCATAATATCAATATTTCAGGGACTAAATTATATACATAATAATATATAAACAAAATTTGAGCACATATTAAGCTAGCCAAAATTTTAAGAAAGAAATTCTTATCCTACCAATATAAAACGCCTATTTTAAAATTAAATATTTAAAACCAATAGCGAAGCCCAATAAAAGGTAACATATATATATATATATATATATATATATGTATATATATATGTATATATATATATGTATATATATGTATATATATATAAATACATATATATATACATATATATATATGCATATATACATACCTACATACATATATATACATATATATATATATGTATATATATAAGATATATATATATATACATTTATACATATATATACATATATACATACAAGAAAAGGTTCAAGCAAGAATACTCTTTTATTACGAGAACTTACGAATACCCATCATGATCAATAAATATTATTATTTTTTGCTTAAATTACATTATTACACATTTAGGAAATTATGATCTTTTATGTATATACATATATAAATATACATATATATACATGGAAACTTACCCTATACATATATATATACACATATATACATATATAAATACATATATATACATATATGTACATACATACACACACACACACCCCACACAGATCGACAATTTGTCGCGGCGATAGGGTCCAAACACATATAAACCACAGATCGAATTCTGCTTTACTTTTACCCTATCCACACTTCACAACTTCGTCTCCTTCACCCAAAAACACAAAATTGAAGCCCTCCACCACCATTCTAAGCCACCACTGTCACACCCTAACCTTAACGACAGAAACTTCAAGTTGTGAGTGTTAAGATTGTTCCACACAACGCTAATTTATAAATGAAAATATTATTAAATAACAATATTCATGATATACATTTAAGAAAGAAAACAAGGTCCAAATACAGGAATTTCAACGTCAAATGATAACAATGTCTTTTTATTTTAAACTAGGTCCAGTCCTAGATGTAAGTAAGTCTTCAAGGCATGCTAAACGGCATCATATCCTGAAACATGTTAATAATAAAATGTCAACATAAGGTTTGTGAGTTTTTCATAGTTTTCATACATAAATATATATAAAAGATTGCAATTCATGTCATAGGTTATTGAATAAAGTAACTAGGGATAGATGAACAAATATAACAATCAAACCTTGATAGATTATAAGATTAACAAGATTACAAGATTAAACGATTTTCTAAGTGCACTTGGTTTAACACCAAGTAGGCTTGTTAGGCCCATAGATGTATGACGTCGTCAGGCTAGTAATAGTTAATGATTGTACATATTATAGTCATCACATGGTAATTACAAGAGTTCAACTAATCACGATAAATAAGATGAATTACCCAAGTGTTTACAAGATTCAAACAGGTTTACAAGTGCATTTATCATAAGTTTAACATGTTTCACCCTAAAAGTGTGAAAATATATAAAAAAAGGTATGAAAAACTCACTTGGCTAATAAGGATAACAAATAAGAAGCCTTGTATAAGATGCCGAGGATTCGATTATGTTCAAGCTAAATGGAACGTCGTATTAAGTTAATCATGGTGATTTTGCTGTTATATTCATAAATCATTTGTCCGTGGTTTTTATGTTAATTAATAGATGTAAGTTATTATTTTGGTAATTAAATAATTTAAATAAGGATTTTAATGGTTGACACTATTAATAAAAGTTAAACTTTTATTATCAAATTGTCATTATTTACTATTTAATAAAATAGTAATTTCATAGATTTAGAAGATTAAACTAATCATTATAATAAGTGTACATTCTAATTATGTACATATATATTTATCTTCTTAATATATATATATATAGATATATATATAACAATTTTGTAACTAAATTTTAGAACAATAAAGAATTCATTAAATTAAAGTTATTTGAAAATTAAATGAGATTATTATAATTTCAAGTTAATAATAGATGGTATTTTATAACACTTTTGTTTGTTTTATAATTTCAAAATATAAAAAAAAATAAAAACTTCTAGGCAGAATTTCAAGTAAAATTAAAAAGAAAATAAATTTATTTCATTTTTGATTAAAAATTATTTTTATATAGTTAATAATAATATTTAGATTTTTTCCTGAAATTTATAAGTTAAATAAAAACTTTAAAAAATATTAGCAGGGGGCCGGGGTCGAACCCGGGACCTCCTGCTTAGCCTCCCTTGTTTAAAACCGGTTGGGATAAGGCCTAACTGGTGTTAGGAAATGAAATTTTATTTTTTAAAAACCTTTTTCCAGAAATTTTCCAAATTGGGTTCAAGAACCCTAGTTTGAAACCCGTCCAATTCAACCTCAATTCGAGGTTGAATCAGAAATTAACCTTAGGGCTTTTCTTCCCCATGTAATATCGACTCAAAAGACACCCTTAATTACCTGTTTTATGTTGTTGTTGATGGTCTTATGTTCGGACAAGCCGCGACTGCTCTTGATTGACTAATTCGGTGAGTGTGTGTGTGTTTGATGAAATTGAGTGCTCAGATAGTGAAAAGGAGATGTCGAGAGCATTAGCCCTCTGTTTTATAGTGTTAACTAGATCGTACTGATGTCCTACGACTACAACTTTATGGTCGGCCATTTCAGGTTGTTTCGATAGAATGCAAAACCGTTTCAGGTGCAATTAAACACCCCATTGATTTCGTATTGATTAGTAGAACGTTGGCATGTGATTAATTTCATTAACAACATGTCTCAAGTGTTGAATTGATTGAGAAATCGATGTATTTTGGTTACGGGTTCAATTGTTTGCCTAACGGTGTTTAATATTGAATAAGTGAGTGTTCCCATGTTCGAAACCGTTGCACAGGCTTTAAGGGATGAATTTATCGAGTTTAAACGGTGTGTTTTCGAGGTTTTGGGGTTGGTCGGAGCTCCACCGGATCTCGACCGGATGGTTGCCGGAAAAACGGGGTGAGGGGATGGGTTTAAATTAAAGTTACACATCTGGTCCCTTCGGTTTATGTTTTATTAATTTAAAACCAAAGTTTAAGTTCCAATTCCAACAAATTATAGTTTAGTCCCTGTAATTTATATTTTTGTTATTTTATGTATAAATCATATATTTACAAGTTTTTTAAATTTAAGAAACTTATTTCTCTTTTATTAATAATAACTTTAATACTTATTAAAATTATTTATCATTATTTTATTATTTTATTATTTTATATTATTATCGTTATTATTATTTTCATTATTGTTATTATTATTATTTTTAGTATTATTATTAGTATTATTATTGTTATGACTATTATTTTTGTGGTTATCATTAGGTAATGAATATTTTAATTATCATTAAACTAATACGATTTGAAAGAGTTACAAATAAGTCCTCGTACTTGCATTAATAACAAAACAAATCTTTACAAGAGATAAGGATGATTAACAAACATTTAACAAAAATTACGAGAGGTCACAGTCTCCCCAACTTTAAGGAATTTCGTCCCGAAATTAAAGACAAAACTTAACAAAAAGAAAGGGATATTTCTTCTTCATATAATCCCCGCGTTCCTACGTGAACTCAGCTCCACGTGTGTTTTCCTAATGAACTTTGACGATCCGTGTAGTAGACGTTCGGGTCTTCTCCAACATTCGGTCCATGATCTCAATAGGCTTCTCAACGAAATGCAACGACTCGTCAATTTGGATTTCCTCCAATGGAACATGCAACTTTTCATCAACTAGACATTTCCTGAGATTTGAGATATGGAAGACAGGATGAACCCCGCTAAGTTCGCAAGGTAGTTCCAGTTTGTAAGCCACTTTCCCAATTCTTTTTAGAATCTGAAAGGTCCTACGAAACGTGGGAATAACATACGCTTCTTCCCAAAGCGAACAACACCCTTCCATGGAGAGACCTTTAGGAGAACCATGTCATCGACTTGAAATTCCAACAGTTTGCGTCTTTTATCGGCATAACTCTTTTGCCGACTTCTAACCACCTTAAGGTTATTTCAGATCTTGGAGACTTTTTTAATCGTTTCTTGGATAAGTTCAGGATTAGTGATGAAATTCTCACCAATGTCAGTCCAACAGATCGGAGAACAACATTTATGACCATATAAAGCCTCAAATGGTGCCATCTTGATACTCGAGTGATAACTATTGTTATACGAAAATTCCACTAACGGTAGGTGCGTATCCCAGTCACCACCAAAATCAAGGACACAAAGCCGCAAGAAGTCCTCAAGGGTTTGGATTGTTCGCTCGGTTTGACCGTCCGTTTGAGGATGGTAAGTCGTGCTCAAATCTTGTTGGGTACCCAGAAGTTCTTGCATCGAAGAACAGAATTGTAAAGTAGAACGAGCATCACGATCGGAGATAATATGCAACGGCACGCCATGACGACTCACAATTTCATCGATGTAAATACGAGACAATCTTGAAACCTTGTAAGTGTCTCGTATTGGTATGAAATGTGCCGTTTTGGTCAAACGGTTAACAATCACCCATATACTGTCATGGCCACGAGAGGTACGTGGTAACTTGGTTATGAAATCCATGGATATGTGTTCCCATTTCCACATAGGGATTTTGAGTTGTTCAAGCAGACCACTAGGCCATTGATGTTCGGCTTTAACCCTTGCACACGTAAGGCACCTAGAAACATAGGACACGATATCTTTCTTCATCCCTGGCCACCAATATTGGCCACGCATATGTATATACATCTTATCGGACCCAGGATGAATAGAATATCGGGTTTGATGAGCTTCGTTCATGATGAAGTGACGGAGATTATCGTGATTCGGGATCCAAAGTCGATTCATGAAGTACCACATGCCATTCGGTTTTGTCTCCAGTTATGACTGAACATTAAACGCCAAATCGTCATCTTTCCCTTTCTCGGTTAATGCCGCTTGTTGAGCCTCGGGATGCAAAACTAGAGATCACTATCAATCATTATGTATTGTAGCAAGATAGTGGCCTCATTAACATCCACATGTATCTTGGTGTCAAATTCTCCTAACGTATAAAACCATTGCCTTCGATCTCAGATTTCTTGAAGCGAGACAGTCTTGTAGTGGGTCTTACGACTTAGCGCTTCGGCTACAACATTTGTCCTTCCAGGATGATAGCGAATGTCGCAATCGTAGTCGCTAATCAGTTCAAACTAACGTATTTGTCTCATGTTGAGGTCTTTTTGATTAAACACGTGTTGGAGACTCTTATGGTCGATGTAAACTATACATTGCGTCCCGTAGAGATATTGCCGCCAGATCTTAAAAGCAAATACCACGTCACCAAGTTCAAGATCATGAGTTACGTAGTTCACTTCATGAACCTTCAATTTCCTTGACGCATAAGCTATGACCTTGCCTCGTTGCATGAGAACACAACCAAGGCTGTGACTAGACGCGTCACAGTACATAGTGAAATCATCGTTTCGGACGGGGAGAGTTAAGATAGAAGCATTACACAGTTTGTGTTTCAAAGTCTCGAACACATCTTCTTGTTCAGGTCCCCACTCAAAAAGTCTATTCTTTTGAGTTAGTGCCGTAAGCGGTTTCGCAATCTTTGAAAAGTTTGCAATGAACCTACGGTAATAAACCGCTAAACCCAGAAAAGAAAGAACCTCGATTGGGGTCATAGGAACACACCAATTCTTTATGGCTTCTATCTTTGCAGGATCAATGTGAATTCCTTGGTTATTCACCATGTGTCTAAGAATTGGACTTCTTTAAGCCAGAAGTTATACTTGGAGAACTTAGCATATAATTTTTCCTTCTTCAAAAGATAGAGGACTTGACGTAGTTGCGACTCATGATCGGTCTTTGTCTCGGAATAAATAAGAATGTCATCAATAAACACGATCATGAATTTATCCAAACACAGTTTGCATACTCGATTCGTGAGATCCATGAAGACAGCAGGTGCATTAGTCAAGCCAAAAGGCATAACCATGAACTCATAATGTCCATATCGAGTATGAAACGCGGTCTTTGGAATATCATTGTCATGAACATGTAGTTGATGATATCCAGAACGCAGATCAATATTGGAGAATTATGTAGCTCCTTAAAGTTGATCCAAGAGAGAATCAATTCGAGGAAGAGGATATCGGTTTTTGATAGTGAGCTTGTTGATCCCGGTAGTCGATGCACATACGGAAAGAAGCATCTTTCTTCTTCACAAATAGCACGGGTGCACCCCATGGTGAAGAGCTAGGTCGAATAAAACCCTAATCGGTCAACTCTTGCAGTTGACTAGCTAGTTCTTGCATTTCAGACGGTGCAAGACGATAAGGTGACTTAGCCACGGGATTTGCACCAGGTATCAGGTTGATTTTGAACTCAACTTCTCGTACGGGAGGTAACCCACTAAGATCTTTGGGAAACACCTCGGGAAAATCCCGAACGAAAGGAATATCCTTTAGTTCTTTACCCTTGGCTTTCGTGTTGACTACATAAGCCATGAAAGCTACGTAGTTTTTACTTAAGCACTTTTAAGCCTTGATACAAGACATAAGTTTAAGTTTTTGGGATGATCTCTCCCCAAAGACCTTTAAAGTATCACCTAATGGTAAAGAAATTCGAATACACTTCTCGAAGCATATGATTTCAACGTGTTGCTTGGATAACCAATCCATGCCGATAATGACATCGAAGCTCCCTAGTTGCACTGGAATAAGGTCGACGAGAAAATCATGCTCGTTAAGACTTAAGGTGCAATCGCGTATCACGACGTCGAATTTGATAGACTTGCCATCAGCTACTTCGACTGTAAAAGATCTCTCTAAATTAGAACGCGGCTTGAAAAGAATAGGCTCAAACTTCAAAGACACGAAACTCTTATCCGCACCGGAATCAAAAAGTACAGAGGCATAACGACGATTTACAAGGTACATACCATTCATTATGTCGTTGTTAGCTTGGGCTTAGTTGACATTGATGTTGAAAACCCTTCCACGAGCCGGTGGCACAGCTCCCGCATTGCGAGGAAATTGTGGACGGCAATGTCCAGGTTCACCACAGTTATAGCAGGCTCGATTAGCCACCAACGCAGCATTGGTCGGAGCACGAAGGCAAGTAGCCACCAGATGCCCATACTTCCCGCATAACGAGCAAACTCGGCAAGGAGTGTTATTCGCATGATGGTACTTGTATGTATTGCACATCGGGTGCTGCCCTGTATAAGCCCTTGCCATGGGGGCTTGATTTGCAATGACAGCTTGCCTTTGAGGGGCCTTTGGTGCTGTCACCACATAATTATGAGCCGGTATTAACTTGCGCTTCTTGCCTTTGAAAGAGGACTCGGCCTTCACCTCCTTTGTAGCCTCAGGAGTCACCTTCACAGTAGTCTTGGCACCTTTCACCATCAAAGTACCAGCCCTAATATGGTTTTCAGTGAGCTGGGCGGTGATATTAATTGCCTCCTCCAAGATTGTGGGCCTACTACCCACCACAACATCTTGAATTTGAGGTGGTACCCCCTTAATAAACTTCTCGATATTACGGGACACGGTATCCACCATGTGAGGTAGGAGCATACTCAACTCATGATGCCGGGTGGAATAAGCCAAGTGATTGCCACTATCTTGATTGAGGTTCTAGAATTCTTCCTCCAGCTTTTGCAATTCACTTCTCGGGTAGAACTTTTGGATCATTACGTCCTTAAATTCTTCCTAAGGCAATGCCAAGGCAGCTTCAGTCCCTCGGTTTCTTTTCTCACTATTCCACCACGTGAGTGCCCGTTGTTGAAGGACACTTGCAGCATAGCGGACCTTGAGTTCATTGAGACACTCACTGATGATAAACGTATTTTCCATACTTTCAAACCACTCGAGAAGTCCAATGGCTCCTTCCTTTGCACTAAAGCTAGTGGGTTTACACGAGTTGAAATACTTGAATATGCAGATGTGATTATTCCCACCTTGGTTGTTGCTATTTTCCCCTTGACCATTGTTGTCACCACCACCATTGTTTCCATTAGTGGTGTTGTTGTTGGCCATTAAGGTGCTGCTAAGTTCAGCAACTATTGTCGGAAGTACGTCAGCCATTAGCCGGGCGATCATTGCAACGAGTTTATGATCGAAGTTCGCACGCTTTTCTTGATGGCGAGACATTCTATAAGATAAATAAAGGAGATATTAGTATTCGGAGATAAATCATTTCAAAGAAAACAGGAATTTTAGATACTTATAAATATACCCAGGGTGGTTCTAATTGGTATCATATAGCTAATAGGAACATGGACACGTCGAGGTGACTTAATCCCAATTACCTCGAGGAAGATGTGTATATTGACCATAATTTAGCTGTAAGGCCCCATTCCCGGGCACCTCACAGTTGGTCATTCATCGCACATAAATCATATATTTATTAAAGCATCGCAGCGTAAATTACTTAAAACCATTTCATATATTAATGACAGCTTTTGCAAAATAATACAATGTAGTTAACTATTACAAAATATCATAATTTGCATTAGATCACAAAAACATCATTGTTATACAAATAGATGCCATCCCAAAATGTCAAGTAGCTGCCCCGTGTCATCCTCAGCAACAATCACATCAACTGGAAAATACATAAAAGTCAGCGTTGCTGAGTGAGTTCTAGTTTTATAAAATATAAATTACCTTTCGCTCGTTAAAACATTTTCTTTACTATCGCACATGGTCATGCATCGTACATTTCGTTCTTATCGCACGTTTCATTCTTATCGCACATTTCATTCGTTTCGTCCATATCGCACATTTTATGTGTTTCATAATTTTCTCACTTTTATTATTATCTTTTACTGAATCTAGATCCTGTCAAGCTTTACCCTCTTCGTGGCACGCAGCCACGATTTATGAGGTCGAATGACAAGGATCCCATATCACACGTATGTAACAGTCACTAAGACTAACCCCCCTGTGTGTGAACTCTAATGAGGTAGCCAAAATCGCACGCTATATAACACACAGTTAATACCACATCGCACGTATGGAGCAGCCACCAAGACTGTCTCCCACTGTGTGTGAACCCTCATGATTTAGCCAAAATTGCATGCTATTCCACACACAGTTGTCCTAACGACTCACATGGAGTTGTGAACCTCTTTCCATTTTTCTTGTAAGCCTTTCATTCATTCATTAAGTTCCACTTATCATTATCTTAATTCTTTCGCTTCGCTAGGATAATACTTTACGTATATCAACATAATCGCACTACGTGAAGCCACGTTAATAGTAAATATTAAGGAACAAACTTACATCACACATCATCATCTAGTCAACACACATCATCATCTAGTCATCACACATCATCATCTAGCACCCCTATCTAATCACACATCATACATCACCAAAAGTCAACTCACATCACCCCCGGGAACATCCCATGTCAGAGCCTACATTTTACATCTTTCCCAAAATTCAGAAAATAAATTCTATGTTTTAGGCGCATGAGCACTATGCAGGCGCATGGCCATCTGGGCGCATGGGAACACTTAGGCTCATGGGGAAAGTTGTGGGTGCATGGGTACTATTAGGCACATGGCCCAACACTTAGTCATTCTAGGCAATTCTAGGAGTGTGGGCACTATGCAGGCGCATGAGTGCCTAGGCAAATGGGCCTGACTTAGGCGTGTAAGGCCCCAGTCCCGGGCACCTCACAGTTGGTCAAATCATCGCACATAAAACATATATTTATTCATTTACATTTAAAAAGTGTTGCAGCGGAATAACTTTTTATTCAATTTAAATGCTTTTGCAAGTTAATACAACATTCATTACAGAAGATCGTTTGTTCGCATTATAATGCAAAAACATTATACAAAAGAATGCTATCCAAAAAGAGCCGAGTAGCCGCCCCGTGCCATCCTCAGCAACATTACCTGCCAACTGGAAACACATAAAAAGTCAGCATTGCTGAGTGAGTTTTAGTTTTAAAGTAAAACATACTTTACTTTCGATTAAACCCGTATTTTAAATTCTTACGCGATCAAGCACCATACGTACACATAGATAATATCATTATTATCTTCATCATTCGTTTGTTAAATTTTGTTCAGTCAACGTACATCATTACCATTCATATTAGTTACTTTCATTCACAATCATTCACAAATTCTTACTTTCATTCGTATGTTCATTACTTTCGATGACATGTACAATACCCCGAACATTGTGCACGAAGAAGGTTACTAGGCCTGAGGTCTTTCATAGACCTCGAACATTGTGCACGAAGCTGACTCCATTACCTAGGGCAAGTACATTCACCACTTATCTCTTCTCTTTCATTACGGATCAATGCCATGTGCTATACCCTGAACATTGTGCACGAAGCTGGTTACTGGGCCTGAGGTCTTTCATAGACCTCGAACATTATGCACCAAGCTGACTCTCGTACCTAGGGCAAGCAGCAAGGATCCCATACATATGGTCAATCACAAGGATGGGGCCCCAGTGTGCATCCTTCTGGGGTAGCTAATCCGCACACAGTTGAGCTAACACCCTTCATTGGGTGTGAACCTCTATACATTTGCTTGCATGCCTTTCTTACTTTCATTCATTTATTCGTTAATGCATGCATTCTTTAATTACGTTCCTCTTTTCATTGTCTACCACTTTAGGTTACATAATACTTTTCATTTATTTGTAAACATTCAACGTAAAGCCATGGGAAAATAATCATACATAAGCAGGTACATTAATGTGAACATACAAATATCACCATACCAGGCACCAGCATACATACATAACATACATAAGTATCAATCATACATGCCCATCACATTATCTATGACTTCAGGATGTCAACTTACTAAATCCCTGAGAACATCCCAGGTCAAAACCTACATCATACTTTTCCCCAGAAAAACAGAAAAATAAACTAAGTCCTTAGGCGTATGAACACTATTGGGGCGTATGGGCACTATACAGTCGCATGGCCTTCCAGGCGCATGAGAACACTTAGACGAATGGACATCAGGCGAACGGACCCTATGCGGATGGGCCTATGCGGATGAATACTATGGGCAACTGAACACTATACGAATGAGCACTCAGGCGTATGGACCTCAGTCGTATGACTCCCATGCTAATGAACTTCAGTCGCACAACTCACATGCGAATGACCCTCAGTCGCACGACTCATATGCGTATGGACCAAAGTCGCACGACTCACATGCATATGGACCTCAGTCGCATTCCTTTCGGTCACATGACCTCTAGTCGCATAGCCCTAGCTGGGTGTAGAATGTAGTTCATCCCGAACCCAATCTGCCATTTTCGGCCTCCAAGCCCTCCCAAACCTATTCTAAGCTCAAATCAACCATCCTAAACCTTAGAAACACATACCACAACACCATTCAATTGAAATCAAAACCCAATCGTATCATACACAATACATACACTCGGGTCAACACACACACACTTCAAAAACGGGTTTCACTATTTGTTCCAGCCCCAAATTAGTTGAAAACAAGTAAAAGAGGGTCCTAGAACTCACATAAACAACACCGTCAAGTAGAGCTTCAATCTAACCCACTTGACTTTGACTCTTGCACCTTGATTCGCAAGAAAACCAGGAGTTTTTGGCTATTTTCTCCTCTCTTCTCTCTTTGGCTGATTTTCATAAGTGTAGGGGAGGGTGTGGGCTGCCCTCCCCTCTTAATCCCCCACTCTTCCAAACTTTCTCCCGTTTTGGCACGTTTGGTCCCTCGACTTTGGGCTCTATTTCTTTTCTTTCTTCTTCTTTCTTTTTCTTTCACTTTATTTTTTTTAAGTCTTCTAAAAATAACCGGGTGTTACAAGTCCACCCCCCTTATATAGGTTTCGTCCCTAAAACTTGTTATTCCTCAAACAAGCGTGGGTAATGCTGTCTCATCTCTTCTTGGTCTCCCACGTAGACTCGGATCCCTTTCTGTGCTTCCACTGTACGCACAAAAGTGGGACCACTTTATTCCTCAACCTCTTCTTTTGCGGTCAATGATTGCCACCGGTTGCTCCACATAATTGAGTCGTTCATCTACCTCGATATCTTCCAGTGGTACAACCATGTCCTCGTCTGTCAAATATTTCCTCAGATGAGATACGTGGAATGTCGAATGAATTCCACTTAACTCTTCTAGTAACTCCAGTCTATAGGCCACCTCTCCTACTCGAGCAATGATTCGGAAAGGCCCTTCCAAGGTGAGACTTTCAACATAACTTTATCACCCACCTAGAACTCAATCGGTCTACGTCATTTATCAGCATACAACTTCTGTCTGTCTTTGGCTGCCTTCATGAAGGCTTTAATCCTTTCCAACTTCTCAGTCGTAGCCTTAACCACTTCGACGCTCCCTAACTCTTTATGGCGTATAGCATCTCATAAGGAGGCATAACAATACTCGCATGATAACTGTTGTTATATGAGAACTCAGCTAATGGTAAGTGGTCATCCCAACTTCCCCCAAAAATCAATGACACATGCCCGGAGCATATCCTCCAGCGTCTGAATGGTCCTTTCTGACTAACCATCAGTCTGAGGATGATAAGCCGTGCTAATGTGTAATCTCGTCCCCATCACATCGTGGAATTTCTTCCAAAATTTAGATGTGAACCGGGTGTCACGATCAGACACAATAGACACCGACACACCATGACGAGTCATAATCTCCTTGATGAAAAGATCTACCAACCTCTCGGATGAATATGTCTCGCTGATTGGTAGAAAGTGAGCACTCTTCGTCAGATGATCATATATAGCATCATATCCTTTCAGGGTATGCGGTAGCTTCATAATGAAATCCATGGTGATGTGCTCCCACTTCATTCCGGTATATCCAATGGTTGAATCTTCCCATACGGCTTTTGGTGCTCGGCTTTCACTTGTAAACAAGTAAGGCAGTTACTCACATACTCCACCACATCACGCTTCATACCCGGCCACCAATAGTCTTTCTTCATGTTTTGATACATCTTTGTAGCACCGAGATGAATAGAGTATCGAGTCTTATGAGCTTCATCCATAATTTTCACGCGTAGATCCTAAAACGAGGAATCCACATCCGCCCGAATCGGGTTTTAACACCAAGTGTGTTTTCACCCAATTTCGCAACCAGACCTCTCATTCTTTCGGAGTTAAGATGATCTTCTTTCAATGCCTCATCTTGAAACTCTTTGACTTGCTTCATCACATCAGAGGTCATAATCAGCTGGTACGCCTTCACCCGAATCGGTTCGGGTCTTTCCTTTCGGCTAAGGGCATCCGCCACCATGTTGGCTTTGCCCGGATGGTAATGGATCTCACAATCATAATCTTTTATGAGCTCCAATCATCTCCTCTGCCTCATGTTCAGGTCCTTTTGCTAGAAGAAATACATCAAGCTCTTGTGGTCAGTGAATATAGTGCACTTCGTCCCATACAGGTAATGCCTCCAAATCTTTAACGCAAAGACTACTGCTGCTAGCTACAAATCATGAGTAGGATAGTTAACCTCATGAACCTTCAACTGTCGGGATGCGTTGGCTATAACTTTTCCTTTCTGCATTAACACACACCCTAACCCGAGTAGGAAGCATCAGCATAAACCACCAGATCTTCACTTCCATCGGGTAATGACAATACAGGAGCTTGAGTAAACCTCGCCTTCAATTCTTCAAATGCCTGCTTCTAAGCTTTACCCCATATAAACTTTACATCTTCCCGGGTCAACTTGTTTAGTGGAGAAGCGATTTTAGAGAAGTCTTGAATAAACCTTCGGTAGTAGCCCGCCAAACCCAAGAAACTATGGATCTCGGATGGCGTCTTTGGAGACTTCCATTGCATCACCGCTTCCACCTTTTCCAGATCCACCATAATCCTCTCTGCATTCACCACGTGACCCAAGAATTGAACCTCGCGCAACCAGAATGCGCACTTGGAGAACTTGGCATACAACTTCTCCCTTCTCAACGTCTCCAACACCTCTCGAATGTGACCGGCATGCTCTATTTCGTTCTTCGAATAAATCAGGATATCATCAATAAACACAATCACCAATTTATCCATCATCGGCCGACACACTCGGTTCATCAAGTCCATAAAAGCAGCTGGCGCGTTGGTCAAACCAAAAGACATAACGAGGAACTCATAATGACCATAACGTGTGTGAAAAGCTATTTTAGGAATATCCTGCTCTTTCACCTTTAGCTGATGGTAGCCAGATCGAAGATCTATCCTTGAAAACCAACTGGCACCTTGAAGCTGGTCAAACAAATCATCAATACACGGTAACGGGTACTGGTTCTTCACCGTTAACTTGTTCAACTCCCGGTAATCAATACACATCCTCATACTACCGTCCTTCTTCTTCACGAATAAGACCGGAGCACCCCAAGGAGAGATACTCAGTCTAATAAACCCCTTATCAAGCAGTTCTTATAATTGCTCCATCAACTCTTTCATCTCAGTCGGAGCCAACCGATACGGTGCCTTGGCAACGGGTTGGGCATCTGGTATAAAATTGATCTGAAACTCGATCTCTTGATCAGGTGGCACTCCTGGCAATTCTTTGGGAAACACATCTGGAAAGTCACACACACCCGGTACATCAGATGGCTGTGGTGTTGGCGTATCCACATCCTTTACATAGGCCAAGTAGGCACTACATCCACGCCTCATGCACTTTTCGGCCACCGCCATCGAAATCACCTTCGGGATAGTCGTAACCCGATCACCGTAAACCGTTACCAAATTCCCGTCAGGCACTGTTAGTCTAATCATCTTCTTGCAACAGACAATGTTTGCCTCGTACTCCGCCAACCAATCCATTCCAAGGACTACATCGAAACCGCCTAAGGTCATCATGAATGGTCTAACCGGAAACTTATGACCTTCTAATTCAATATCACAGCCTTCAATCACCTCAGAAATCCTGGTAGACTTACCTATTGCAGTTTCTACATCGAAGGGCTCATCAATACTTCTACTTCTAACGGGCAGCTTAGCACAAAAGGCAGCAGAAATGAAACTCCTACTAGCTCCTGAATCGAATAATACAGATGCAAGAGTTTGGTTTACTAGAAACGTACCTGACACCACGTCGGGGTCTGTTCTAGCCTCCTCCCGAGTCATCATGAAAGCTCAGGCGTTCGCCTTCTGCCCTTCCGTTCCGGTCTTCTTCACCTTCGAACCTTCAGCCCTTGGCTTCTTGCAATCTCTCCTCATGTGGCCCTCCCCGCCACAATTAAAACAACTCCCCGCTTTGCATTCCCGTGCCATATAACCTAGCTTCCCACATTTGAAGCACATAATCAATCCCCACCTACACTCGTCGGTATGCTCCTTCCCACACTTTTCACACCTCTTCACCCCCGCACCAGATGTGACCACACGACGGTCATCCACCCGTGCCTTCTTATCACTTGTCGAGGCACCACCCCAACCTAATCTTTTCCCATTCCAATTTTAGTCTCCTCCACTCTTGTTGCTTGCTTCAGACACCACCATTGTTCGTTCATCGTACAACCTTCCCGCTAAATCAATCGCCAACCTAAACATGCTCGGTCGGGCAGCGATCATATGCCTACGGACATCCGCCAGCAAGCCCTGAATATATCTCTTGATCTTTTGTGACAGAGGCGTCACTTGATCTGGCACCAGCCGTGCATCTCATTGAATTTGGTGGTGTATTGTTGGTGTGTCATTGTTCTCGCCTCCAGTTGTAGGAATTCCCTTTCTACCTTATCCATTTCTCTGTGAGGACAAAACTCCTCAATTACCAACCTTTTCAACTCTGCCCACTTCATCCTTCCAATTGCCCTACTACCCTTGGCTTGGACAATATTGTCCTACCAACATAGAGCCGAGTCCACAAACAAGTGGGCAGCAAACTTCACCATCTGGTCTTCTCGGCACTCGCTGATATTTAGAACAGCTTCCATTTCTCTCACCCATCAGTGAGCAGCAGCAGCAGTGCTATTACCATCAAAAGTAGGGGGTTTGCACCTTTGAAATTCCCCGTAGTTACAGCCTCGTGCCGCTTCCAACGTAGGCTCTTCTTCTTCCTCTTCTTCTTCGTCATCTGATAGAACCGTCTCAGTCTTGGGCTGTCTTCTTTCACCTATAGGTCTACTTCTTTCCTTCATTTCTCCTTCCCTATAGCCTTGATAACTTCGTTCACCACAGATGGTAAGATTGTCTGCATGACCTGATGAACTTCTTCAACAATAGCCTCCTTTACCGAGGCTCTCAGATTAGCACTCTTATCACCGCCCTCTGGATGAGGGGTCTCAGGTTCTTCATGAACCACCTTTTCCACCCTAGGTCTTCCTCTTTTGGGCCGCAGTTCAGCACCAGGCCCACCACGACCTCCACCCCTTGAAGCTTTAGAAGATCTACCACTAGCCATCCTTTAACACACACTGAAAGTTCAAACACCAACACGGTCATTCAAGGGAATAGCTCAGTTTATGTCAAGTATAGTGAGTCCCTAATTACAGTGCCAGTTGTGATTAGCCACTTACTTTACTCTTCATACCACGAGCATTACCTGTCCTGACTACATCAGTATCTAAATCTACAAACAACTCATAAACCACAAAACATGCGCACATAATACCGGCTAACATTAAGAAAATACCTGATGGCACGCAATTACTCAGACTGGCATCCCTTCCCTTTCCGTCCCATTTTCAGTTTAAGTTCAGGTTTATTTTAAAAATTTACCCGTTTCATTTAAACTTTAGCCCTGATACCAACTTGTAAGGCCCCGTTCCCGGGCACCTCACAGTTGGTCAAATCATCGCACATAAAACATATATTTATACATTTACATTTAAAAAGAGTTGCAGCGGAATAACTTTTCATTCAATTTAAATGCTTTTGCAAGTTAATACAACATTCTTTACAAAAGATCGTTTGTTCGCATTACAATGCAAAAACATTATACAAAAGAATGCCATCCAAAAAGAGACGAGTAGCCGCCCCGTGCCATCCTCAGCAACATTACCTGCCAACTGGAAACACATAAAAATCAGCGTTGCTGAGTGAGTTCTAGTTTTAAAGTAAAACATACTTTACTTTCGATTAAAACCGTATTTTAAATTCTTACACGATCAAGCACCATACGTACATATAGATAATATCATTATTATCTTCATCATTCGTTCGTTAACTTTCGTTCACTCAACATACATCATTATCATTCACATACGTTACTTTCATTCACATTCATTCATAAATTCTTACTTTCATTCATATGTTCATTACTTTCGATGACATGTACAATACCCCGAACATTGTGCACGAAGCTGGTTACTGGGCCTGAGGTCTTTCATAGACCATGAACATTGTGCACGAAGTTGACTCCGGTACCTAGGGCAAGTACATTCACCACTTATCTTTTCCCTTTCATTACGGATCAATGCCATGTGCTATACCCCAAACATTGTGCACGAAGCTGGTTACTAGGCTTGAGGTCTTTCATAGACCTCGAACATTGTGCACGAAGCTGACTCCAGTACCTAGGGCAAGCGGAAAGGATCCCATACATATGGTCAATCACAAGGATTGGACCCCCAGTGTGCATCCTTCTGGGGTAGCTAACCCGTACACAGTTGAGCTAACACCCTTCATTGGGAGTGAACCTCAATACATTCGCTTGCAAGCCTTTCTTACTTTCATTCATTCATTTGTTAATGCATGCATTCTTTCATTACGTTCCTCTTTTCATTGTCTTCCACTTTACGTTACATAATACTTTTCATTCATTCGTAAACATTTAACGTAAAGCCACGGGAAAATAATCATACATAAACAGGAAAGAAGTTCATTGAGATCTTCTTTTTATAAAGGAAATCAACTTCATTAACGTGAACATACAAACGTCACCATACCAAGCACCAGTATACATACATAACATAGATAAGTATCAATCATGCATGCCCATCACATCATCTATGACTTCTGGAAGTCAACTTACTAAATCCCCGGGAACATTCCAGGTCAAAACCTACATCACACTTTTCCCCCAAAAAACAGAAAAATAAACTAAGTTCTTAGGCGTATGAACACTATTAGGGCGTATGGGTACTATACAGTCACATGGCCTTCCAGGCTCTTGAGAACACTTAGGCGAATGGACATCAGGCGAATGGACCCTATGCGGATGGAACTCTGCTGATGAATGCTATGGGTGAATGAACACTATACGAATGAGCACTCAGGCGTATGGACCTCAGTCGTATGACTCCCATGCGAATGAACTTCAGTCGCACGACTCACATGCGAATGACCCTCAGTCGCACGACTCATGTGCGTATGGACCTCAATCGCACGACTCACATGCGTATGGACCTCAGTCGCATTCCTTTCGGTCGTATGACATCCAGTCGCATAGCCCTAGCTGGGTGCAGAATGCAGTTCATCCCGAATCCAATCTGCCATTTTCGGCCTCCAAGCCCTCCCAAACCTGTTCTAAGCTCAAATCAACCATCCTAAACCTTAGAAACACATACCACAACACCATTCAAGCACGCACAAGCTCGAAATCAAAACCCAATCGTATCATACACGACACATACACTCGGGTCAACACACACACTTCAAAAACGGGTTTCACTATGTGTTCCAGCCCCAAATTAGTTGAAAACAAGTAAAAGAGGGATCCTAGAACTCACACAAACAACACCGTCGAGTAGAGCTTCAATCTAACCCACTTGACTTCGACTCTTGCACCTTGATTCGCAAGAAAACCTAGAGTTTTTGGCTATTTTCTCATCTTTTCTTCTTTTGGCTGATTTTCACAAGTGTGGGGGAGGGTGTGGGCTGCCCTCCCCTCTTAATCCCCCACTCTTCCAAACTTTCTCCTGTTTTGGCATATTTGTTCCCTCAACTTTGGGCTTTATTTCTTTTCTTTCTTCCTCTTTCTTTTTCTTTCACTTTATTCTTTTGTTTGAGTCTTCTAAAAATAACCCGGTGTTACAAGGCGCGTGGAAACTAAGTAAAATTTGGCCTAAGCTTAAGCGCATGGATACTATTTGGGCGCATGAGTTTGGGCGTACGGGGAACACTTAGGCAATTCTGACCGTTGGGCGCATGGGCCACTATTTAGGCGCATGAGCCACTATTTAGGCGCATGGGCAACCAACTTACACTAATCAACACAATTCAGTCCCCAAACTAACATATATCATGTTCTAAGCTTACAACTAACATTCTAAGCAACAGAAATTTAGTGCTAAATAAGCAGTCAAAGTATTAGGAACTAATTATTAATCACTAATATGAGTCACAAAGATATCAGTTCCTAATATCAATAGTAACTAATATATTAGTCTTTGATACTATGTATCCGAGACTGATAAATCAGTCTCTTATAACTTAGTCCTTGATAACCCTTTTTCTTGTAGTGCATATTCATAACATAATCATAACTTCATATTCACCCAAAACATACCCCACCCATATACACATTAATACATACACATACGGGTAACATACCCATTTTTATAAAACATACATACATGTATTTCCAGCCCCAAAATCAGTTAAAACATGTAAAAGGGGGTTCTAAAACTCACCTTTGTCAAACTTTCGGGTAGACTTCTTCAAACCCATTTGCTATGAGCTCAAGCACCTAAAATCCCTCTAAAACACACAACTGAATCCAAACAAACATATATAAGCATGTAACCAAGGCTAATTCTATCCAACAACAACTTAAAAACACCAATTCTTACCTTGAATTCGAATCCTTCTTGAAGTTCTATCTGAAATCCGAAGCTTCTCTTCTTTCTCTCTCTAGAAACCGGTTAAAATGAAATGTTGACAGGATCTCAGCCTCTAGTTTGATCAATTAGGTTGTATTCGCAGCGGATTTAGCACGAGAATTAGCAATTACAGCAAGAACACTAATGATTTTACATGTAACAGTACCACTATAGAGAAAAAGAACAATTCTGCCAAAAAGGTATTTTCTATTACTCACACGTTTCGGCGCAGAATACAATTAGGTCATCTTCCTTATATAGGAAGAATGACGTATGCTGATGTCACTTGATAGTGACATCAAACGGTTATTAACAAACTAATGAAAGAACACTAAACTACTGAAGATGTCAAACAGCTGACATCTTCTTACAAAAAGCTAAGTGTTCTAACTTATTACAAACTACTGAAGAAACAAGAAACTACTGAAAGTTACAACGACTGAAGAACAAACTCTTCAGTCGTTTACAACTACTGACCTATAACAGCTGAAGAACAAACTCTTCAGCTGTTGTACAAACTACTGAAAGGAAAAATACAAAACAACTGAAAAGTAAAAACCATCACAACAACTGAAGACAACCTCTTCAGCTGTTGTGACAAACTCTGAAGCTTCAGCACTTGGTCTTCAGTCTTTGAGCTTCAGACGTTTCATCAGCTGATGACTTTAGTAGTTGTCATCAGCTGTTGTCTTCAGTCTTTGTCTTCAGACTTTGTGCATCAGTTGTTGATCTTCAGCTCTTCAGTTCTTCAGTTGTTGATCTTCAGCACTTGTCTTGAGTACTTGAAGTCTTCAGTACTTGTATTCATCAGTACTTCAGACTTCAGTACTTGTCTTCAGTACTTGGTATCTTCAGCTGTTGTTCTTCAGATCTTTGATCTTCAGCTGTTGTTCTTCAGACTTTGTCAAACTGCTGATGAGGCTTTCAGCAGTTGTTGTGATGTCATGTGGGACTTAGAGGTTTTCCTGATCTTGACTCATTGGTTCTTTTGGTCCAACAAACTCCCCCTGAACCAATGCAGCCAAAACCTCTAAGCTATTTATTGGTCCTACTTATTAATGGCAGAATGATTAGTCTATTTCCTTCTGGATCAGATCAGAAGTTGACCCATATAAGCACTGGCCTGGGAAGAAGTCTCTGAGATTTGGTTGGCATAGTATGGATGGGAACCCTGTCATGGGGAATTGGACACAGGGCTATTGTCCCATCCATGAGACTTACTTCCCATGTATGAGCTTGTAGGATTCTCTGGTGTAGGCTTCAAGGATTATGATCTGTTCTTCCATAGTAAGCTCCTCAGCCTCACCATCAAACAATCCTTCCCGCCCATACAGCTCTGAGACATTATTGGCCTGTTTACCATTCTTGAGCTCAACTGTGGTCATCTGTCTGTAGGCAAATTCATCTGGGTGTACGCCCTCAAGTAACAGATTGAGCTCATCTTTTCTGAAGTTCTCAAGCCTCTTGTAGACTAACCCTTTTCTCACCACCCTATTCTCCAACATCTTTTAGGGTGGTTGGTTAGCCTCATAGGCCTTCTTGAAATCTTCAATAATTTCCCAGGGTGATACTACAAGGGCTATAGTGATCACTTCATCTACAATCCTCGTTACTTGGCCCTTGTATCTCATAGGAATATCTTTCTTAATAATTCTGTGAGCCACCCTAGGATCAGGCCAAGTTCTCACCTTATCCTTTTGATATTGAAATGTGTTGGCAAGGGTGAACAGTCTCAGAGCTTCTTTCCTCATATTGATTATTGATGAGGAAGCAGCAAAAGCTTTATCTACATGCTTCAGCACCTCATCATCATGTAGCTTTTGTTGTTGTTCTTCTTCAAGCTTTATCCTCACAGTTTCCATCTGTGAGGTGGGAGTGATGGGCATAGGTTTGGCCTTAGGTAAAGATAGAACTGCAGAGAGAGGCAGTCTATCTTCTTCCACATCATCCTCTTCTTCTTCTTCTTGTAGCCTCAACACCGTTCTCTTCCTCTTCAAGGGTTTATCATCGGCAATGGGTTTTGATGGTAAGGGGGTTGGTTTTGTGGGTTGTGTTTGGGTTTGTGTTGGTGTGGGAGATTGGACAGGCTGTGCTAGCAGTTTGGATATGAGGGAAGCTTTGGTTTGTTTTGCTAGTACAGTCCTGTTCCCAGCACCGGCTTCAGAAAGGGCTTCTATGACCAGTCCCTTAGTGAATTCCCCAGCCAAACATCTCTTGGTGGCTATAGCCAAGATGTTTTCCTTGGTCCATGACTTAACATCCAGGACTGGTCTCCCTGGGTTCTTCGAAATAAACCTTGTCATAGCCTTAAGTCTCTCTCTCTCCTCTTGGCTACAGCAGGCCCATCGGTAATCAATCTCTTTTATCTCCAACTTCCTTATCTCCTGATCTAGCATAGTAGTGTCAGTGTCAAAACCTTGCCTGAACAGTTGATCAATGATGTTATCCATTGACCGGCTATGTTCAGCATCAGCCTTCTTGACAAGGACAGCTAGATCAGTCTCCCTCTCCTTCTCTCTTCACTTCTTTTCGTATGTAACATGAAAGTCTTTGTGACTTTCAGTTACTTTCTCCATTTCAGCACTCTCCTTCTCCTTCCCCTTCACCCTTTCAATCTCCTCCACCAACTCCCTCTCGTTTTCCACCTCTACCTCCACTTCTTTCTCCTTCACCTCCTCCTTTACTCTTTTCCGCTTAGCTTTCACTTATGTCTCCCACTTTTTGGTTACATTGGTTACAAGGGTTTGACTATCAGAAAGTGTCTTCAGCACTACAGCTTCCACCAAAGGCTGTATTGTAAAGGGAAGCCTCTCATCCAGGGTTTTGATCACAATGTCTGTGATCATGGGTGTGATGAGAGGCAAGGATTGTTGAAGGATAGCAGCTAATTGCTCAGGGGGGTTTTGTCCCTGAGAACTATTGCCAGAAGCAGGGGCAGGTGGCTGAGTTTGTGGGAGTGGCTGAGTGTATGTGAGACCTTCGGGTGAAGTGTCATCTGTGGGTGTATGGTGGCAGATGGACTTTATTCTTGAGGCATGTTGGCAAGTAGCTCTTTGAGTCTACTTACCTCATCCTCAAGAATAGTGTTTTGAGCAACTACATCAAAGAAGAAGCTCAAGTCATCATCAGTGTGAACTGAATCACCTGACCTCCTGACTATGTCAGGATGTACATGCGCTGAGTGTGGCTCAGTGGTCGCATGTGCCCCTTGTTCTTAGTTCTGGGGACTTCCAGCCTCTGGATTGGATCCATCATCGGCAGTTGCCTCTGGTGAGGACTTAGATATGGTACCAGCTTCTTCCTGTTCATTTGCTGATACAGGGGAAGTGGCAGCCTCACCAGATTGTCCTATCTCCTTTGTCACACTTGGAGATGAGACATGTGATTCCCTATGTTGTGGGCTCCTATCAACACTTGTATCCACCCTCTCTGTGGTTGGAGTGTTCCCAGTTGTGATTGGTTCCTGGGGAGAGGGTGGAGTGTTAAGATGAGTCAACACTTCTGCAATGATTAATGTAGGACTTATAGGGGCGGTTGCAGTGGGAGATGGGGTAGAAGCAGTATGCACATGGGGAGAAGTGTGCGTTTCAATGGCAACCTCCTCAATTGAGAAAGGTTCCAGATGTGTGGCAGCCCCAGAAATGGTTGCATCAGGCTCCTGTAAAGAGGATCCCTGTGCGATTGTGGTTGGTGGAGTCGTGGTGATTGCTGGGAGAATCGTACCAGCAACCACTTCCTGCCTTTGTTGTGCAGGGGCATCCTTAGGGGACTCATCTCCCTGAGTAGCCTTTTTGGTTTTCTTGGGTTTGGGTTTGGTGGGGACTTTGGACTTTGAGGTGGAGGCTGTGGGTTCCAGCTGCATGGGTTTTCGCAGCTTGGCAGCCTTTTTTAATGTTTGGTCTATGTTGTGCCTGGAGTATACCTCAGGCAATACAGCCATGGCAGGGACTCCAGTGCCAACTAGTCCCTCAGCTTGTAGCTGATTCTCTATCGTGGCCATTAGGAACCGTGGATATAAAATCCAATGGCTTGCAAAAGGTTTTGTAGCCATGTCCTTAAGTTCCAAGAAAATTAGTTCAGAAAAGTTTAGTGGTTGTTTCTCAAGGATAGAGTATAATACCTGCTGCCACCGTGTGGACATTTGATCCCATGATGATGTCTTCGGGGCTAAGCAAACATTTACCATGTGGAAGATAAGGCGTTTTGGATCATGGAAATGTTTCTTCAGCAGTGTAGAGGCAGATAGGTCACCCTGATAGTCATGATGAGCAAAAGAAAGATCAGTGGTGCCTTTTGGGTAGTCGGTGGGGAAGGTGGCATCATCCAATTTTAGGGTTTGTCGGATGATTGCTGGATTGATGACCACCCGTTTGTTGTTGACGAACGACCGGATAGAGACCTCAGCGTCGTTCTCTCCAGTTTGCAGGGTGATGTTCGTCCAAAACTGGGTAAGGGTATCGGCGTAAATGATAGGATTTAGTAGGAAGGCCGTCTGGAAAGGAGAATCGATCATAAGATCGATGGCATTATGAAACTTTGTCCAGAAAGGCGATTTAATGAGTTATGCGACACAGTTGTGTCGTGGCTTTAGCTGCATGGTCGCCATTAATAGTGTATGAGAGGTTTCAGAGTTTTTGAATTTTTAGGTCAAGTGAGATTGAAAAACTCTGAAGGTTGGGTTGGGTATTTATAGGGTTTGGAAATGGCTGAAAGAAAACGACTGAAGGTTTTGGTGTTAGTCATCAGTTGTTGAAACGACTGATGACGTGGTTTTAACCTTCAGTGGTTGTAACATCTGAGGACTTGGTGTAGTCTTCAGTAGTTGAAACTACTGAGACCTTGGTTTTGTCCTTCAGATGTTATAAACGGCTGAAGACTTATTGTTAGTCATCAGTAGTTACAAACTACTGAAGACATGGTTTTCATCTTCAGACGTTGTAACAACTGAAGACTTCGTGTTAGCCTTCAGTAGTTGTAAACTACTGACATCAGTAGTTGTAAACTACTGAAGACGTGGTTTTGCTTCAGTTGTTGTAAACAACTGAGGACTTGGTGTTAGTCATCAGTAGTTATGAAACTACTGAAGACATGGTTTTGTCCTTCAGTTGTTTGGGTATGAAACAGCAGACTTGGTGTTGCATTGGCCCTTCAGCTCTTGTGAATATTTATTCCTCAGCTCTTGTGAACAAATATTCACAAGTGCTGATGAGATATTCTTTAGAGCTGGTGAACAAATTTTGTCTTCAGTACTTATGCGTAAGATTACACATCAGTACTTGTGAACAAAATTTGTTCTTCAGTACTTATTTGTTTGAAAATTATACATCAGTAGTTATAACCACATCAGTAGTTGTAACTACATCAGCTGTTTTCAACAAATAATGTACTTCAATACTTTGACGCATTTTAGTCTTCAGTAGTTGTGAAAATGCTGAAGACTAAAGGACTCATTAGTACTTATATTTGACCTTTGCATACTCATGGTCATCAGTACTTGTGAACTGAGACCATCAGTATTAGTCAAATTATTCTAGCTGCAGCATACCAAGCCTTAGTACCAAGTTTTGAAATGTGGCACTATCTAAAGGCTTAGTAAATATGTCTGCAAGCTCATCAGCACTAGGCACAAACTTTGGATCAATCAGACCTTTTTCATAGCAATCCCTAATAAAATGATGTTTGATCTCTATATGTTTGATCTCTATATGTTTGGTCCTAGAGTGCTGGACTGGATTTTTAACAATACAAAGAGCTGAAGCACTATCCATTAATAATGGAGTCTTAGTCTCTGTAATGCCATAATCCAAGAGTTGGTTCTGAAGCCAGAGTACCTGAGAAGTACAACTTGCAGCAGCAATGTACTCAGCTTCAGCAGTGGATGTAGCAATTGATGTTTGTTTCTTACTCTGCCAAGAAACTAAACAATTGCCTAGGAATTGGCAACCACCAGAAGTGGATTTTCTGGTGACTTTGCATCCTGCATAGTCACTATCAGAGAAAGCAACTAATTTGCAAGAATGCCCAGTTGAATACCAAAGACCTAGTGATTGGGTACCCTGCAGATATCTAAAGATCCTTTTGACTGCAATCAAATGGGATTCTTTAGGTGCAGCCTGAAATCTAGCACATGCACATGTTGCAAACATGATGTCTGGTCTAGAAGCTGTAAGGTACATCAAGGACCCAATCATACATCTGTAAAGAGTTTCATCAACCGCTTTACCTTTCTGATCGACATCCAGTTATATGATGCTGCTCATGGGAGTAGAACAGGGCTTATAGGTTTGTAAATCAAACTTATTCAACAACTCTTTTATGTATTTGGACTGATGAATAAAGATTCCATCAGCCCTTTGTTTGATTTGCAAACCTAGAAAGAACTGTAATTCTCCCATAGCACTCATTTCAAACTTTTGCTTCATGAGCTTTGTGAATTCATCACACAACTGTGGATCAGAGGATGCAAAAATGATGTCATCTACATAAATTTGAACAAGGAGCTTATGCTGTCCCACAGTCTTTATGAACAAGGTTTTATCAATGGTGCCTCTAGTGAACTTATTTTGGAGAAGAAAAGTTGATAGTTCTCATACCAGGCTCTAGGAGCTTGTTTCAGCCCATAAAGAGCCTTATAAAGTTTATACACCCAATCAGGATGTTTATTGTCCTCAAAGCCTGGTGGTTGACACACATAAACTTCCTCTTTTATTTTACCATATAAGAAGGCACTTTTGACATCCATTTGATAAACCTTAAGACTGTGAAAGGCAACATAAGCTAAGAACAATCTAATTGCCTCCAGTCTAGCTACAGGGGCAAAGGTCTTATCATAATCGATGCCTTCCTCTTGTGCAAACCCCTGGACAACCAGTCTGGCCTTGTTCTTAACTATTTGGCCCTTTTCATCTGTTTTGTTCCTAAATACCCATTTGGTGCCTATTGCACACTTACCTTGGGGTAAAGAACAAGCTCCCACACTTGCTGTTTGCTAAACTGAAGAAGCTCAGCTGCATTGCTTCCACCCATCCATTGTCTCTTAAAGCAACATGATAGTTCTTTGGCTCTTGCTGACTGATGAAAAGAGCATAGAAGCAGAAGTTGGACAATTGACTCTGGTTGAAACTCCAGCATTGATATCACCAATGATTTGAGACATTGGATGATTCTTCAGCTTATTATAAACTATAAGGTCTGTGCAAGTGTTTGTAGGACCTTCAGTAGCAACAGATGGTGATTGAGATTCTTGAAACCATGTAGGAGATGGCAGCTCAAATGAAGTAGAGCAAGCAGAAATCTCATCAGCATTTGTTGTGGATGGAGCTGCTGAAGCTACAGGAGCATCAGGTTTAGTGAACTCAGGCAGGTTGTCACTAAACCTGAAAAGGTGAGTACTGGCTACATCATCATCAGTACCACCAGGTGGAGAACTGTTGATAGGCACAACAGCTGGAGGTTGATAAGGAACATATTGCAGTATGTCCAGATCAAACAACTCCACAGGGTTTTGTGGAATCTTGTCCTTTGGAGATTCATTAAACTTAACATGCAGAGTTTCTTCAACCATATTTGTCCCACAGTTGAAAACTCTGTATGCCTTGCAAGTTAATGAATAACCAACAAAATACCCTGCATCCACCTTACTAGCAAACTTCTGGAGTGGATTGCTAGTGTTGAGAATGAAACAAGGACACCCAAAGGCTCTAAAGAAGGAAATCAAAGGGGCCAAATGATGAAGTACTTCATAGGGAGTCTTCATCAACCTTTGATTCACTAAGGCTCTATTCTGCACATAGCAAGCTGTGTTTACAGCTTCAGCTCAAAAGGTCAGTGGCAAACCTGAGTCAGCCAGCATTGACCTTGCAGCTTCAATGAGAGTCCTGTTCTTTCTCTTAACCACTCCATTCTGTTCAGGAGTTCTGGGAATACTGAACTGCCTTTTAATTCCCTTGGACAGGTAGAAGTCATCAAGTGTGTGGTTTCTAAACTCTGTTCCATTGTCATTCCTCACACACTTGACCTGCAGGGAATACTGCTTCTCCACAAATAACACAAAGTTCATTATAGCCTTGGCAGCTTCATCCTTGGAGTGCAAGTAGAAAGTCCATACAAACCTGGAGTAATCATCCACAATTACCAGGCAGTATTTCTTCTTTGCCATGCTCATTACTCTGACAGGACCAAAGAGATCTATGTGCAAGAGTTGCAAGCAGGCAGTGGACTTTGGTTCTTCTATTGGAGGGAATGAAACTCTGTGTTGTTTTCCTTTTAAGCAAGCAGTGCAGTTGTCTTCACACTTGAACTCCTTCAAAGGCAATCCTCTTACTAAACCATGGCTTATCAGTGATTCATGTTCTTGAGATTAACATGCCCCAGCCTTCTATGCCATAGAGTAGACTCTTGAGGAGAGGCCTTGGAGAATAGGCAAGGATGGCCTTTTAGATCTATCTTTTTGGAAAGATCTAAGGCATACACTCTTCCTGTCCTGTTGGCCTTCAGGAGAGTGTATTCATCCAACACCTTGTCAATCAAATTTAGAACTTTGGATGATAAAATCCGACAGTTTTGGCTTGTGAAAAGGGCAACATGGCCTTTATCACACATTTGACTGACACTCAAGAGATTGTACTTGAGATTCTCCACATGGTTAACATCATCAAACCTTATTTCCTCACTGGAAACAAGGCCTTTTCTGATGATGTAACCCTTTGCATCATTGCCAAAGGAGACAAATCCTTTCTTTCCTTGAGAGTAGTCATTAAGAAGGGAGTTGCTTCCTGTCATGTGCATGGATCCTCCACTGTCTACATACCAGATGCTTCTTTGGCATGTTGAAGAACCCTGCAATCAGCATAACAAGTTAGTTAGGTTTAGAGACCCAAACCTTTTTGGTTTTGGGTTTGTTGTCATCAACAGATGCAACACCAACTGGTGTGTTATGTGTGACAGCCTGAGGTGAAGGAGATGGTGTAGAAGAGGAAACCTTTGGCTTGGATTTCCTTTTCTGTGGTTTTAACACAGGAGCATCTATTTGGTTGACTCTTCCCATTAGATGCTGAACCATCATTACAAGTTGTGTCTGACTTTGTGATAAAGCTTTCAGCTCTTCAGACACATTGGGGCTTGCAGATGATGGATTCCCATGTTGCGCCATCTTCTTTTGAGCAACCTCAGCTGTTGCCTGAGTAACTCCTACCTTCTTTTTGGATTTTCTTTTGGGCTTAGGAGTTTCAGGCTTTGATGTTGCTAGTACAAACTTGGTCTCAAACTCATTTTTCATTGTATTCATGTGCTCTTTAATTTTCTCTTTTTGTTAGAGTTTGGAACCCCTTTTGTACCAGCAATCATCAGTAAGATGATTGAACAAGCCACATACTTCACATGGCTTCTTCTTCATCTTATGTTGATCATCAACTAAAGAAGATGAAACTGCTGAAGACTTGTTCTTCAGCTGTTTGCTATCAGTACTAGCAGTTTTCTTCCTTGTAGTACCTGCTTTCCTGACATCCTCTTTAGTTGTCTTCAAACCTTTTCTACTGTAGTTTTCTTCTCTTCAGTGCTGGCAGTAGTTGAGGTTTGAACTTCAGGTGTTATCACTTGCTCTCCAGTACTTTCAGTACTTCTAGAGACAACACCTGAGTTGATCAACTTTACCATATGACAGTCAGCATTTGAACCATCAGCTGTTGTAGCATCAGCTGATTGGTTTTGGCAGGAATTAATGCTGACTTCTATCTCTGATGATGCTGAATCAAAAGATAGTAGGTCACATGATGAGAAGGATTGGTTATTACTCTCTCCATCAGATTCCACTTCTGCTCTTGAAGTAAAATCGGTGGGAGGAGCAGTATGATTATAACCAATGCCGAACTTCACAGTGGAAGCTGATTGCTTACTAAGAAGCATTTCAAAACCCTTGCAGGATTGCACCCATCGATCACACTCTACTTGGGTGGTTGCAAGAGTTTCCTTGAGGTCTCTGTACTTCTCTAGAAGTACATCTTCCCTAGCCTTATCATCTTTTATTTGGCATTTAAGCTTATAAATCTCATCATTTTTATCATTAAGTGCAGCCTCAAATTCAGCTTTCTTTTTGAAAATTGTTTGCTCTAGCTCAAGGTTTTTATCAATTAAAGATACATTTGCTTCTCTAATAGAAGCAAATGCTGCTATGCATGAATCAGAACAGAGCTTGGCTTTAGCCTCAGAGGATACCTGTGATGAAGCATTTGAGGATGACCTATCAGCAGACTCAAAGGCCATCAGAGCAAGATTTCCAAATGGATGATCACCACCATGTTGACCAGCACCTTGGAATAGTTGTTCCTGACCAGATAAATCATCTGGCAGACTACTCCAGTCAACAACTCCTGGGGTGAAGAAGCTGTGTTGTTGAGGTTGGGTTTGATGATGAGATTGGGAAGGTTGAGGCTCAGGAAGAGCATGTGGTGGCTGAGCAGAAGGTGCTTGAACTTGACTGGGCTGAGGCATATACTAGCAGGGGTAAGGGTATGGCATACGACTCTGAGGCACAAAGTAAGCAGGTGATGCCTGAGCTGGTGATGGATGACCCTGAGAACTGGAATGTTGCCCTTTGGATTGTGAGCTATTGCTAGGAAAAGTCATAAAGGGTGCAGAGGTGTTAGATCCAGATGACCTACACTCTCTAGCAAAGTGTCCAAGCCTGTGGCACTTATGACACCTCAACTTGCTTTTGTCAAAACCAACCTTGGTTTTGCCAGAAAGACCAGGAAATTTCCTGCCAGTTCTCTTGTAGAACTTTTGAGATCGAATATTTATCATAGTCATCTGACTCAAAATATCCATCTCTTCCAGATCATCATCTGGAATGCCCTTCAAGTCCTCCATCAGGAAGCACAAGTTATCACTACTACCCCTTGAACTACTATCAACACCAACAAAAGCATGTTCAGAGTTGGTAGAGAAATCAATATGCTCATCATAGGCACTCTCTGATGTAGCATATTCCGACTCCTGACCTATCAAGGCAGCATTGCCTGTGACAAAGTTATCAGTGAGCTTGCCAGAGGTGGACAACTTCCTCTTTTGCTCTATCTCTCTCTCAAATGTGAGCAGTTTCCCATGAAGTTGAGTGAGAGATAGATCATCCAGATTTGCACTGGAGCGTAGGACAATGGTATAAGTGTCCCATCTCAGTTTTCAGTCAAAATCAAGTTTAACAAAACAAATGTAGCTCAAAACCACAGAGAACCTCAAGTTTAACGGCCCGAAACAGCAGAATCTCAATCTCTATAGCTAATTCTTGCAAATTGCTAATTCGATCAAACGTAGAGATCAAAAGAGCAGTTTCAATGATCAATGATGAAATCGATCAATGATTAACCCGCTCTGATACCATTTGACAGGATCTCAGCCTCTAGTTTGATCAATTAGGTTGTATTCGCAACGGATTTAGCACGGGAATTAGCAATGACAGCAAGAAGACTAATGATTTTGCATGTAACAGTACCACTATAGAGAAAGAGAACAATTCTGCCAAAAAGGTATTTTCTATTACTCACACGTTTCGGCACAGAATACAATTAGGTCATCTTCCTTATATAGGAAGAATGACGTATGCTGATGTCACTTGATAGTGACATCAAACGGTTATTAACAAACTACTGAAAGAACACTAAATTACTGAAGATGTCAAACAGCTGACATCTTCTTACAAAAAGCTAAGTGTTCTAACTTATTACAAACTACTTAAGAAACAAGAAACTACTGAAAGTTACAACGAATGAAGAACAAACTCTTCAGTCGTTTAGAACTACTGACCTATAACAGCTGAAGAAGAAACTCTTCAGCTGTTGTACAAACCACTGAAAGGAAAAATACAAAACAACTGAAAAGTAAAAACCATCACAACAACTGAAGACAACCTCTTCAGCTGTTGTGACAAACTTGAAGCTTTAGCACTTGGTCTTCAGTCTTTGAGCTTCAGACGTTTCATCAGCTGATGACTTCAGTAGTTATCATCAGCTGTTGTCTTCAGTCTTTGTCTTCAGACTTTGTGCATCAGTTGTTGATCTTCAGCTCTTCAGTACTTCAGTTGTTGATCTTCAGCACTTGTCTTCAGTACTTGAAGTCTTCAGTACTTGTATTCATCAGTACTTCAGACTTCACTACTTGTCTTCAGTACTTGGGATCTTCAACTGTTGTTCTTCAGATCTTTGATCTTCAGCTGTTGTTCTTCAGACTTTGTCAAACTGCTGATGAGGCTTTCAGCAGTTGTTGTGATGTCATGTGGGACTTAGAGGTTTTCCTGATCTTGGCTCATTGGTTCTTTTGGTCCAACAAATGTGCAGACAACATGGGCGGCCATGCCACCTTTATGCACCAACATTTATACTTTTTGTCCTTTTTGATACTTTTAACCCCTCAACTTGGGTTAAATTATCTTTCCTACTTTTATTCACATTTATTCTTTCTTTCTCATCTATTAAAAATTATCATGGTGTTACAAGTCCACCCCCCTTTTATAGGTTTCGTCCCCGAAACCTGTTATTCCTCAAACAGATGAGGGTAATGCTGTCTCATTTCTTCTTCTGTCTCCCACGTAGACTCGGATCCCTTCCTGTGCTTCCACTGTACACACACAAGAGCAACTACTTTATTCCTTAACCTTTTCTCTTTACAATCCATGATCACCACTGGTTGGTCCACATAATTGAGTTGTTCATCAACTTCAATGTCCTCCAGCGGTACCACTATCTCCTCATCAGCTAAACACTTCCGTAGATGAGATACATGGAATGTCGGGTGAATTATACTTAACTCATAAGGTGGCATACCAATGCTGGCATGATAACTATTGTTCGATGAGAACTCAGTTAACAATAAGTTGTCATCCCAACTTCCTCTATAATCAATGACACATGCCCGAAGCATATCTTCAAGTGTTTGTATGGCTCTCTCTGACTGAACATCCGTCTAAGGATGATAATCCGTGCTGATGTGTAGTCTCGACCCCATTGCATCGTGGAAATTCTTCTAAAACTTAGATGTAAACCGAGTGTCATGATAAGATACAATAGATACCGGTACGCCATGACGAGCTACAATCTCCTTGATTCATAAATCCGCTAATCTCTCGGAGGAATACGTCTCTCGAATCGGTAGAAAGTGAGCACTCTTCATCAAACGATCAACTATCACCCATATGGCATCATACCGTCTCGGGATACGCGGTAACTTCATAATAAAGCCCATGGTGATATGCTCCCACTTCCACTTGGGTATATCCAAAGGTTGGATTTTCCCGTACGGCTTATGATGCTCCGCCTTCACTTGTAAACAAGTAAGACACTTACTCACATATTCTGCTACGTCACGCTTCATACCCGGCCACCAATAATCCTTCTTCATATCATGGTACATCTTGGTAGCACCAGGAAGGATGAAGTATCGAGTCTTATGAGCCTCATCCATGATCTTTCCACGTAAGTCCCCATAACGAGGAACCAACATTCGTCCGAATCGGGTTCTAACACCAAGAGTGTTCTCACCCAGTTCCACGACTAGTCCTTTCATCCTTTCAGAGTTAAGATGATCTTCCTTTAAAGCCTCGTCTTTAAACACTTTGACCTGCGTCATCACGTCAGAGGTCATAATCAACTGATATGCCTTCACCCGAATCGGCTCGGGTCTTTTCTTTTGACTAAGGGTGTCGGCCATAACGTTAGCCTTGCCCAGATGGTAGTGGATCTCACAATCATAATCCTTTATCATCTCTAACCACCTCCTTTGCCTCATATTGAGATCCTTCTACTCAAAGAAGTACTTTAAGCTCTCATTGTCGGTGAAGATTATGCACTTTGTCCTGTGTAAGTAGTGCCTCCAAATCTTCAACGCGAAAACCACAGCAGCTAGTTCTAGATCGTGCGTGGGATAGTTTACTTCGTGGGTTTTCAGCTGTCGGGATGCATAGGCTATTACCCTTCCACATTGCATCAACACACAACCTAGCCTAAAACAAGAAGCATCCGAATATACCACTAATCCTTCATTCCCTCGGTAATGTCAAAACAGGAGCTTGTGTTAATCTCGCCATTAACTCCTTGAAAGCATCCTCCTATTCCCGACCCCACGCGAACTTCACATCCTTGTGAGTCAATTTGTTCAAAGGTGAGGCTATCTTGGAAAAGTCTTGAATAAATCTCTAGTAGTAGCCCGCCAATCCCAAGAAGCTACGAATCTCAGATGGCGTCTTTGGAGACTTCCATTGCATCATGGCCTCAACCTTTGCCGGGTGCACCATGATTCCCTCAGCATTTACCACGTGACCCTAAATTACACCTTGAGCAACCAAAAAGCACACTTGGAGAACTTGGCATACAACTTCTCCTTTCTTAACTTCTCCAACACCTCCCGAATATGACCGGCATGCTCCTCTTCGCTCTTCAAATAAATTAGGATATCATCAATAAACATGATCACTGATTTATCCAACATCCGCCACCACACTTGATTCATCAAGTCCATAAAAGCAGCTGGCGCGTTTGTTAAACCAAAAGACATAACGAGAAACTCGTAGTGTCCATAACGTGTGCGAAAAGCTATTTTAGGAATATCTTGCTCCTTCACCTTCAACTGATGGTAGCCAGGTTGAAGATCTATCCTCGAGAACCAACTGGCACCTTGGAGTTGATCAAACAAGTCATCAATCCTCAGTAATGGATACCGATTCTTCACCGTCAACTTGTTCAACTCACGGTAGTCGATACACATCCTCATGCTACTGTCCTTCTTCTTTACGAACAAGACCGGAGCACCCCAAGGAGAGATACTCGGTCTGATGAAACCCTTATCAAGCAACTCTTTTAGTTGCTCCATCAATTCCTTTATATCTGAGGGAGCCAAACAATATGGCGCCTTATCAACAGGCTGAGCACCTGGTACCAAGTCAATCTGGAATTCGATTTCACGATCCGGTGGCACACCTGATTAATCCTTTGGGAACACATCGGGAAAGTCACACATCACCGGTATATCGAAAAATTGTGATGTTGACGTGTTCACATCCTTCACGTAGGCCAAATAGGCACTACATCCACGCCTCATGCACTTTCCTGCCACTACCATCGAAATTACCTTCGAAATCGTCGTAACTCGATCACTGTATATCGTCACCGAACTCCCATCAGGCGCTGGCAGTCTAATCATCTTCTTGCGACACATAATGTTCGCCTCGTAGTCCGCTAAACAATCCATTCCTAGGACTACATCAAACCCGCCTAAGGTCATCACAAATAGTCTAGCAGGAAACTTATGGCCTTCTAGTTCTATATCACAACCATCAAACAAGTCAGAAATCCTGGTAGACTTACCTATGACAGTTTCTACATCAAAGGGCTCATCAATACATCTACTACTGACAGACAATTTAGCACAGAAAGCAGCAGAAATAAAACTCTTAGCACCTGAATCAAATAACACAGAAGTAAGAGTTTGGTTTACTAGAATCGTACCTGACACCACATCTAGGTCCATCCTAGCCTTCTCTCTGGTAATTGTGAAAGCTCCGGCACTTGCCCTCTGCCCTTCAGTTCCAGCCTTCTTCTTTCCTCTGAAACTCTCAGCCCTTGGCTTCTTGTAATCCCAGCTTATTTGACCCAACTTATTGTAGTTATAACACCTTATAACCCTGCACTCTTTCGCCATGTGACCGGGATTCCCACATTTGAAACACAAGTTCCATCCTAACTTACACTCTCCCGAATGTTCTTCCCGACCACATCTCTTTGACCCCGCACCGGGTGTGACCACACGTCGGTCATCCACCCTCGCAACCTTATTGCTTAGAGCGGCCCCACCACGTCCAAACCATTTCCCATTCCAATTCCGATAACCACCACCTTTCCTGCTCACCTCAACTATCACCACCTCTCGCTCATCATAAAGTCTTCCGGCCAAATCAACTACTGACATGAACGTGCCTGGCCGGGCGGCGATCATGTGCCTGCAGATACCCACCAGCAAACCCTGAACATACCTCTTAATCTTTCGTGACATAGGTGTCACCTGATCCGGCACCAGTCATGCCATCTTGTTGAATTTGGTAGTGTACTGTTGGTGTGTCATGGTTCCCGCTTCCAACTGCAGGAACTCCCTCTTAACCTTATCAAGTTTCCTGTGAGGACAAAATTCCTCGATCACCAACTTCTTCAACTCATTCCACCTCATTCTTCTAATCGTTGTAATACCCTCAGCTTGGATAATATTGTCCTACCAGCACAAGGGTGAGTCTATAAACGAGTGGGCAGAAAACTTAACCTTCTGATCCTCCTAACACTCACTGATATTAAGTACAACCTCTATTTCTCTCACCCATCGGTGAGCAGCAGCAGCAGTTCCATTACCGTCATAGGTAGAGGGCTTGCATCTCTGCAATGCCTCATTGTTACAGCCTCGTGCTGCCTCAGGCACAGGCTCTTCTTCCTCCTCCTCGTCAGTAGGGACAACCGTATCAGTCTCCGGTTGCTCTCCCCCTCCCGAGGTCCTATTCCTCTCCTTCCTTTCTCCTTCTCTTACAGCCTTGATAACCTCAGTCACTACAGAGGTAGAATCATCTGCATGACCTAATGAACCTCCTCCACCATAGCCTCCTTCACTAAGGCCCTCAAATTAGCACTCTCATCAACACCTTCCGGATGAGGGGTCTCGGGCCCTTCATGAGCCACTTCTTTAGTTCTAGGCCTTCCTTCGTGACCAGTGGTCCAGCACCACGTCCACCACGACCTCCACCTCGAAAAGCGTTCGAAGATCTACCTTCATCCATCCTCTAACACACTATAAGATTCAAACACTAACACGGTCATTCAAGGTAATAGCTCAGTTTATGTCAAGTATAGTAAGTCTATAATTACAGTGGCCAGTTGTGATTAGCCACTTACTTTATTCTTCATACCCCACGCATTTTCTATCCTGACTACATCAGTGTCTAAATCTACTAATGGCACATAAATCACATAACATGCGCACGTAATACGGTTATCATTAACGAACATACCTGATGGCATGTAGCTACTTGGTCTGGCATCCCTTCCTTTCCGTCCTATTCTCAGTTTAAGTTTAGGTTTTAGAAAATAATTACCCAATTCTCTTAAACTTTGGCTCTAATACCAACTTGTAAGGCCCCGTTCCCGGGCACCTCATAGTTGTTCATTCATCGCACATAAATCATACATTTATTTAAACCATCGCAACAGAAATTACTTAAAACCATTTCATATATTAATGGTAGCTTTTGCAAAATAATACAATGTAGTTAACATTACAAAATATCATAATTTGCATTAGATCATAAAAACGTCATTGTTATACAAATGGATGCCATCCTAAAAATGTCAAGTAGCTGCCCCGTGCCATCCTCGGCAACAATCACCTACCAACTGGAAAATAAATAAAAGTCAGCGTTGCTAAGTGAGTTCTAGTTTTATAAAATATAAATTACCTTTCGCTCATTAAAACATTTTATTTACTGTCGTACATGGTCACACATCATACATTTCGTTCTTATCGCACGTTTCATTCTTATCGCATGTTTCATTCTTATCGCATGTTTCATTCGTTTGCCCATATCGCACATTTTATACGTTTCGCACTTTTCGCACTTTTATTATTATCTTTCACTGAATCTAGATCCTATCAAGCTTTACCCTCTTCATGGCACGCAGCCATGATTTCTGAGGTCGAATGACAAGGATCCCATATCACACGTATGGAACAGTCACTAAGACTGACTCCCCTGTGTGTGAATTCTCATGAGATAGCCAAAATCGCATGCTACATAACACACAGTTAATACCACATCGCACGTATGGAGCAGCCACCAAGACTGACTTCCACTGTGTGTGAACCCTCATGAGTTAGCCAAAATCGCATGCTATTCCACACATAGTTGTTCTAACAACTCACATGGAGTTGTGAACCTCTTTTCATTTTGCTTGCAAGGCTTTCATTCATTCATTAAGTTCCACTTCTTATTATCTTAATTCTTTCCCTTCATTAGGATAATACTTTACGTATATCAACATAATCGCACTATATGAAGCCACGTAAATAATACGTATTAAGGAACAAAACTTACATCGCACATCATCAAACATCATCATGCATCATCATAATTCATCATCAAGTCAACACAAATCATCATCTAGTGATCACACATCATCATCTAGAACCCCTATCTAATCACACATCATCCATCACCAAAAGCCAACTCACATCACCCCCTGGAACACCCCAAGTCAAAGCCTACATTTTACATTATTCCCAAAATTTAGAAAATAAATTCTAAGGGGGATGAGCACTATGCAGGCGCATGGCCTTCTGGGCACGTGGGAACACTTAAGCACATGGGGAAAGTTTTGGGCGAATGGGCACTATTGGGGTGCATGGCCCAACACTTAGTCATTCTGGGCAATTCTAGACGTATGGGCACTATGCAAGCGCATGAGTGCCTAGGCGCATGGGCCTGACTTAGGCGCATGGACACTTAGTCAAATTAGGCCTAAGCTTAGGCGCATGGATACTATTTGGGCGCATGAGTTTGGGCGCATTGGGAAAACTTAGGCAATTCTGACCGTTGGGCGCATGAGCCACTATTTAGGCACATGGGCAACCAACTTACACTAATCAACACAATTCATTCCCCAAACTAACATATATCATGTTCTAAGCTTAGCACTAACATTCTAAGCCACAGAAGCACATTCATAACATAATCATAACTTTATATTCACCCAAAACATACCCCACCCACATACACATTAATACATACACACACAGGTAACATACCCATTTTTATAAAAACATACATACATGCATTTCCAGCCCAAAATCAGTTAAAACATATAAAAAGGGGGTTCTAGAACTCACCTTCGTCAAAATTTCGGGTAGACTTCTTCAAACCCGTTTGCTATGAGCTCAAGCACCTAAAAACCCTCTAAAACACACAACCGAACCCAAACAAACACATATAAGCATGTAACTGAGGCTAAATCTAGCCAAGAACAACTTAAAAACACTAATTCTTACCTTGAATTCGAATCCTTCTTGAAGTTCTCTGTAATATCCGAAGCTTCTCTTCTTTCTCTCTCTGGAAACCGGTTGAAATGAAATGTGCAGACAACATGGGCGGCCATGCCACCTTTATGCACCAACTTTTATACTTTTTGTCCTTTTTTTACACTTTTAACCCCTTAACTTTGGTTAAATTATGTTTCCTACTTTTATTCACATTTATTCTTTCTTTCTCGTCTATTAAAAATTATCTGGGTGTTACAAGTCCACCCCCCTATATAGGTTTCGTCCCCGAAACATGTTATTCCTTAAACAGATGAGGGTAATGCCGCATCATCTCTTCTTCAGTCTTCCACGCAGACTCGGATCCCATTCTGTGCTTCCATTGTACACGCATAAGAGGAACCACTTTATTCCTTAAACTTTACTCTTTACAATCAATTATCACCACTGGTTGCTCCACATAATTGAGTCGTTCATCAACTTCAATGTCCTCCAGAGATACCACCATCTCCTCGTCAGCTAAACACTTCCGCATATGAGACACATGGAATGTTGGGTGAATTTCACTTAACTCATCAGGTAGTTCCACAATATAGGCCACCTCTCCTACTCGAGCAATGATTCGGAAAGGCCTTATGTATCTCGGGCTTAAGTTGCCCCGCTTTCTAAACCGAATGATACCCTTCCAAGATGAGACTTTCAATATAACCCTATCACCCATCTGGAACTCAATCGATCTACGTCTCTTATCAACATACGACTTCTGTCTATCTTTAGCTGCCTTTATAAAGGCTTTGATCTTTTCTAGTTTCTCAGTCGTAGCCTCGATCACTCTTTCTAACCAATGTCACCCCAACAAGCTGGTGTTTTACATCTCCGACTGTATAGCATCTTATAAGGTGGCATACCAATACTAGCATGATAACTATTGTTATATGAGAACTCAGCTAACGGTAAGTGGTCATCCCAACTTTCTCTAAAATCAATGACACATGCCCGAAGCATATCTTCAAGTGTCTGTATTGTAACAACCCTAAAAAGAAAGGTTAGACGAATTAATATTTTAAGAAATTTTTATATATATATTACATTATTATGAATAATATAATATCTTACATATGTGTTGCATAAGTAAACTATATATTTGCATGTATGTATTATGTACGTATGCATGTTTGCATGCATGAAAAATTATGTATGCATGAACACATTTTTACGTATGCATGTAGAAGTTATGTTACCAAATGTTGTTTAATCCAAAAATACTTCAACATTACAAAATCAAATGTATCATATTATAACTCAACTAAACAAAACAAATCCAATGAAACATCAAAGATATCTTCACAAAACTAAGCAAATCTAAAAAACACCTAAACACTAAGCTATAAACTTGGCTCATTAGAGCAATGTACAACCTGACTAAACACCTAAACCTTTGTTTAAACTTAGATTAATGACTAAGGGAGTCATTAGCACCTTTCATCGCCACCTAAGCCAACAAAACACCCATCACACCCATTATGCCGCCACCTATCCATTACCATGAGAAGCTTTGCTTGACACCTAGCAAACCTAGGATAGGTTACTTATCAAGCTAGTAGTAGACCTCATGATTATGCCATTAATGGTAACTGGCCAAAGGCCCTTATATACTCACACTCTCGGTCACTACAACACACCACAACCGAGTGCCACCACCTTTGTTCATTTAACTCTTGGGTTCCATAAACACCACCACCCCATCGATCACAACCCACACAACCACAACCGCATAACCAACCTCACTCTCTCCCTCAGCCCTCATACAACCATCATCAACCACCAATATCCTCACACCTCTCGGTTTCTATAGCAAGCAATAACATCCAAGCTTCATCATTTTCCAAAGTTTGTGTTACAAGAGATCAAGAACTTTTGTTTAGAGATTCGAAACATCAAGAATTCCTGAAGCTAATCCACCACCTTTCTCAAATAAACAAGGTATAATCCTCAAATCAATAACTAACAAATTATATATATGTGTTTAATTAAACACATATGATTAACTCATTAGCTAAATCATCAAGTTTCTTTGCAAACACTCATAACCACATAATTTACTTCAAAAATCAGTATAAAAAGGGTCGAAAAACAGAAAGTTGAAACATTTATAAGAATCAAGGAATTTAATAAAGGAGTTTGAATTATATGTAATCTTGATAAAATAGGTTTATTATGTAAAGGACTGAGATTGTGGGAATAAACATTGAAGATTTGTTAGAAAAATTATGAATTAACAATCTGCATTTTGATGTAAATATAATAAGTAAAATAATCTATACAAATTATTTAAAGTAAAAGAAAGAAAATTATCAAATAGAAGAACCAAAACTGGTAAAATTCTAGAAAAATTTTATAATGATTATCATGTATTATATAAGCTCCAGAATTAATTTTGGAATTTAATTCCATTTTATGACTAAGATATGTATTTTTATATGATCTATAAAAGAAAAATTAAAAGAAATACTTAAACAGTATAATAAATTTTAAAATTCACCTAAATTATGATGGTTTGAACCCAACAGAATGTATAAGTTTCATAATTTTTGGATTTGTATAGATATTTTTACGAAATTTTGGGATTATTGGGAAAATTATAGAAAAATACCTACTGTGAATAAAATATCAGAAAATTAATGAGGTGATATAAATTATTGGAACAACATTATGGAAAAAATTGGTAATGTATGAACTACAATAGCTATTTTTGATGATTTATGGTAAGTTTGTAATAATTTTAACAAATTATCTAAAATAAAATGGAAGTTGGAATTTTTATATGATTAGTGATATTATTTGATGATGTTACTATTAAAATTTTGAAAATTATAGATAAATTACTTCCATCTGAGGTTCTGAAAATATTAAAGAAAATTATGTATCTAACTTATAATTAATTTTATAGGTTATCGCTGGAAATAAAGGTGAGACTCATAGTCCCGTTTTGTTCTTATAAACTTTTAGGGAAAAAAGCATACTGTTTTATGATTGATGCAATTTTTGAGATGTACTGTCATTTATGTTACAACCATTAATTCGGATGTGGAACCGTTGGATAATATAGGTAGCGCTACTTAGAAAAATATTTCCTGCACCAACTAGATGAGTGTTGTGATGCTATATTATCTGATTTTATGAATTATGTTATGACAGTTATGAATCATCTGATTATTAAGTAAGGTTTGGTTGTATTTGATGCATCAAAAATATTTTATTTGGAATTAAACCTATGATCTCACCAACTTTATGTTGACTATTTTGAGTATGCTTTTTCAGGTAATCATGACTAACAATATTGAGTTCTCTTTTGATGTTTATAATGGCTGGAGAGAAGTGGTCGGAAGAGTTTGTGTGAACTTGACTGTTACCATCTATTATTCCAGTGTTACGGTGGATGCTCATTTCCATCGACTCTGAAGATGTAGTAGTTAAATTATATATTTGTAATAGGATTATGTCAAATTTTGATTACTTATATATGATGTAATCCTAACTTAAGCTATCTTGGGATAAATTATTGTATTATGTTATGTTATGATATGTTTTGATGTGTTAAAATTTACTTCTTTTAATCGATACGTTCTAAACAAGCAAGTCACATCCAAAACGCTTCACGCTTTCGCCGGGATGTGACATGTATGGTTCCCTCTGACTTTCGCCGTCTGATGTGACAATGGTTCCCTCTGACTGACCATCCGTCTGAGGATGATAATGTAGTCTCGTCCCTATCGCATCGTGGAATTTCTTCCAAAACTTATATGTAAACCGAGTGTCACGATCAGATACAATAGACACTGGTAGGCCATGACGAGCTACAATCTCCTTGATGAATAAATCCGCTAATCTCTCGAAGGAATACATATCTTAAATCAGTAGAAAGTGAGCACTCATCATCAAACGATAAACTATCACCCATATGGCATCATACCCTCTCGGGGTACGCGGTAACTTCGTAATAAAGTCCATGGTGATATGCTCCCACTTCCACTCGGGTATATCCAAAGGTTGGATTTTCCCGTACTGCTTCTGATGCTCCGCCTTCACTTGTAAACGAGTACGACAAGTACTCAAATATTCTGCTATGTCATGCTTCATACCCGGCCACCAATAATCCTTCTTCATATCACGGTACATCTTGGTAGCACTAGGATAAATGGAGTATCGAGTCTTATGAGCCTCATCCATGATCTTTTCACGTAAGTCCTCATAACGAGGAGCCACATTCGTCCGAATCGGGTTCTAACACCAAGAGTGTTCTCACCCAATTCCGCGGCTAGTCCTTTCATCCTTTCAGAGTTAAGACGATCTTCCTTCAAAGCCTTGTCTTGAAACTGTTTGACCTGCGTCATCACGTCAGAGGTCATAATCAACTGATATGCCCTCACCCGAATCGACTCGGGTCTTTCCTTTCAGCTAAGGGCGTCAGCCACAACGTTGGCCTTACCGGGATGGTAGTGGATCTCACAATCATAATCCTTGATCAACTCTAACCAACTCCTTTGCCTTATATTGAGATCCTTCTGCTCAAAGAAGTACTTTAAGCTCTTATGGTCGGTGAAGATTTTGCACTTTGTCCCGTATAACTAGTGCCTCCAAATCTTCAATGTGAAAACCCACAGCAGCTAGATCTAGATCTTGTGTGGGATAGTTGACTTTGTGGGTTTTCAGCTGTCGAGATGCATAGGCTATTACCCTTCCACAATGCATCAATACGCAACCTAGCCCAGAATAAGAAGCATATGAATATACCACTAAGTCTTCATTCCCTTCGGGTAATGTCAAGACAGGAGCTTGTGTTAATCTCGCCTTTAACTCCTCGAAAGTATCCTCCTATTCCCGACCCCACGCGAACTTCGCATTCTTGCTAGTCAATTTGGTCAAAGGTGAGGCTATCTTGGAAAAGTCTTGAATAAATCTCTTGTAGTAGCCCGCCAATCCCAAGAAGCAACGAATCTCGAATGGCGTCTTTGGAAACTTCCATTGCATCACGGCCTCAACCTTTGCCGGGTCCACCATGATTCCCTTAGCATTTACCACGTGACCTAGAAATTGCACCTCGCGCAACCAAAAGGCACACTTGGAGAACTTGGCATATAACTTCCCCTTTCTCAACGTCTCCAACACCTCCCAAATGTGACCGGCATACTCCTCTTCGCTCTTTGAATAAATCAAGATATCATCAATAAACACGATCACTGATTTATCCAACATCGGCCGACATACTCGATTCATCAAGTCCATAAAAGCAGCTAGCGCGTTGGTTAAACCAAAAGACATAACGAGAAACTCGTAGTGTCCATAACGTATGCCAAAAGCTGTTTTAGGAATATCTTGCTCCTTTACCTTCAACTGATGGTAGCCAGATCGAAGATCTATCCCCGAAAACCAATTGGCACCTTGGAGTTGATCAACAAGTCATCTATCCTTGGTCATGGATACCGATTCTTCACCGTCAACTTGTTCAACTCATGGTAGTCGATACACATCCTCATGCTAACGTCCTTCTTCTTTACGAACAAGACCGAAGCACCCCAAAGAGAGATACTCGGTCTGATGAAACCCTTATCAAGCAACCTTTTCAGTTGCTCCATCAATTCCTTCGTCTATAAGGGAGCCAAATGATACGGCGCCTTAGAAACAGACTGAGCACCTAGTACCAAGTCAATCTGAAATTCGATTTCACGATCCGGTGGTACACATGATAAATCCTCCGGGAACACATCGGGAAAGTCACACACCACCGGTACATCGAACAATTATGATGTTGACGTGTTCACATCCTACACGTAGGTCAAACAGGCACTACATCCACGCCTCATGCACTTTCCTGCCACCACCATTGAAATTACCTTCGGAATCATCATAACTCGATCACCGTATATCGTCACCGAACTCCCGTCAGGCGCTGTCAGTCTAATCATCTTCTTGCGACACATAATGTTCGCCTCGTAGTCCGCTAACCAATCCATTCCTAGGACCACATCAAACCCACCTAAGGTCATCACAAATAGTGTAACAGGAAACTTATGGCCTTCTAGTTCTATATCATAACCATCAATCAAGTCAGAAATCCTGGTTGACTTACCATAATGACAATTTCTACATCAAAGGGTACATCAATACATCTACTACTGACAGGAAATTTAGCACAGAAAGCAGTAGAAATAGAACTCCTACTAGCACCAGAATCAAATAACACGTTAGCAAGAGTTTGGTTTACTAGAAATGTACCTGACCCCACATTTGGGTCCGTCCTAGCCTCCTCCCTGGTCATTGTGAAAGCTCTGGCGCTTGCCCTCTGCCCTTCAGTTCCAGCCTTCTTCTTTCCTCCGGAACTCTCAGCCCTTGGCTTCTTACAATCTCGACTTATGTGGCCCTCCTCATTGCAGTTATAACACCTTATAACCCCACACTCTTTCACCACGTGATCGAGCTTCCCATATTTGAAACACATGTTTCATCCTAACTTACACTCTCCCAAATGTTCCTTCCCGTATTTACCATATCTCTTTGACCCTGCACTGGGTGTGACCACACGTCGGTCATCCACCCTTGCAATCTTAATGTTTGGAGTGGCCCCACCATGTCGAAACTATTTCCCATTACAATTTCGGTCACCACCACCTTTCCTGCTCACCTCAGCTATCACCACCTCTCGCTCATCATAAAGCCTTTCAGCCAAATCAACTACAGACCTGAACATACCTTTCGGGCAGCGATCATGTGCCTGCGGATATCCACCAGCAAACCCTAAACATACCTCTTAATCTTTAATGACATAGGTGTTAGCTTATCCGACACCAGTCGTGCCATCTCGTTGAATTTGATAGTGTACTGTTGGTTTGTCATGGTTCCCGTAAGGCACCTAGAAACATAAGACGTGATATCTTTCTTCATTCCTGGCCACCAATATTGGCCACGCATATACATATACATGTTACCGGACCTAGGATGGATAGAATATCGGGTTTGATGAGCTTCGTTCATGATGAAGTGATGGAGATTATTGCGATTTGGGAGCCAAAGTCGATTCAAGAAGTATCACATGCCGTTCGGTTTTGTCACCAGTTGTGACCGAACGTTAAACACCAAATCATAATCTTTCCCTTTCTCAGTTAATGCCACTTATTGAGCCTCACGGATGAAAAACTCAAGATCACTATCAATCCTTATGTTTTGAAGCATGATAGTGGCCTCATTAACATCCACATGTATCTTGGTGTCAAATTCTCCTAACGTGTCAAACCATTGCCTTCGATCTCGGATTTCTTGAAGTGAGACACTCTTGTTACGGATCTTAAGACTTAGCGCGTCGGATACAACATTCGCCTTTCCAGGATGATAGCGAATGTCGCTAATGAGTTCAACCCAACGTCTTTGTCTCAGTTGAGGTCCTTTTGATTAAACACGTGTTGGAGACTCTTGTGGTCAGTGTAAACTATACATTGCGTCCCGTAGAGATATCGCTGCCAGATCATCAAAGCAAATACCATGGCACCAAGTTCAAGATCATGAGTTTTGTAGTTCACTTCATGAACCTTCAATTGCCTTAACGCATAAGATATGGCCCTGCCTCATTGCATGAGAACAAAACCAAGGCTGTGACTAGACGTGTCGCAGTACACAGTGAAATCGTCGTTTCCATCGGGAGAGTTAAGATAGGAGCATTACACAGTTTGTGTTTCAAAGTCTCGAACACATCTTCTTGTTCGATTCCCCACTCAAAAAGTCTATGCTTTTGAGCTAGTGTCGTAAGCGGTTTCGCAATCTTTGAAAAGTTAGCAATGAACCTACGATAATAACCCGCTAAACCCAGAAAAGAACGAACCCCGGTTGGGGTCATAGGAACACACCATTCTTTATGGCTTCTATCTTTACAGGATCAACGTGAATTCCTTGGTTATTCACCACGTATCCTAAGAATTGGACTTCTTTAAGACAGAAGTTGCACTTAGAAAACTTAACATATAATTTTTCCTTCTTCAAAAGATCGAGGACTTGATGTAGTTACGACTCATGATCGGTCTTTGTCTTGGAATAAATAAGAATGTCATCAATAAACACGATCACGAATTTATCCAAATACAGTTTGCATACTCGATTCCTGAGATCCATAAAGACAGCAGGTGCATTAGTCAAGCCAAAAGGCATAACCATGAACTCATAACGTCCATATCGAGTATGAAACACGGTATTTGGAATATCATTGTCATGAACACGTAGTTGATGATATCCAGAACGCAGATCGATCTTGGAGAATTATGTAGCTCCTTGAAGTTGATAAAAGAGATCATCAATTCGAGGAAGAGGATATCGGTTTTTGATAGTGAGCTTGTTGAGTTCCCGTAGTCGATGCACATACGGAGAGAAGCATCTTTCTTTTTCATAAATAGCACGGGTGCACCCCATGGTTAAGAGCCAGGTCAAATAAAACCCTTATCGGTCAACTCTTGCAGTTGATTAGCTAGTTATTGTATTTTACACGGTGCAAGACGATAAGTTGACTTATCCATGAGATTCGCAGCAGGTATCAGGTTGATTTTGAACTCAACTTCTCGTATGGGAGGTAACCCACTAAGATCTTCGGGAAACACCTTGGAAAATCCCTAATGAGAGGAATATCCTTTAGCTCTTTACCCTTGGCTTTCGTGTTGACTACATAAGCCATGAAAGCTATGTAATTTTTACTTAAGAACTTTAAGCCTTGATACAAGACATAAGTTTAAGTTTTTAGGATGATCTCTCCCCAAAGATCTTTAAAGTATCACCCGATGGTAAAGGAATTCAAATACACTTCTCGAAGCATATGGTTTCCGCATGTTGCTCGCTAACCAATCCATGCCAATAATGACGTGGAAGCTCCCCAGTTGCATTGGAATAAGGTCGACAAGAAAATCATGCTCGTTGAGACTTAAGGTGCAATCACGTATCACGACGTCGACTTTGATAGACTTGCCATCGGCTACTTCGACCGTAAAAGATCTCTCTAAATTAGATATCGGCTTCGAAAGAATAGGATCGAACTCTAAAGACACGAAACTCTTATCTGCACCCGAATCAAAAGTACAGAGGTATAACGACTATTTACAAGGTACATACCATTCACTAAGTCGTTGTTAGCTTAGGCTTGGTTGACATTGATGTTGAAAATCCTTCCACGAGCCGGTGGCACAGCTCCTGCATTGCGAGGACATTATGGACAGCAATGTCCAGGTTCGTCACAGTTATAGCAGGCTCGATTAGTCACCAGCGCAGCATTGTTCAGAGCACAAAGGCAAGTAGCCACCAGATGCCCATACTTCCCGTATAACGAGCAAACTCGGCAAGGAGTGTTATTTGCGTGATGGTACTTGTATATATTACACATCGGGTACGGCCCAATGTAAGTCCTCGCCACGGGGGCTTGATTAGCAACGACAGCTTGCCTTTGAGGGGCTTTTGGTGCTGTCACCACGTAATTATGAGCAGGTATGAACTTGCGCTTCTTGCCTTTGAAAGAGGACTCAACTTTCACCTCCTTTGTAGCCTCGGTTGTTACCTTCACAGCAGTCTTGGCACCTTTCACCATCAAAGTACCAGCCCTAATATGGTTTTCAGTGAGCTGGGCGGTGATATTAATCACCTCCTCCAAGGTTGTGGGCCTACTACCCACCACAACATCTTGAATTTAAGGTGGTACCCCCTTAATAAACTTCTCAATACTGTGGGACACGGTATCCACCATGTAAGGTAGGAGCATGCTCAACTCATGATGTCGGGTGGAATAAGCCAAGTGATTGCCACTATCTTGCTTGAGGTTCCAGAATTCTTCCTCCAGCTTTTGCAATTCACTCCTCGGGCAGAACTTTTTTATCATTATATCCTTAAATTCTTCCCAAGGCAACGCCAAGGCAACTTCAGTCCCTCGTTCCTTTTCTCACTATTCCACCACGTGAGCACCCGTTGTTGAAGGACACTTGCAGCATAGCGGACCTTAATTTCATCGGGACACTCACTGAAGATAAACGTATTTTCCATACTTTCAAACCACTCGAGAAGTCCAATGGCTCCTTCCTTTCCACTAAAGCTAGTGGGTTTACACGAGTTGAAATGCTTGAATGTGCAGATGCGATTACTCCTACCTTGGTTGTTGCTATTTTCCCCTTGACCATTGTTGTCACCACCATTGTTGTTTCCGTTAGTGTTGTCGTTGTTGTTGGCCATTAAGGTGCTGCTAAATTCAGCAACTATTATCGGAAGTACAACAGCCATTTGTCGGGCGATCATTGCAACGAGTTTACGATTGGAGGTCGCACGCTTTCCTTGATGGCGAGACATTCTATAAGATAAATAAAAGAGATATTAGTATTTGGAGATAGATCAGTTCAAAGAAAACATGAATTTTAGATACTTATAAATATACCCAGGGTGGTTCCAAGTGGTATCACATAGCCAATAGGAACATGGACACGTCGAGGTGACTTAATCCCAATTACCTCGAAGAAGATGTGTATATTGACCATAATTTAGCACTCATCCCAGAAATCCCCAGGTAAGCATAACATGTCTCGCAATGTGATTTATACGAAATGTTTTCCTTAGCCCGAGGGCCTTTTTCCAGGAAATCCAAAATACAGGTGTTTATGTGTCACACACTTCTCTAAGGCTATTAGAATTAAACCTTGATGAAACTTTCAAGATTTAGATATATCGTCTAAGGAATTTTTCCACCCGATAGGGTGCACAGATTTCCAGACGTAGTCGAGAATGAGATTAAGAAAGGATTAGACGTGGTAGAATGCAAAGACATAAGAAGAGGATTAGATAGTTGGGGTTTACAAGGTCCATGGCACATTCCTAAGGCACTATTTCTAAATGTAAGCAAATAACATATAAGGAATTGATCATGCTTCATAATAAGCATATAAGCATACTTACAAGATCATAGTAAGTGTCATGAAAAGGGTCCTTAGTTTAATAATAGTCTAGGCCACCATTTCTAATAACCTAAATCCATATAGTTATGGGCTCTGATACCAATCTGTCACACCTCAACCTTAACGGTGGAAACGTCGAGATGTGAGGGTTAAGATTGTTCATGCCACACAACGCTAATTTAAAAATGACAATATGATTAAATAACAATATTCATGACATACATTTAAGAAAGAAAACAAGTTCCAAATACAGGAATTTCAATGTCAAATGATAACAATGTCTTTTTATTTTAAACTAGGTCCAGTCCTAGATGTAAGTAAGTCTTCAAGGCATGTTAAACGATATCATTTCCTGAAACATGTTAAAAATAAAAGGTCAACATAAGGTTGGTAAGTTTTCTATAGTTTTCATACATAAATATATATAAAAGATGGCAATTCATGTCATAAGTTATTGAATAAAGTAACTAGAGATAGATGAACAAATGTAACAATCAAACCTTGACAGATTACAAGATTAACAAGATTACAAGATTAAATGATTAGCTAAGTGTACTTAGTTTAACACCAAGTAGGCTTGTCAAGCCCATAGATCTATGACGTCATCAGGCAGCTATAGTTAATGATTCTATATATTATAGTCATCACATGATAATTACAAGAGTTTAACTAACCACGACAAATAAGATGAAATATCCAAGTGTTTACAAGATTCAAACGGGTTTACAAGCGTATTTATCATAAGTTTAACATGTTTCACCCCAAAAATGTGAAAATATATAAAAAAAAGGGTATGAAAAACTCACTTGGCTAATAAGGATAACAAATAAGAAGCCTTGTATAAGATGCCGAGTATTCGATTTCGTTCAACCTAAATGGAACATCGTATTAAGTTAATCATGACGATTTTGGTGTTATATTCATAAATCATTTGTCCATGGTTTTCATTTTAATAAATAGATGTAAGTTATTATTTTTGTAATTAAATAATTTAAATAAGGATTTTAATAGTTGACACTATTAATAAAAGTTAAACTTTTATTATCAAATGGTCATTATTTACCATTATAGTAATTTCATAGATTAGAAGATCAAACTAATCATTATAATAAGTGTACATTCTAATTATGTACATATATATTTATCTTCTTAAATATATATATAACAAATTTATAACTAAATTTTATAACAATAAAGATTTTTTAAATTAAAGTTATTTAAAAATTAAATGAGATTTATTACAATTTCAAGTTAATAATAGATGGTATTTTATAACACTTTTTGTTTGTTTTATAATTTTTAAAATATAAAAAATAAGAAATTCTAGGGTGAATTTCAAATAAAATTAAAAAGAAAATAATTTATTTCATTTCTGATTAAAAATTATTTTATATAGTTAATAATAATATTTATAATTTTTCCTGAAATTTATAAGTTAAATAAAACCTTTTAAAAAATATTGCTAGGGGGTCGGTGTCGAACCCGGGACATCCTGCTTACCCTCCCTTGTTTTAAACCGGTTGGGCTAAGGCCCAACTGGTGTTAGGAAATGCAATTTTATTTTTTAAAAGCCTTTTTCCAGAAATTTCCCAAATTGGGTTTAAGAACCCTAGTTCGAAACCCCTCCAATTAAACCTCAATTCGAGGTTGAATCAGAATTAACCTTGGGGCTTTTCTTACCCATGTAATATCGACTCAAAAGACACCCTTAATTACCTGTTTTATGTTGTTGTTGATGGTCTTATGTTCGGACAAGTCGCGGCTGCTCTTGATTGAGTAATTCGGTGAGTGTGTGTGTGTTTGATGAAATTGAGTGCTCAGATAGTGAAAAGTAGATGTAGCCCATTAGCCCTATTCGATCGTACTAATGTCCAATGCTACAACTTTATGGTCGGCCGTTTCAGGTTGTTTCGATGGAATGCAAAACCACTTCAAGTGCAATTGAACACCCCATTGATTTCGTATTGATTAGTAGAACGTTGGCACATGATTAATTTCATTAACAATATGTTTTAGGTGTCGAATTGATTGAGAAATCGATGTATTTCGGTTACGGGTTCAATTGTTTGCCTAACAGTGTTTAATATCGAATAAGTGAGTGTTACCATGTTCGAAACAGTTGCACAGGCTTTAAGGGATGAATTTATCGAGTTTAAACGGTGTGTTTTCGAGGTTTTGAGGTAGGTCGGAGCTCCGACGGAGCTCGGCCGGATGGTTGCCGGAAAAACAGGGTGAGGGGATGGGTTTAAATAAAAGTTACACATCTGGTCCCTGCAGTTTATGTTTTATTAATTTAAAACCAAAGTTTAAGTTTCAATTCCAATAAATTACAGTTTAGTCCCTGTAACTTATATTTTTGTTATTTTATGTACAAATTAATCATAGTTTTCCAGTTTTTTTTAATTTTAAGAAATTTATTTTTCTTTTATTAATAATAATTGTAATACTTATTAAAATTATTTATCATTATTTTATTTTATTATTATTATTATTATGGTTATTATTATTATTATACTTATTATTATTTTCATTATTGTTATTATTATTTTTTTAGTATTATTATTAGTATTATTATTGTTATTACTATTATTTTTATAGTTATCATTAGGTAATGAATTATTTAATTATCATTAAACTAATACGATTTCAAAGAATTACAAATAAGTCCTCGTACTTTCATTAATAACGAAACGAATCCTTACAAGAGATAACAATGATTAATAAACATTTAACAAAAATTACGAGAGGTCATAACCACAACCTCTCCCATCACCCACCTACCTCCAAATAGCACCACCGACTTCATCCTGTCACCCACCACGGCCTTCATCCCGTCATGCACTACCTCCTTCATCCGGCCTGTCACCCGCCACCACCACAGCAAGTTACACCGTCGTCAAATCAGCCACCACCGCCGCCAAATCAGCCACCAACACCATCATTGTTAAACTTCGAAGGTTAGTATATATATTTTTCTAAAGTAGTTAACATTTTAATTTTTATACTTTTGATGATGTTGTTGGATGTTAGATTTATAAGATAAAAGTTTAATTGTATTATTTTGGTTGAATGTAGTTATAGGTAGTTAGATTTATATGATATAAAGTATATTTTGATTGTTTTGGTTGAATGATAATGTTATAGGTTAAGATATAAAGTTTAATAGAATTGTTTTGGTTGAATGATAATGTTATAGTTTAAGATAATATGTTAAAGGATTATAAAGTATAATGCTTAATTGTTTTATTTTGATAGAATGATAATGTTGAAAGTTATTACAATGATAAGATATAATGTTTAATTATATTATTTTGATAGAATGTAGTTGTAGGTTGTTAGACAACCTCTCCCATCACCCACCCACCTCCAAATCGCACCACCGGCTTCATCCTATCACCCACCACGCCTTCATCCTGTCACCCACTACCGCCTTCATCCGGCATGTCACCCACCACCGCCACCAGCAGGCTCCACCGCTGTCAAATCGGCCACCACCGCCACCAAATCATCCACTAACACCATCATTGTTAAACTTCAAAGGTTAGTATATATATTTTTCTAAAGTAGTTAACATTTTAATTTGTATACTTTTGATGATGTTGTTGGATGTTAGATTTATTAGATAAAAGTTTAATTGTATTATTTTGGTTGAATGTAGTTGTAGGTTGTTAGATTTATATGATATAAAGTATATTTTGATTGTTTTGGTTGAATGATAATGCTATAGGTTAAGATATAAAGTTTAATAGAATTGTATTGGTTGAATGATAATGTCATAGTTTAAGATAAAATGTTAAAGGATTATAAAGTATAATGCTTAATTATTTTGTTTTGATAGAATGATAACGTTGAAAGTTATTACAATGATAAGATATAATGTGTAATTATATTATTTTGATAGAATGTAGTTGTAGGTTGTTAGATTTATATGATATAAAGTATAATTGTTTTGTTTTGATATAATGATAATGTTGAAAGATGTTATAATGATAAGATATAATGTTTGATGTTAAAGATTGTTATGATGATAAGATACTATTTACATGCGTATATTTATGTTTATTTTATGTTCATGTTTATGTACGTGTATGAAACAGTTGTGACAATTGATAAGAGCTGGATTAAAATAAAATATCAGGCGTCTCCGGTTTTCTTTGAAGGTCTTAAGAACTTTATGGAGTGTATTAAGAACTTAGTCGACAGTGATGGCGAAACAAAATGCGCGTGTGTAGATTGTGTGAATGCTTTTTGGCATGATTTAAAATTTATTAATGCTCACATACATGATCATGGTTTTGCTCAACATTATACGAAATGGGTTTATCACGATGAGGTCTCTACTTCTCGTTATACGGCAAAACAATTTGCTACAAGTAATGAAGAAACCAAAGATGTTATATTTTAGACAGCAAGTAATGTATCAAATACCAGCAAGTAATATATCAAATAATGAGATGTTTGATGAAATCAATGATGTTATCGTAGAGAATGAAGAAACCATAGATAAGGATGGATATATTTTAGACTCAAAATTTTATGAAGTCTATAATAAGCTCAACACAGAGTTATACCCCGGTTGTGATTCGATGTCTTATTTAAAATTTCTAGCCAAAATGATGCATATTAAAGTAATCAACAAGTGGACAAATAATTTGTTTTATCAACTTTTAGAGTTTTTAAAGGTTGCATTCCCAAAAGTTTATAGCGACAACTTGTCAACAAGTTTGTAGCGACTAGTTTGTCGTCGTGATAGACAGCTATGGCGACGGTAGCTATTATGAGGACTTGATTTTGACCTATTGCGACGACACTGTGGATACTAAGCCTATTGCGATGACATGTCGCCGCAATAGCATATGGCGATGACTTTTGCCGTCTGCGGCGATGACTTTTGTCGTCGCGATAGGTCTTAACTCTTGTAGCGAGAATTAGCGTTTATAAAAATTTCTATACTTGCTGGCTTTAAAGTCTTTTCCTGTTAATTTCATTTATGCGGATTTGTTTGCCTTGTTTTGTTCAATGTGATTGCATCAAACAATAAACACTTGCTAATTCCTTCGAGAATAAGCTGCCAAATTGCATGGCAAAATAAATTATTATTTTCATCCATGGTTTTATTATTAAACTTGTATAATTAGTTTTAATACCAAGTGCCGACGTTTATATTAGTTACACTAACAACCATTGTCAAAGGAAACACGCCCTTCACCGACTATAAATACCCCTATATATCACTACAAAGAATTTGAGTATTAGTGGCGTCATTTGTAGCCGAAAATAACCCTAAATTTCGTTGTTGCTATTACGTTTAGCGACTGGAGACAATCAATGTCACAGGAACTAATCGTGTAATTAACTCTATTTTTCCACAACTAAATGTGCAAAATCTTTGACCATATTTTTAGAACCTTCAACAGACTACATCTAGACCTGGGGACATAAGTGATCTGCAAATTTGATTCTATGAAAACATCCAATATCTTTTGAAATAAAACATATGTAAAAGCTAAAAGATCCACAACTTTTACACATTAGCATTGAGAACGTAAATTCCTTGGGCACTACATTAAAAAACAGATGAATAGTATGGATCGAATATTATGTAGCTGTCTAATATCTATTCTTCCATTGGTCGAAACTCGAGGCCACTTATAATAAGACCAAACATAGTTCCTTCATAGCTTATGAGTTTTAGTTTTCTTGAAAGCCAACCTTTTTTTAACACCAAATCTGAGTTGAATTTGGAAACAATAACCTCCATCCATCCATCTTTCCTCTTCTTCGGAACACAATCAGTATCATGTAATTCCATGGGCTAGGGGATCTAAAATAAATAATCTCTTTACTCTTCCAAAGGAATTGATCTCGTATTATAACCGGACAATGCAACCCGTCGCTGTTTCTTGAAAGCTTGAACACAAGGTAACACGCGCATTCTGTATTTGGTGACACCATTTGAGATTTATCTATATACCACTTGATGCAAAATACAGACTGTCGCGGAACCTTATATATCCTTTCACCTCTGCATGCACGATATATAAATCAAATCTGAGAGTATGTTACAGACTTACAGTTTCACATGATGAAATTTAGTTTCTTGATGCGTATAAATAGAGAATGCACAAGGGCAAGTAAGAGCTTTAGTTAAAAAGCAAACCTGGATTGGGCCAAGGATTTAGAATTAGACGAGTCATACACGACCGACTCCGCGGATACCACATGATAAACCTCTCTTTTCATATCACTTAGTGATGTCACAATTTGTTGGGTTTCCTGTAACTTTTCCTTTTTCTCATGTTTCACCTGCATAAAAATGGTCCGCCATGATATAAACATGGAAAATATAAGAAAAACCTAATATGAAAATTAAAAGGTATTTTCAAACTTGCATTCTCGATGGCTCGAAACTCAATCCCTTCGATATAGATGGCGCGACTATCACAATAGCATCGTGAAAATCCCTCTAGTAGAACCTCAAAGTTCGTATCTTTCTTGTGATTTGAAAATCGACATAATTCAATCATCATCCAGTCGTCATCTCTCCATGTAGCAAAATATGCGTGTAAGTTTTCCTTCCCCATTTTGTACCTCAGGTTCACATACATCATTTTAGCATGAGATTTACTTGGACCATAAAATTTGAACACAAGGTGAACACTATATTTTACATCAGATGGTAAAACTGAGGTCTTATCTTGATTTGGATATTCAGATTCGAAAGATCTAACATCTCTGCTACTTTCTGAAACCTACATACAACTTTATATATATCAAATTCGGCTAAATTATAGTTGCAAGTAGAAAACCAAGGTTTCTTTTCCATGTACATTTTCTTAATAACTCTAGTTGAACACGATTTCTAATTTTTCATGTTTTTCTTGAAAGAAATATGGAAAACAAGCTTAGCTTTCTACACTATATTAGTATAAGTTTTTAATTCTACTTAACTACACACCTATGTGGGAAAGTAAATATAATTTCTTACTTTCCATGGCTTGTATGATGTGGAACATCTAACCTAAACAGTAAAATGTAAAGAGAAAGAGAGAGGACCTTGACACTTGAGTAGATCTCCACCTGTGTGACCAACGGTTTTATATGAAAACATTCTAGCTGATATCATCTCATTTCTTTCTCCATTATCATCAATTGAAAACCACTGTTACACAGAACAAAACAAGCTTTATTCACTACCTGGTGCGTGTCGCACTAATCTTGTCATAGCTTAAAAGTTAGAGAGGTCACTTGTTAATTAATTAGTTTTATACTTTGTTTTGTTTATTTGATAAGTAGAGATCAAGTATGATTTGTTGAAGGTTAAACTAAATTAGTGTATTTTACATGTTATCAAAAGTTTAGCGTGACAATTGTAATTAGTATTAATATAAGTTAGGTAGTTATATTAGTTTTCTTGGTGGTTAAGTAACCCGGTGGAAGACCCACGGATAACTCGTCAATGTAGTCTATAAATACATTGTAATACCTTCAATTGACATTTGATGAGACCATAAACACAAAACAAATTCTCTGCAATGTGTTTTTATAATGTGTGTTTTAGTGTGTGATTCATCCGTTTGATCCCAACATGATTTACTTTCCAAAACCGAGTCATTAGGTTGCTTGCTCTTTAAGTTTGTTAGGTTATTAACAAGATAAGATTGAGTCATTTTGAATAGGTGTTTTTACTTTGGTATTTACAAAACAGTCATGGAAGGGATTTAGCAAAATTATCATGTTCTTTGGTTCTGTTCAACCGTGATATTTGCTTGGAGTGGGTGAACAAGAAGCATGAAAGATTTTGGACTATCCTCACAATAATTGTTTTAGCTATAAAATACTTTGTAATTAGAAGGAATCATTTAACTTGTGCAATAGTGTATATTAGAGAATACCAGTCACTCTAAGAATACTGATTACAGATATCTGATATGTGTCGGCACACTACTCTATGGTCAGTGGCGGAGCTTGAACCAAACTTTAAGAAGACGGGGTGAAAGTAAACTATTTGGCCGGGGGGGAGCTCTATTTACTCTACCAGGCCGAAATTAACACTACTGATAGAAAAAGAGGGGGGTCGGAGGGCCCCGGCCCCAAAGAAGCTTCGCTAATGTCTATGGTCTATCTTGTATAGACTAAGGAATCTTGTGCTCAATGATCCAATATTCTCTTGTAGGAAACTTGCCAGAAAAAACTACGTTTGCCAGATGTATCAATTTTCTAGAGGTGATTGTTTAAAATTTTAATAAGGTTCACTGAACACGAAATTACAAATGAGAAAGAACTTAGTACCCGTTTGTCATCTTGAAGGAGGATTCCCTTGGAGAGTATGTCATGGATATTCTTTTTTGCCATAGTGGAGTAAGTCTCATGAAACTTTGAATCCTTCAGTATTTCTTTGTAGTTTTTAGGCAATTTTGCCTCCCATATTTCATAAGCTTCCTGCATATTACATTACATAAAGAAATATAAATAAAGTTTTCAATATACACATCTAAATTTAAAACCACTTTTCATTTCCGTTTTGATCCTTGATTTAATTTAGGCACTGAATAATAAAATGGAACTTATATGAAATGGGTGTTAGGTGATTATAGACGTCTATTAAAAGTAAACTTTCTTAAATATCTATGATATTAATATATATATATATATATATATATATATATATATATATATATATAAATATAAAACTTACTTGAAATTCCAAGGCTTTTTGAAGTTGTACTACCACTTTACCCGCAATTGGTCGTTTTTCTCTCTTTTTATGTAAGCATTGAAATGCAATGCTTTGAAATTCAGCCAATGATTCTTTCACTATTTGTTTTTTTATGCCCTCAAACACTATATCACCAACTCGCGCGACTGAAAGCTGAGGTTCGACCAACTCATCTAAAAAGCGAAGATGATTTGTGAACTCATTTATAATCATTGATCTCCCGCACAAGATTTCAAATAAGATCACACCAAATAAGTAGATGTCATGTGTTTTGTAGTAATAGGCAGGTGAGCCTACATCATTGATAGCATGCTTCATCTTCTGATTTGTTGGATATATTAGCGAACGGTTGAAACCACAAATTTTTGCTTTCCAATCCTCGGTTAGCAGAATGTTAGAACTTTTTATGTCTCTATGTACCACCACATCTTTTCCTTTTTCACCTCCATGAAGGAAATCTAACACGTTCGCAATATCAATGCATATCTTTAGTCGAGTGCTCCATGAAAGAGTAGAATCATTCATATATGTAGCAAGTCATCCATTAAAGGCATGCTCATAAACTATGATGTTTTCATTCCTTTCTGCACAATAGCCTACGAGACCGATGATGTTCTGGTGCTTATGCTTGTAAAGCACTTCATACTCTCTCAAGAATTCCTTTTCTGGATCCCATTTAGGAAACTGCTTTATAACAACCTTCTTATGTCCACTAATGTAAGGAACTTCTCCTCTGTATAGCTTTCCATATCCTCTTGTAATGCAGTTGTCAACACTGAAGTTTCCTGTGCCCAACTTTATGTCTGCAAGGGAGAATTTGAAGGCATACTTTCGGTTTCCTGCGAATAGTGTCATAAATAGTACATTCAAATGTATGGAGAAAAGTTAGTATACAAAGTGTCCTTTCGTGCGAAGTTTACAAAGTTTGAGGGTGGAATTATCATTTAAGAACAATTAATAATAATGCAAGAAGAATTACACTTGCGTTATATTATCATGCATGGATAGAAATATCAAGAAAAAAGATCTTCATGCGTGATAATTCCTTATTTGACTGATAATTTCATCTCTACGTGATCAATTATAACACATACATTATAATTCTACCCTGTTTGATTACTTTTTAAAATGATCTGTGAATAGTAAACTCTTTCTGAATGTATGTCTACTATAATAACATGTCAAAAGAAAAGAAAATTAATAGAAGTATGTGTATACATTTTTGCAAGGTAATTGCCCAATTCATATATAACTAACGTTTATTAAAAATTATAAACCATAAATATTTCTTAATAAAGTATAATAATAACGAAATAGCAAATGCAAAAAAGACCCAGTATAACTTTTAATTTTTCTCATAAAATTCCCTTGCATAAAAAACCAACATTATGTATGTTTTTCCTTACAAAAACCCATAAACAAAATTTTAAACTTTAAAGTTCCTTCACATATTAGATTTAAATTATAAAATTTTTAAACAATTTGAAACAACAGGGGTGTTAATTTGTTGGTTTGGTTTTCAGTTTATTTGGTTTGAAATGTGTTTTTAACTGAAACCAAAATCAAACTTAACCAAATCAAAACCAAACGAAAAACAAAATTCGACTTTGGTTTGGTTTGGTTTCGGTTTAAACCGAATTTCTTTTGGCTAAATATAAATATGGTCTATTCAGTTTTATAAATTAGCCTTTGACCGTGTATTTAGCATGAGTGATTTTTTCAATAAATAATCATGAATCTCACAAGAGTAACGCATACTATAAGTATTCTCTTGTGTGTTCTTGTTCATGGTTGTTTATCCTATAAGCATTTAAAGTAAAGTGCTTGTTATTATAAAAAATGGAATTGTTTGTGTGGATCAGAAGAGGTGCAAAGTGTTAGGTTGTGAAGGCTTTGGGCCGAACCGGGTTTGGTTCGGGCCTGTTCTCACTGCGAACAAAAACAAGGACAGTCGGCCCTAAGGCAATTAGGGTTATTTAGTTAATTCTTGGAGCCTAAGTTATTGCCTTAATTACTAACCCTAATCTAGCATTATAAATAGACCCATTGATGTAATTGTATTCTTTGAGCACAATAATAATATAAACCCTAGTTGCAGAGTGGACGTAGGTCACCTAAACCGAACCATTATAATTCTCTCGTGTCTACTCTTTCTTTTATGTGATTGTGTGTGTTTGTTTGTTTCCGCTGGAACCTACTCTGATTGTTATACCTAACAAGTGGTATCAGAGCTGAGGTTTGGAAACACTCCGGGTTTTACATACTGAAATCGCAGGAGGTTGTTCGAGAGGCTTGTGGTGCAACCATAAACAGGGCTGCTGGTTATCTCTGAAGTTTCCGAATTAGGGTTTGATTAAACCCTAGGGTCGCCGCCATCCATGAGAGATCGCAAGAGCTGTTTGGTTGTTAATTGTTGCTGCGATTAGGGTTAGAAATCCTAGAAACTGGCACAAGAATCACAGAAAGAACTGCTGTTCAGAATCATTTTTTTTTGTGTTTGCGTTTAGGGTTTCTGTTGAAAACCCCTTGAAATCGCTGGCTACACCCGATTTTCTGCAGGTGAAGTTGCCGGTTCAGGTACTTCGAGTTTTGGGGTTTTATTGAAGGTGTGCTTGGCTTCGGTTAGTTTTGGTTCTTTGGTTTTCTTTCTTTTACTTCAAAGGTTAATATTTCTTCGCGGCGTTCATCAACTACAGTTTCTGTTTCGTGATTGTATTCGTTTCTTGTTTGCAATGGCTGAAGACGGGAGAGTTCGAATTGAAAAGTTTAATGGGACAGACTTTGCTTGGTGGAAGATGCAAATAGAAGCATTGCTTGGTGAAAAAGATTTAGAAGTAGTATTGGAAGAAAAGCCGGCTTCAATGAGCAAAGCTGAAGAAGCAGTTTGGAACTCAAAGGACAAGAAGGCTAGAGGGGCTATTACATTGGCTTTGACGAGGAGCGTTGCATTTAACGTTATGCACGAAACCACGGCTCGTGGTATAATGACGGCTCTGTCAAATATGTATGAAAAGCCGTCTGCTGCTAATAAGGTGTTCTTGATGAGGGAGTTATTCATGACTCGAATGAATGAGGGAACTTCAGTTTTGGAGCATATTAATAATCTCAAATCGATGACCTCCAGGTTAGCTTCTGTGGGCATAAAGTTTGATGATGAGACTCAAGCTGTAGTATTACTATCTTCTTTGCCAGATAGTTGGTCTGGAACTGTAACGGCTATTACTATTTCTGTGGGGACCAATGGGTTAACATTTGACGGGGTCCGAAACATTGTGCTAGGTGAGGAAACTCGCCGGAAAAGCACTAGTGGTGGATCATCTTCTGGTTTGTTATATGTTGGCAGGGGAAGGGAAAATAACAAAAACAGTGGGAGTCGAGGGAGGAGTTCATCTAGAGCTCGCAAAACTGTGAAGTGTTGGAGTTGCGATGAGATTGGGCATGTTAAGAGTCAATGTCCAAAACGTAAGTAAGGAAAATCTGGTGAAGTAAACACTGCTGTTGAGGATGAATGTGATGATAACACGTTACTACTTGAGGCTGAAAATAGTGTGGACTCTTGGGTTATGGATTCTGGATCTTCGTTTCACGCAATGCACAACGGGGAGGCGTTGGTGAATCTAAAAATTGGCAACTTTAGGAAGGTACGAATGGCAAATGGTAATATTCTTAATGTTACGGGCATAGGTGATGTTAATCTGTTAAATCCATTGGGAACCTACTGGAACTTGAAGAATGTTAGGGTCATTCCAGCTTTGAAGAGAAATCTTATCTCTTTTAGTCAACTGGATGAACAGGGACAAAAAGTAAAGTTTGGTAAAGGTAAATGGAAAGTAACAAAAGAAAATTTGGTTATTGCTCGTGGAAACAAACGAGGATCATTATACATGGTGGAAGTACCTGCTGAGGAAAATATGAGCATTCCTCAATACAAAGTTGGGTTCGTTGAGTCAAAGGGGCAAAAGAGGGTTCAATTTGCAAGACTGAAACCTGGTGCCAAGGTGATTCAAACTGAGCGGGATTGGAGGTCTAAACCAGGTCAGGGGTTTGGTGACAGTGTGAGCACGGGGCGTGCTTCGGATACAGTCATAAAACAATATTGGGTTTTGAAGACCACCACTCCGATTGTTAAATTCTCTCCTGTGGATGTCTTGCTAAATGGGGAGAGTGTTGATGATTCTCGGGTTATCTCTGGAGCTGGTGAATCGTGCATATCGGTTGAGATAGAGAATGGGTTGGAGCTCAGGGGAGCTTCAACTGTCCCCTCATGTACTTGATGAGAGGGGGTGCAACTAGGGGTTATGACGAAGTCTTAGCTGATGGGTATGAAGCTTGGAAGACTTTGGATATGAAGAATACTGGAGTTACTGGATCTGGGTTACTTGGACGGCATTTGTAGACTTTTACAAAGGCTTCAAGTGGGAGATTGTTGGGTTGTGAAAGCTTTGGGCCGACCGGGCTTGGTTCGGGCTTGTTCTCGCTGCGAACAGAAACAAGGGCAGCCGACCCTAAGGCAATTAGGGTTATTTAGTTAATTCTTGGAGCCTAAGTTATTGCCTTAATTACTAACCATAATCTAGCATTATAAATAGACTCATTGATGTAATTGTGTTCTTTGAGCACAATAATAATATAAACCCTAGTTGCAGAGTGGACGTAGGTCACCTAGACCGAACCACTATAATTCTCTCGTGTCTACTCTTTCTTTTATGTGATTGTGTATGTTTGTTTATTTCCGCTGGAACCTACTCTGATTGTGATACCTAACACAAAGCTTTTAAACACTTGGGGTACAATCAAAAGAAAAGAAAGCATCATACAGAACTACAACCAAAAGTTAGGATATGAACAAGGTCATATAGTAATGTGGAATAAACGATACTTTATAGTTAACCAAATAAACCCAATAAAATAAATTCGGTTTGAACCAAAACCAATTCAAGGGTGAATTTGGTTTTGATGTACTTAAATTGCTTAGAAAACCGAATAAACTAAGGTCCAAATCGACAAACACCCCTACTGTTCCGAAAATTGTTTAGAAAAATTTTATATTTTGTTCAAAATTTAGTTTGTGAAGAGATTTTAATGTTTAAAAAATTACTGAATGATTTTATAAGAAAAAACGCAAAATATGTTGGTTATTTAAGTAAAAAAAACTATTAAATGACACTAATGAGGAAAAAAACAAAAATATGTTGGGTTTTATGGCATATGCCAAAAAAATACTTTTCATTTTTTTAACAGCAGAGGACTCCGAATCTGACGATCTATCGGGACTGGTTACCCTGGACCTAGCCGTCAGTCGCAAGTCATACCCTCAACATACGCGGGAACCGGATTGAATCCGTAAACCCTCGCCCTCCAATCAGGATCGAACCTGAGATGAAACCCCGAGTCAAACCCTCACCTGAATGCCGCAGAAATTAAATGGAAATGTGAGATTTGAACCTGATTCACTTAATACACTAGGCCAACCCTTTAACAACTCCACCACTTACATCATTGGCACTTTCCATTATACACAAGTTCACTTATCAAAATTATAGATTAACTTTCTAATTAACATTGTATTAATTGATCATTCCTTTTGAATTCATAATGAACACGCACATGCACTAGTACTACTATCAATAAGTAATATGTATAAAGGCATCTAACCTGAGGGCTATAGTTAGCAAGACCATACTTTAAAACATCCACTTACTTGAAACTTCAATGCCTCCTTAAGTTCCTTGATGACTTCTTCAATTGTTGGTCGCTCTACTTGAGCTTTTGCCACACATCGATACGCGATTTTTGAAAATGTATTCAAAGATTCAAGATCGGGTCCTACTTTTAGCGTAGAAATGAGTTCATGTGCTTCATCCATAAGTTTTGGATCCAAAATTTCTTTTAGCGTTCCGTTTTCAAAGTGTTCTTTTGCGATAGGCGCAAGCCCATTTCCATTTTTCCAAGTAAACTTTGTATCATAGGCCAACTTCCCTGAATATATCTCAAATAAAACTACCCCGAAAGAGTAAATATCTGATGCCTTTTTAACGTCTTTGTCAATGCATACTCTGGATCGATGTACACGTTTGTGCCTACAACACGATTTGTAATGTTGGTGCTCCCTTGTTGATTCCTTGGTTGAAATTTGGAGAGCCCGAAGTCAGCAATCTTGACCTCCCAATTCTTACCCAAGAGAATATTATCACTTTTGATATCACGGTGTATTATCCCTTTCTTGTCCTCCATGGTGTGTGTAGGTAACTCAATCCTTGTGCAAGATCAATGCACATCTTTATGCGTTGTGCCCATGTCAAATTATACTTGTCATCGGTGCTTCCCAAGCAATCATCCAAACTTCCGTTAGAAACGAGCTCGTAGACAAGAAGCATTTCATTACCTTCATCACAATATCCAAGAAGACGTACTATATTAGGATGATCACATTTACTGAGTATATCAAGTTCAACAAGAAACCCTTCTTTTCCTTGGCTATCTTCTCTTTGAAATATGCGTTTTACGGCTACAGAGCTACGTATTTTTTGATGTCCATCTTTACATTTCAATCCTGGTGCCATAAAACTTTTAATATCAAATGATTAAGTTCTGCTTTATACACTTCACCATATCCACCACGCCCAAGAAGATATTCTTCATTAAAATTCTTAGTGGCCAATACAATATCAGAAAGTGGAATCTTCAAATGTTGCAGGTACACCTTAAAAAGACATTGAAACGAACTTTAGAAACTGTAAGTATACTTTATACTCTAATGCTTTTAATAAAATCTTAAGATATTTAAATTTATACCCAAAAGCCAGGATAATTTATTATAGTTCATTGTATATATATTAGAGCTCAATATATATTATTAAACCATTCATATCAAAATTAAGTTCATTGTCAGATTAAAAAACACTATTAACTAGAACTATCTAAACCTAGCTTAACTTTCACACTAATATGTCTAAGTTAGTTGCTTTTTAGTTATCCAACTATAGGCGTTTGAATATGACCTTTTTCTTGTATTTGCTCACATTATCATATATATATTTAAACTATGTCGTGATCGACCCAATCACAATGTATTTACATTCTTTTTAAGAATATATAGAATATATGGTCCTCAACTTTAGCCATGCTACTTGTAAAATTAGTTCCCCATAACCTTAATGTCTACATTTATTTTAGAAGACTCTTTATCATGACTTTAAACACTAATTACTTACTTGAAAGTGTAATGCTTTCTCAGGGATTGAATGACAACATCTAGAGTAGGACGCTCGCTTGGAGTTTCCGCCAAACATTGATATGTGATTTTGGAAAATGTATCCAAAGAATCTTGATCAGGTCCTTTTCTTAGAGTATAATTATAACTCTCTTGAGTTTCTTCCATTATCCTTGGATCTGCCATACTCTTTAGTGTTTCTTCAATGTAGTCTCCACATTCCAAGGATGCTAACCCATTACCATTTTCCACCATGTATAACCCTCCGGTTAGGATCTCAAATAAAATTACCCCAAGAGAGTAAATATCATCTTCAACTAATCTTTGCCATGATGGTATCCAAGGTGCATCCACATGTCCCCACAACCAGGTTCTAAAGTTTTCATAGCCTATCAACGATGTAGGGTATGAACCGTGTTCAAATAGCCTAAAGTTAGCTATCTTTGCATTCCAATTCTCATCCAAAAAAACCTTTGCACTACGTATTCCTTGATGTATCATAGTAAGTTTGCCCTTCATGTCATGAAGATATTTTAATCCATAGGCAATATCAAGGCATATACGTATTCGTTGCTCCCAAGTAAGATAAAACTCTTCACTCGAACTTCCAAAATAATCAACGAGGGTATGTTTAAAAGCACAATTAAAAACAAGAATCATCTCCGATTCTTCATCACAAAAGCCAAGAAGGGAGAGTAAGCTAGAATGCCTAAAACTATTAAGTATTTCAATTTCTACCAAGAAGTCTTCTCTAAATTTCATGAAATTCTTGTTCATGATGCGTTTAATAATTATTGTCTTCTTTGACGGTTCACCTTTATCTTCCCCATCTGTTGCCAACATTGTTTCCTCATCGAAATGGTTTGGTTCAACTTTATACACCATATAATCTGTGTGTGACGTAATGCAATATGTACTTGAAAAATCATTTGTGGCCAACTTTATAAGACTAAGTGGAATCTTCATGTATGTAAAGTTTCTCATTGGTAGCTGTGGGTTCACAAGAAAAAAAGAGTGTTATAGACCATATATACATGATAGCAAGTAAAACTGACAATGAAATAATTAAAAGGTGCCCGCTAGTAAATATTGTATGGATTCATAATACCCCTGAATACATTTTAAAGTAAATTACTATTTTGGTGCTTGTGATTGAGCATTTTAACCATTTACGTCCGAAATTGAATTTAACGAATCAAGTCCTGTGGTTTGTATTCTATAATAGTTTTCAGCCAATCATTAACATAGTTAGATTTATCTGTTACTTTGATCGGTTGTGATCAACTCATTGATTTTTTCTTTCAAGTTCTTGGTCTTCCTTATTTGATGCTTCCTAGGCTTTTGCCTACATCGATCTATTTTTGCTTTTTAGTGTTTAAGTTCTTCCTTTAAAACTCCAAATGTTCACGCTTCTTCTTTCACTTACTTTCAATTGTGATTGTATCTTCGTGTTTGGTTGTGCTTACTTTCATGTATTCCCTCATATTTTTTCATCCATGCCTTTCTTTTCAATATTCGTTAAGCACCAATTAACTATTAAGCGTATCAATGAACCAATGCTATCAATGTGACAGGACTAGGCGGTATTCTTGAGATTGCCTAAGAGTGCCAAGGTATTTCCATTGCAAAGAAGTTGGCCACCTCATCAACAAATATAGTTAGCAGAAGTTGAGGAATACATGGATGGACAGGAGATTCAGGAAGAAGGTGGAAGACAAACTAAATGCCAAGGCAAGATCTTACGCAATACTTAAGAGGAGGCAAGAGTGGACCCGGATCAACAACGTTCTTGTATCTATACTTTTCAATTATGGTGCTAGCAAAAGTTTTATTCTATAATAGAAAAGTAAAGGTAGGAAAGAGGAGGAAAAGAGAGTGCTTTTAAGCAAAGGTAGTGAAAAAGAGAGAGCTTTTAAAGTAGAAAATACAAATAGAGAGTCTACTAGGGTAACTAAACAATAAATGACTGTCAAGTAGAAATTGAGGGCCACGGGTTCCTTTCTAGCTTAATCATCATGGCCCTATGTGACTTCGACATGTCGTTCATGCTTTCTTTATTATATAAATACTAGGTATTCGTAACATTTCAAAGAAAACTGACATCTACATGTTGTCTTCTTGGGTATTGTTTTGATCATAATATTAAATGTACAATATTAATTTGTTAACTGGGTTAAAAGCTAACAAAAACTATTTTTGATATGAAGGGTCAGGTAACCCTCGATACCCTATGATTCCACCATTGAATATAGTAGCTTGTCAAGGTATTTGAAAAGTTAACGTTTGACGCTAGTTTTTATAGTCATAGAACAAAGTTTTGGTCTAGAATTTAAAAAGAAATTGTGAAGAGATAAATGCATTGTGTCATTAGAAGAACTTACGCAGTCATTCAGTTCTTTGTCTTTACTTTTACTCGCATCCATCCATCCCACAAATCTACTCACGAAGTCTTCCATAGTGTCTTTATCTAAGTGAGATTCTGTAATGAGTTCTTTTAGTGTCTTCTTTTCATCACAGGATGATTGATAGAATTTGATAAGCTGATGTACATTGGGAAAAAAGAATATGAAAACATAAAACTAAAATGTATACAAATAAGTAAGCAAAAATAAAATCACAATAAATTATAATTTGTGGATTTAGTAGTTTCATTTGTTCAAACTTTGGCTTCAATCTATATTTTATGGTTTATTTATCGACCATTGAATATAGTTTTGAAGGTATATGAAAAGAACTTTATATTCTAAACATTATGTATGAATGATTTAACACTATATGTAAATGAGACAAACATTATGAGTTACTCGGGATCGACTCATTAAAACCTCGGATCGAATCGAGCTTAAACAAGCTTGAGCTCGAGCTTATACTATTTAGAATTTAATAAACGAGTTTGAGTCAGAGCTTCATGTATTGACCCTCTCGAAATGAACTTTTTATATATATATTCTTACTTAATATATTAAAGAGTAAGCTTCGATTTTGTTCCATGTGGTTTAGTTCAAATAATGGTTTACCTCCACAGTTTTCAAAACATCACACCTTGTGGTTTATAATCTGTTTCAATTAACTCCAACCTACTAACAACGTTAAATAATTCTGTTAAAATAAGGGTATATATGTCTTTTTACATGTAAGCAACTAATTGTGTCATTACTCGAATTAGTTGTAGTGTAATCATGTGATTCCAATTAATTAATCAAACACAAATTTATAAAGTACTTAATTTTTTTTTGAATACGTTCACCATCACCACCACCACCCTTCCCACCGCTATCACACCATTGTACCACCAAGACACTCATCGAAGCTCAATCAAAAGAGAGTGAAACGATAATAGAAAGAGGGAGAGAGAGGTGGTAGCTGCCACATCCTCACCGCCTTGAACCAACCCGTGGTAGAGGTCGACAGTGGTGGTTGTGTCGGTGTAGGTGGAGATAGAGGTCGGCGGTGATGGATGTGCTGGTAAGGTGGAGTTAGACGGCGGTGGTAGCTGGGAACGTGTGTGGTGGTGCGGAAGATGGTGTGATGGTGGTGGTGGTTGTCTCCCTATCTTGGAAACCGGTGGTGATGGTGATTATGGTGGTGGTGGTGGTGGGTTGGTGATTTGGATTTGAAAGTAAAAGTGACTGAGTTATTTATGTTTTTATTTGAATTATTTTGAATATTTGCATAAATTACACAAATAATCCCTTAACTAATATAGTATGGTAATAAGTTACCTAGTTAGCTCTATATAGTTATATGTAAAAAGACCAAAATGCATTTCTTTTTAACAAAATTAATTAACCATGTTAGTGGGTTGTAGTTAATTGAGACGAATTACAAATCACAAAGAGTAAAATCATGATTTGAAACCTTTGGATAAAACCGTTATTTACACCAAACCACAGGTAGAAAAAATAAAGTTTACAGTATATTAAATATAGATAAACTGTTATTATATAAAAAACCATGATAAACATAATCAAATTATAAACAAGGGGTCTTAAGTCGAGCTCGAGTTTGAAAAATTCCAAACTAAAAAAACACGAGTGTAAAGTTAAAGTTTTACACGACACGTGCTCAAACCTTACAATTAACATTCTATGCGAGCCGAGCTCGAGCACAAGATCAAGCTTTCTTATGTCAAAACAATCCCAGGACCGGAACGACTTGTCTACACCCCTTATTTAACAGTCATGAGCGCTAACATTCAAATAATCAAGTATTTAAGCAAATAAATAATTAATAAATCAAATAATCTAATCTAAAAATCTACTAATCAATAATCTAATAATTAATATATCAAATAATCAGCTCAAAGATAAATGATTTATTTATCTATACGGTGGGATTTCTTAATTTAGTATGTATGAATATTTGTATTACTTTGAATCGAAATAGTATGAGTCCTTAATTTAGTGAGTTGTGAGATATTAAAGTCAAAACAAGTATATCTTCTGAAGTTAGTTCTCTTCTAAAGCTAACATGATTCTTTCGAAGCTTAGTCAATATCTTCCGAAGGTTATGTTTTACTTCGGAAGAGTTAGTTTTGTTAGAGTTTACTTTGGAAATCTTCCGAAAGGAAACTTCCTACTTCGGAAGTATTAGTCTAAGGTCCTAAGTGTAAATTCTCAATATTTGTTGAGTGTGTTAAGTGGCTGTTAGAGTTAGTTACATAATTAGCGATATAAATAGGGATCCTGTGTAATCAGTGAGGGGGGACTTTTACTCTTTTACACATCACTAATCACGTGTAATCATTTTGGTTAATAAAGTTCTTTCTTGTATTCTTATTAAAGTTTCGTCTTCTTAGTTTCTTGGTGTTGTCGAATTGTGCATTTTGTACTAAATTGGTTAACGATTGGTATCAGAGCCTGGTTTATGGCTCAATTGAGGATCAAGATTCAATCAAAGATCGTTCGGCGGTAACGATGGTGTCAAGAAAGTTTGAGATTGAGAAATTCGACGGGAAGAACAACTTTGGGTTATGGCGATTGAAGATGAAGGCATTGCTCGTTTATCAATGAGTGTTGGATGCCTTGGATGGAGAATCTAGGTTACCGAACACAATGTCAGACAAGGAGAGGAAGGAAATGCTTAAACAGGCGCACAGTTCGATCATCTTGAACTTGGGGAATCGGGTACTTAGAAAAATATTGAAGGAGATGACGACGGCAGGGGTCTGGTTAAAATTGGAAAGTCTACACATGACGAAGTCTCTTGTAAACAGGTTGTGTCTCAAGAAGAATCTGTACATGTTCCAAATGGCGCCTAGGAAGTCAATTGAAGATCATATGGACGAGTTCAACAAGTTAGTGTTGGATCTTGAAAACATTAAAATTGAGTTGGATGATGAAGACCAACCAATCATATTCTTGACCTCTCTCCTATCATCTTATGAGCACTTTGTGGATACCTTAATGTATGGTAGGGACACCCTTACCATGGAAGAAGTGCTGGCAGCTTTTAACTCAAATGAATTAAAGAAGAGAACTGATAATAAGGAAGATGGTGGAGAGGGATTAGTAGTGAGGGAAAGATTTGAACAAAGAAACTTCAAGCGTAGAAGTTGTCTTAAAGTCAAGATCCAAGTTCAAGAGAAGGTGTTTGTGTGTGGGTCAGAAAAGCACTTCAAAAAAGATTGTCCTGATTGGAAAAGAAAGAAGGGTGAATCAAGTGGATTAAAGTCTCATTCTAGTCATAATGCACAAGATGACACCTTTGATGGGTATGATAGTGCAGATATGTTAGCTGTCATAAGCAATGGTAATGAGAATGAATGGGTAATGGATTCAGGCTGTTCATAAGTTCTTTAAAATTTTGAAGCTCAAATATCTTAGGTCTGTGAAGCTAGGGGATGATAGACCTTGCAAGATTGTGGGTCATGGCACAGTGAATCTAAAGATGAAGAGTGGTATGAAAGTATATCTTCATGATGTAAGGTATATTCTATTCTGAGAATAAGTTTATGGTCATTAGGGTTGTTGAAGAGATCTAGTTACCATATTAGTCTTAGGGATGGTAAGGCTAAGGTGATTAAGGAATCAATGGTAGTGTTATCTAGAAATAGGAAGGATAATAATATCTATTTACTAGATAGTGCTAGTGTAGTAGAGTCCTATGTGGCAACTGCCTCTAGTGATAGTAGCTCTATGGCTATGTTGTAGCACTAGATGCTTGGTCATATCAGCTAGCAAGGACTGGTAGAGTTGCAGAAGCAACAGGTGATGAATGAGTTGAAGAGTTATGATTTTGGTTTTGTGAGACTTGTGTTCTTAGGAAACACAAGAGGGTAAAGTTCACAAGGGCTAAGCATATCATAAGTGGATTTTAGAATACATTCACTCTTATTTATTAGGTCCTACTTAGGTTGATTCTTTAGGTGATGCTAGATATTTTATGATGTTGATAGATGATTTTTCAAAGAGAGTTTGGGTGATCATCTTAAAGAATAAGAGTGATGCTTTTAGTAAATTCAAGGAATGGAAAGTCTTTATGGAAACTCAAACTGAAAGAAAAGTCAAGAAGCTAAGAATTGATAATGGGTTGGAGTTTTGCAATCATGATTTTAGTAAGTAATGTAAAGCTCATGATGTTACAAGACACAGGACTGTGCCTGGGTTTCCAAAGAAGAATGGTTTGGCTGAAAGGATGAATAGAACCTTACTTGAAAAGGTAAGGTGTATGTTGGCTAGTTCTGGTTTACCCAAGATGTTCTGGGCTGAAGCTATGACTACTGCAGCTTATCTAGTCAACAGGTATCCATCATCTTTATTAGACATGAAGACACCTATGAAGGCATGGTCAGGTAGAAAGAATGACTATGGATTACTTAGGGTGTTTGGTTTATTGGCTTATGCTGATGTTAGCCAAGGAAAATTAGAACTAAGGGCCTGCAAATGTGTTTTTCAAAGATACCCTGATGGAGTGAAATGGTATAGACTGTGGAGGCTAGATAGGTGCAGACCTAGGGTGATAGTATGTAGAGATGTGGTTTTCAAAGAAGATGCCATGTATAAAGACATTGAAGGAAAAAGGGATACATAAATTAGAGAGCAGACTGGGGTTCAGATTAAGGTAGAGCAGCCGGGTGTAAGTGATAAAGGTGTTGATCAAATCACTACTGATAGACAAGGGGATGGTTGAATGATTATCAATTGGCTAGAAATAGGCAGAGGAGACAAGTGGTACCTCCACTCAGGTTTAGAGAGGGGATTGACTTGTCAGCGTTAGTATTTGTTGCTACTAAAGAAGAAAGTATCTATGAACCATTGTCATACTTTGAGGCCATTTCTACCAAAAAGAGAGCTCAAAATGGTGTGAGGCAATGAAGGAAGAGATGGAATCTCCTTATAAGAACGGCACATGGGAGCTGGTTGATAAATCTGAGCGTCACAAGCCTGTGTCATGTAAGTAGTTGTTCAAACTGAAAGATGAGATTTTTGAAGGTGAACCTCCTAAGTACAAGGCTAGATTAGTAGCTAAGGGGTTTAACAGAAACTAGGGGTGGATTATAATGAAATATTCTCACCTGTGATGAAATATTCATCTATAAGAGTCATGTTATGCTATCGAGTCAGGGGTCTCTTTGGAAGTGGTCTCTCTACCTAACAAGATAGAGGAAAGACTCGCCTACACCTACCCTCCCCAGACCCTGCTCTTGAGTGGGATATACTGGGTTTGTTTGTTTGTTTGTTTGTTTGTAAGAGTCATGTTATCATTGACTTCTTCTATGGATATGGTGTTACATCAGTTGGATGTGAAAACTGCATTTTTACATAGGAAGTTAGATGAAACAATATATATGAAGCAGCCGGAGGGGTTTGAGATTAAAGGGCAGGAGGATAAGGTGTGTCTCCTTAAGAAGTCCTTATATGGACTGAAGCAATCTCCTAGACAGTGATATAAAATGTTTGATGAACATATTGTGACTAATGGGTTTAACCAGAGCAGCTATAATAGTTGTGTCTATTTAAGGAATACATCTAGAACAAGTTTGTGTATTTGTTGTTGTATGTTGATGACATGTTGGTGGCTTGTCAAGACTTAGAAGAAGTTGACACTACTAAGAAGATGTTAATGTTACAATTTGAGATGACAGATCTGGGTGAAGCTAAGAAGATATTGGGCATGAAGATCAAAAGAGATAAAGAACATAGGGTGTTGAAGCTATCTCAAAGCTCTTACTTAGAGAAGGTACTGAGTAACTATAAGATGGATGATGTGAAGCCAGTAACTATTCCTATTGATGCTCATTTTAAACTGTTCAGCTTTGATTGTCCTAAGTCAGATGCTGAGGCTGAGTATATGAAGAAGGTGCCTTATGCTAATGTGGTTAGAAGCTTAATGTACTTGATGGTGTGTACAAGGCCAGCTATTGGTTATGCTGTGAGTTTAGTTAGCAAGTACTTGTCTACTCCGGCTAAAGCTCATTGGGTTGCTATAAAATAGATCTTGAGATATCTCAGGGGTACTAAGCACTATTGTTTAGTGTTTGGTTGTCATGAACATGGGGAGAGTAAACGGATTTTGGTTATGTTGATTCAGATTTTGCCAAGGATGTATAAAGGTAATCTATTACAAGATATGCATTTCAGGTGCTGGGTAACATGGTTAGTTGGAAAGCCCAGTTGCAACATGTAGTGGCATTATCTACCACAGAAGCTGAGTAAATAGCTTTGACTGAGGGAGTCAAGGAAACTATATGGTTGTATGGTTTGTTTCTAAATTGGGAATTACTGTTGCAGACTCCGTGATTTATTATGATAACCAGGGTGTAGTTCAGTTATCAAAGAATAGCATGTTTCATGAGAGGACAAAGCACATCAATGTGAAGTTGCACTTCATAAGGGATGTGGTGGATGCTGGGAAGGTGAAAGTGGAAAGTGTTTCTACTTTGGAGAATCCAGCGGATGTGTTTACTAAATCTCTACCTGGGTGTCAAGTTTAACTTTTGCTTGGATGCATTAGGTGTTGGTTAAAATCTTGTTTTGATTTTAAGGTGGAGATTGTGAGATATTAAAGTCAAAACAAGTGTATCTTCCAAAGTTAGTTATCTTCCGAAGCTAGCATGATTCTTCTGAAGCTTAGTCAATATCTTCTGAAGGTTATGTTTTACTTCAGAAGAGTTAGATGTGTTGGAGTTTACTTTGGAAATCTTTCGAAGGATACTTCTTGCTTCGTAAGTATTAGTCTAAGGTCCTAAGTGTAAATTCTTAATATTTGTTGAGTGTGCTAAATGGTTGTTAGAGTTAGTTACTTAATTAGCGATATAAATAGGGTATGTGTACGGTGAGGGTGGACTTTTACTCTTTTACAAATCACTAATCACGTGTAATCATTTTGGTTAATAAAGTTCTTTCTTGTATTTTTATTGAAGTCGTCTTCTTCGCTTCTTGGTGTTGTCGAATTGTGTATTCTTGCACTCAATTGGTTAACAAATGGGTATGAAGGTTTAGTTATAAATGAAAGAAGAGTAAAATTAAAATAAGTTATAGTCGATCACATTCTCAAGTTGTTTGATTAAACGCATATAACAATTTTATCTGAAATTATGTTTTTAAATAGGTTACACTAAACTTTTTATCTTTTTATTGTTTTATTATAGTGAGTATAATCCCCCTCTAATTTTTTTATCATAAAAAAGTTGAAGTGTTATGCCTGTAACATACGTAATTATTGTTGAGTGAAATATAATTACGTATGTATGTACATGTGTATGTATAGTTTTATTAGTTTGAATAAAGAGTGTGAGTCATTTAACTGGTGAATTTGATGGTCTAATTATTATAAATGGAAGAATATGGTAAAATTAAAATAAGCTACAACTAAAACTGTTTGATTTTTAAAGCGTATATATTTTTGCTCAAGTGGTAACAATATGTTGTTATAAAAATTAACATTATGAACCATGAAAGTGAGTTTAAATTTATAAAATAAAAATATAAAATATTTGACCTATCTCTTTTTTGGATAAAAATTAATTCGAAACATAGATAAAATATAAACAAATTACATTGGTATATTTAAAATTAAAAACAACATAATCTAAAACTTACGTAAAAAATGAAATAAGTCTAAAATTATAGATTAGAATAATAAAATATTAAGAAAAAGCTTACTAATTTGTACATAAACAACTTCAAAGTTGTTTATTATTACTTTTATCATAGAATGTGTAGTTAAAAAACAATAATATATTAAAACCCGAAGTACTGCATGTTGCACTTATCTTTAGTGTTTTGAATGTCATACAAAATAGTTCGTGTGGTTTGATGGTTATAACTATTTTCATCCAATAGTTTGAAAATATTTAATTTAACCACTATGGTTTGAGATTTGTCACAATCAAGTCCAAACCGTTAACTCCATTCATGTCACCATTAAATATTTTAATAAAGACGATAATACCCTTGGATTAAAAGTGTTACTTTTAAACAAATATATAAAATACACACACATCTGTGTGTGTGTGTGTATATATATATATATTTCTCTCTCACATCTCTACACCCATTTTTCTATCTCTATACTCTAATTCTGAAACCAATCATCACCCATCACCACCACCACCACCACCACACCACCATCATAACCCCACATTTTCTCAACCTAGATTAGAACCCCACACCATAAACATTCGCACACACTCGTTTCCCTTTGTCCCTCATTTCACCCAACACCACTAGCGGGTCTACTACAACCAACTCCACATTTAGATATGCTCCATCGACCCTCACAATCTGATTAAACATCCGGATCTCCACCAGACCGTTAGATCAAGGCCCTAATCAGACATGGTTGGTACACAGGATTAGGGTTTGTTGTTAGGTGTTCAAATGGGTGTGATGGTGGTGCATGATGGAGGATCTACTCTCTGATTTTTGGCCTGCACTAGGTGTGGTGGTGGTGTGTGGTGGAGGTGGTGGTGTGACAAGGAGCAAAATGTGAAGATGGTGGGTAGAATGGTGGTGGTGCAGGTGGTGGTGGAGGCAGTAAGAGGAGGGATGGAGAAGTTTGTTGAGATTGTAAAAGGGTGGTGATGGTCGCTGGTGGCAACAACATTGCAGCAGGGGTAATAGTGGTGGCGGCTGCGGCGCAGCAGGGTCAATTGTGGTGGGGTTGCACCACAACAGGCGTAATGGCGGCGGCGGCGGCGCCGCAGCAGGCGTAATGGCGGTGGCGGCGGCGCCGCGGCAAGCATAATGGCGGCGGCGGCGGCGCCGCAGCAGGCGTAATGGCGGCGGCGGCGGCGCCGCGGCAGGCTTAATGTGGTGGCGACAACGTTGCAGCAGGGGTAATGGTGGTGGTTGGTGCTTAAAGATGAATATGAGTAGATATATATATGTATATATATTTATATATATATATGTATATATATATATCTATATATATATGTATATAATGTATATATATGTATATATATATATATGTATATTTATATCTCTCTCTATATATATATATGTATATGTATATATATATATATGTATATGTATATGTATATATATATATGTGTGTGTGTGTATATGTATGTATGTATGTATGTATGTAGTATGTATGTATGTACGTACGTACGTTTGTATACGTAGGTACGTAGGTACGTACGTACGTAGGTACGTACGTACGTAGGTACGTAGGTACGTAGGTACGTACGTACGTACGTACGTAGGTACGTACGTAGGTAGGTACGTACGTAGGTACGTACGTACGTAATGTACATAGGTACGTACGCAGGTATGTACGTAATGTACGTAGGTACGTACGTACGTCGTACGTCGGTACTTCGGTACGTCGGTACGAAGGTAGGTACGTACGTAGGTACGTAGGTACGTAGGGACGTACGTAGGCACACACGTACGTAGGGACGCACGCACGTAGGGACGCACGCACCTAGGGACGCACGCACGTAGGGACGCACGCACCTAGGGACGCACGCACGTAGGGACTCACATGATGCTTTAATATAATGTATAGATTAAAATGAAAGTTGGACTCACATGATGTTTCAATATCTCCTCGAGTTTCTTTACCACCAAACCCATGGAGGGTCGTCGCTTTCGATCATCTTCCAAGCACTGATATGCAATCTTGGAAAACCGATTATGGAATCGGAGTCCACCTTAGTCTTCAGATTAACATCAACTATCTCCATTAACTTTCCTGCTTTGTAGTACTGTTTGGCGAGTAAAACAAGAGATCGTTGTTCATTTTCAACATCAGTGAACTCTAATCTCCCACATAAAACTTCAAACAACACCACCCCAAATGAGTAAACATCATAATGTTTAGTCATTTGAGTACGCATATACGCTGGATAAAGATAACCAAATGTGCTTGTAACATTGCCTATTCTCGATAATCCATGATTACCGATCATAGCTTTCCACTTTTGATGTAGCAAAACATTTGAACTCTTTATATCCCCGTGGGGCGCCCCTTGGTTATGCAGATACTCCAAACCACGGGCTGCATTGATGCATATATCAAGCCGCTGCATCCAAGTTAGCGGACGAGTGGCATTAACCATACTTAGATGCTCTTTGAGGCTTCCATGCTTTGCGTATTCATAAATCAAGATTTTATCGCCGCCCTCTTCGCAGAAACGAAGTAGGGACACTAGATTTGGATGTTTATAACTAGAGATCAAACGAGTCTCTCTTAAGAACACATGGTTAGAAATGCTAGCACTTAGTCGCGTTATAGCAACGCTTGTTGGTGTACCAGAAATCAAAATTTTCCCTTTGTAAACCGAGCCTTATTGGCCACTCGTGATGATATCTGTTGTAAAGTTTTCGGTAGCTTCTTTAACAGCTTGAAGAGGTATGCGGAGTTGCTCTAAATCTTTTATTTTCTTCTTGTTTAAGAGCAAATGTTTACTTAAAGAACTCTCAGAACAAATACAAGTATGGCAAGACATGTAAAACAGCCTATCACCAACACCAACATTTGATCTGTGTTTAATCCACAGGTCAGTGTGGGCAAAGGGAGTTGAAGTTTTGATTAATAGATTAAGAGAAGAGATCAAAGGAAGTTGTGAAAAAGCAAATGGTTCAATGGTGTTGCTAATGAAAATAAGGCTTCTGTAAGGGTGTATATATATGCAACGTAACCTATCCCATTTATTAAGGGAATCTCATCAAACTGAAAACAAGTTAACCCACTATTTTTTTTAATAATCATTTGACTTTAAGCTCATTGTAAATCAAAACTTCATGAGTCTCCCAATATTGTTGCTAATAGGACTTCTCTGAAGCTGGCCTGAGAAACCAAGTGAGACCTACGCAACAATTAATGAGTCTATTTTGTAAAGTGTAAAAGTTTATGTTTATTTTGGTATAAAAGTGGTTTACATTAGGGGTGTAAATTTATGACACGAAAACACGATCTGAACATAACATGAATTTATAGATCGATTTGGGTTTAGTATAAATAGATTCGAGTCAGTTTCCAGTCGAACCCGCTAACATGTTTAGCTAGATGGTTCGTGTTCGACTGTTCGGGTGAACCCAGTAGGTTGGTGGGTTGACTCGTTATTACTATATATATATATATATATATATATATATATATATATATATATATATATATATATATATATATATATATATATATATATATATATATATATATATATAAGGGGGGTTCCAATGCAAACTAGACTTATGTTGAAAACCATGCAAACCAAAATCTAACCCTTGATTAGTGAGATCAATGGCTATTAATGTTCTGTGATTAAATTAATTAAAAAAATATAGTAAAAAATAGGAAATACCTTAGGAAGGGTATTTTGGTAAAATACCTTTATATGTACTGAATGTGATTATTGTTTCCTAAAATCAAGCAGAGAAACCATCGATTCAAAGATACCGATTGAAATCTTGCAAAATATTTAGAAGTTTTAATCGTTCACATTGGTTCAATCGATTGAAACTTTCACACAATTTGGGTGTTTGGAGGCGGCCGACGATAGAGACTTACCCCAAAAACCGACGTTGAAGGTTCGTTCTTCTTTCGTAACCAGCAGTTAATGTGATGAATTCTGGTTGTTAAAGGGTTGAAATTCGATATTGTTTTGAGATTATGTGAGAAAACACTTGTAGATATATTGCTTATATGTAACACTTGTGGTTAAGAAAACACTTGTGGATATATGTGTTTATAGATGTCATATATGTAACATTTGTGTTATAGTAGTCATGTTTCACAACACTTGTGGATATATGTGAATATATCTAACAGTTGTGTATATATGTGCATATATGTAACACTTATGTGTGTGTTTGTGTGTAAAGACATCATTTGCAAGGATATCTGTTTATATATGTAACAATTATGTGTATGCATGTGTGGGTGTGTGTTAAAAAAACACTTGTCAATATATGTGCTTGTATGTAACACTTGTGTTTAAGAAAACACTTGTGGATATATTGTTGTTTTACCAGTCATGTTTCTCAACACTTGTAGGCACAGGTGCATATATGTAACATTTCTGTATATATGTCCACATATGTAACACATGTGTGTGTATGTGTGTAAGGACAAAACACACATACCAACTAATTCCAATATTTATAATGAATAAACATTCCAACCCACTCATATCTTAAATCACATAACTTTCATTTCCAAAAGAAATTATCATATTTAAAACATTCTAACAGTTCACTCTAATCTAGAACATTAGCATAACTACGCGAAGTCCAAGTTTATAAATTAAACCATTGTACGTTATACACACCCTCAAAACTAACTATATTCGTTCAAAGCTTCCCTTTTGATTCTTGATCCAAGTCTTCAGATTCTTTCATCACCTTATCCTTATAGATATAACTTCTGATGTAAGGATTTTGAATGCGTATTTCTTTCGCAAATTCCTGAGTTTTGTCTTCATTTTTCTTTCTTCAGATGGAAAACCACAATCCCAATTCTTTACATGTCTTCCATGAAGTTTCCATATGGCGCATAAGAAATACTCCACAATCGACCGCGTTATTTCTTGTTGACCAGCTAATTTAACTTTTCTGGTTTCGCAGCTTCAAGTTCCCCCCATTTCGGATGTCCCAATGACCTCAGATACGCACAACAATATGTTTCTGCCATTTATAGGTTAAACGTCACGTCAAAACTTCATATATGCACAGTATCAAATAGCAATGATAACATATAATATACAAACTAAAATTACACTTACCACTTTAAAGGTGTTCCTTTATTGTTGTAGGAGGGATCATCCTCAAGTCTAATGAAACTATGATCATCAGAATATTGTCAATCACGTGATGGCCGGGTACTTCATTCAAAACATATCAGGTAAAAATAATTCTTCTCTAAAATGGGGAAAAATAAGATGTCACAATTTTTTAATGCAACATCTTTCTCGTTTCCTTCCAAAAAGTTTTCAAAGTGTGTCTTGAATTGGGTTAAACGTTCTTCTTCTGTTTCTATATCGCTGTCCATTATCCATCCAAGCTGTAAAAACAATTAAGATTATGGCACACAGTTAGTATATGACAAATCACAATATTAATGGTATGTTAGAATTTATGACTATTTTAAGGAAAATTGTGCATATATGCACCACATTAAGCATAATCTGTAATTGACTTACAAATGAATTTATCCCGCTGAATATTCGATAAGGTGAGTTGGGGCTTCTACCTTTTCATCATGGTTTAAACTTTTGCCCAGCAATCAATAACATCATTATAGATTTGTTGCCCAGGTGTGAGGCTAACAAGAGTGTACAGAGTTGTTCCAGCCCAATTCTTAGTTGCAAATATGATATACTGCACAAAATAATATATTTTATTAACAAAAAATTATTCGCTCCGTAAGTTAACATATATATATGTGCCTATAAGGAAATACATATATGTACCAGAAGGCATTTCAAATCTATAAATTATGCAACATATTACTCAAAGTTGATCATATGGGATGTACACCTTTTTATGACATATGTTTGTTAAATTCAAAATTTTAATTCATTCTATCACTTATATTATCATATGGGATGTAAGCTGATAGTTTTATCCAACCTTTGTTCATATATGTACCACATTTTGTTGAACGATAATATCTTATATAAAAATTTGTGGTACATATATGTTAATCTTTTATGTGGGAATAAAACTATTACAAGGTTGGTACTACCTAAAGTTCTTGTCACACCCCAACCTTGACGGCGGAATCGTCGAGGCGTGAGAGTTACGATTGTTCACAGCCACATACGCTATTGCCTGAAACATGTTAAAAATAAAAGGTCAACATATTGTTGGTGAGCATTCTATAGTTTTTCATACATAAGTATATAAAAGATGGCAATTCATGTTGTAAATTAGAGAACAATGTAACTAGGGATGTAAGACAGAATGCACAATCAAACCTTGACAATGTTTTACAAGTATCAAACGACGTTAATATTCTATTAAGTTAAAAGTATATACGATTAGCTAAGTGTACTTGGATCAACCAAGCAGGCTTGTCAGGCCCATAGATCTATGACGTCGCCAGGTAGCAATAGTTAATGATTGTACATATATTCGACATTACATGGTAGCTACAAGATTCAACTAATCACAACACACAAGCAAATTGCCATAGTTTACAAGAATCAAACGTATTTACAAGTGTTATGTTTATACGGTAACATGTTTCACCCAAAGTGTGTGAAATAATAAAATGGGTATAGAAATACTCACTTGGCGATTAAGTATATATTGGATGATTAATAAGAAGAAATAATAATGCGCGTCGTTTCAACGAATTCCTTTACAAGGTACCTAAAACGTATTTATTACAAGATTAAGTTCAATAATAAGTTTAACATTTAGACGTGAACTAAAGTTTTAGGATTTTGGAGTTTTGTATTTTATATTTATTCAAAGAAAATATATCTTTTAGGTGTTTTAATCTAGAAATAAATTAGGTTTAATATTGGATAACGTTTGAATATATTTTGTATATATATTCTTTGTAATAATTATCGTTACAATAACGTATTATACGATAATAATTAATCTAAATTTATTATAAAGTATATTTATAATAAATTTTCGTTTGTAAATAATTGTGAAATTATAAGATGTATAATTTCTACAATTTACAGGATTATTTCATATTAAACATGATATAGTGCCCATTTTATAAAAAATAATATTATAATATTTATAAATAATATTTTATAAATATTATAAGGTTTTTAACTAAAAAATATTACAGAAATTATTTATGTAACCTTTTAAATATGAAAAGTTTTTAAAATTTATTTTTATAATTTTTAGAATTTTTCTGGAATTTTTAGAGGCCTAAAAAGCTTAATAAAAATATAAGGGGGGTGCCCGGGGTCGAACCGGGACCTCCTTCCACACCCACATGCACCAAACAGGGAACCAAGGCCGCAGCCGCGGTATGTTTTGGTTTCCAATTGTATTAAACACCCATTGCAATCCCTCCCCAATTATCATAAACCCTAGATTGATTTGGGTCGAATTGACCCTCGATTCAGTAATGTTACCGAATTAAACATAGGGCTTTTAATCCCCATGTTAATGCGATCATATAGGTATGTTTAATTACCTGATTGGATGCTGATTCGATAAGAACAGATGAAGAACAGCCGCGGAAATGGAGATGTTGATTCGAGAGATTGTGTTGATAATAATCAATTCCTTGAACAGACAGTTTCGAGTGATGATGATAAAAACAAAGCCCTTTATCAATTTGGGTTTAGAAAGCTCGAAGGTTAGTGTTCGATAGAGTTGCAGGTCCGAAAGAGAATGAGGATCAATGGGGTTTTGTGTTATTTTTGGTGAAATTGAAGACTGAGATCGATTGAGTATTTACATAGGACCGTGTAGGTAACTTTAATTTGTTTATTATCATCGTTTGAGTGTATTAATGAGCTGGATTAGAATCCGAGATTAAGTGGAATTAAAGCCGTTTGATTGACTAATCACACATGTTTTATGTTGGAATTCAATCCGAATTGGATCCAAGGAAGCTTTCGGTGAGATTGTGGGGTTCAAAATCGGATAATTCGACTGATTTGGTCGGGAATTTAGTGAACTTCGATGTGGAAGCTTTGGATCCGAATATTTCGATTTTTAAACGTGTATAATGGGTACATTAGGTTCGAAACTTGTCCACTAATGCATTAGAACCGGTTTTGTAGGTTAAAATGGTGTAATTTATCGGTTTTGCCTCGCCGGAGTTCGGCCGGAGGCCGGCCGGGAGCCTCGCCGGAGAATCGAGGGGAAGCAGTTGGTTTTTTAAAATTTTTCACAAATGGTCCCTGCGGTTTCTAAGTTATCATTTTATGTTATAACTTATTTATTAAGTTTCATAATTTACAAGACTGCCCCTGGACTTTTGTTAATTATTATATTATTATTATTATTATTATTATTATTATCATTATTATTATTATTATATTATTTGTTATTATATTATTATATTATTGTATTATTATCATTATTATTATTATTATAAATTTTATTATTATTATAAGAGGTAAAACGCCGAAATGCGAGATGTTACAGTCTCCCCACTTTAAGAATTTCGTCCCGAAATTTGTTTTCGAGGAGGCTGAGACGAAAAGATGAAGACACTTGGAGAACTTCAGGTTTTGATAAAGTATCAAAGAAGAAAATTCATCATCGATTAAGCTGACCGCTTTAGTGTTTACCTTATGTGCAATGGCAGAGCCATTAGAGGTAAAAATAGAGTCTACAATGTGTGTCTTCCAATTAGCCTCATAAGCTTTTACATTGATTAAGAATGAATGTTACTTATCGTATAAATACAAAGTTTACTGTCTCCCTACTTTACAGAATTTCATTCAGAATTTATAATGAACTAAACAAATACGGGTATCTTTGCTTCATATGATCCTCCCGCTCCCATGTGAACTCAGCTCCACACTTGTTCTCCCAACGAACCTTGACAATTGGAGTAGTTGTGGTCCTAGTCTTCTTCATAATGCGATCCATAATCTCGACAGGTTTCTCAATGAAGTGCAATGACTCGTCGGATCTGAATGTCTTCCAGTGGACCATGCAGACTCTCGTCGGCCAAACACTTTCTTAAGTTTGAGACATGGAACACAGGATGAACTCCACTAAGGTCGGAAGGTAGTTTCCAGTTTATAAGCACTTTCCCAATCCTTTTCAGGATTTTGAAAGGTCCTACAAATCTCGGAGCTAGTTTTCCCTCTTCTTTCCAAAGCGAATAACCCCTTTCCATGGTGAACCTTAAGAAGAACCATATCACCAACTTGAAACTCCAACGTTTAACGATGCTTATCGGCATAACTCTTTTGTCGACTTCTTGCCACTTCAAGGTTCTTGCGGATTGTAGCAACTTTTATCGGTCGTTTCTTGTATAAGTTCAGGACCATGATAAGTTTTCACAATGTCGGTCCAACAGATCGGTGATCGGCATTTACGACCATAAAGTGCTTCGAATGGTGCCATCTTGATACTCGAGTGATAACTATTGTTATACGAAAATTCCGCGAGAGGTAAGCGTATCCCAATTACCACCAAAGTCAAGGACACACAATCGTAGCAAATCCTCAAGGGTTTGATTGTTCGTTCGGTTTGACCATCAGTTTGAGGATGGTAAGCCGTACTTAAATCCAATTGAGTACCCAGAGTTCTGTGCATAGATGACCAAAAGTGTGAAGTGAAACGGCATCTCGATCAAAATGATGTGTAAGGTACGCCATGACGACTAAAATTTCATCAATGTATATGCGAGCTAGTCTTGAAACCTTGTAAGTGTCTCGTATAGGTATTAAATGTGCCGTCTTAGTCAAACGATCCACAATCACCCATATACTATCATGACCACGAGGAGTACGTGGCAACTTGGTTATGAATCCATGGATACATGTTCCCATTTCACATAGGGATTCCGGTGTTCAAGTAAACCACTTGGTCGTTGATGCTCGGCTTTGACTTTGCACACGTGAGACATTTGGAGACAATGAACCGCGATATCTTTCTTCATTCCAGGCCACCAATATTGACCACGCAAATCCCTGTACATTTTATCGGAACCAGATGTATAGAATATCGGGTGTGATGAGCTTCGTCCAAGATGATGTGTCGAAGGTTATTACGATTTGGAATCCAAAGTCGTTCATAAAAGTAACCATAGCCGTTTGGTTTTTCCTCCAGTTGTGATCGAACGTTAGACACCCAATCCTCATTACTTCCATCGTCGGTTATTGCCGCCGCTTGTTGAGCCCTTGCGAATGCATAACTCGATATCACTATCAATTCTTATGTTTTGGAGCATGATAGTAGTCTCGTTAACATCCACACTACCTCGGTATCAAATTCTCTTAACGTGTGCAACCACTGTCTTTGATCTCTGATTCCTTGTAGTGAGACATTTTTGTTGTGGACCTTGCGACTCGTGCGTCGGCTACAACATTCGCCTTTCCAGGATGAAGCGAATGTCACAGTCGTAGTCACTGATTAAACTCGATCCAACGTCGTTGTCTCATGTTGAGATCTTTTTGGTTGAACACATGTTGGAGACTTTTGGGTCGGTGTAGGCTATGCATTTCGTCCCATAAAGTAATGTCGCCAGATCTTCAAAGCGAATACCACAGCACCAAGTTCAAGATCATGAGTCGTGTATTCACCTCGTGAACCTCAATGTCCTTGATGCATAAGCTATCACCCTTCCTCGTGTGCATAAGAACACACCAAGACCTTGTTTCGAAGCATCACAATAACGGTGAAATCACGTTTCCATCGGTAGGGTCAGATAGAGCATTACTTAGTTGTGTTTTAATGTTTCAAAAGCTTCCTCTGCTCGGTCCCCACTCGAATGGTTTATTCTTTTGTTTAAGGTAGTGAGCGGCTTTGCGATCCTCGAAAGTTGTGCGATGAAATCGCCGAATAACCAGCAAGACCAAGAAAGAACAATCTCGGTCGGTGTCGTGGGAACACACCAATTCTTCACAGCTTCCACTTTGCAGGTCAACGTGAATTCCTTGGCTATTCACCACATGTCCTAGAAATTGAACTTCCTTAAGCTAGAATCGCACACTTCGAGAACTTCGCGTACAATTGCTCTTTCCTCAATAATTCAAGAACTTGTCGCAAATGCAGTTCAATGCTCGCGTGGTTTTGGAGTAGATGAAATGTCATCAATGACGACGATCACAACTTATCTAGATAAGGCTTGCATACTCGATTCATGAGACCATGAAGACAGCAGGAGCATTAGTCAAGCCAAAAGGCATCACCGTAAACTCATAGTGCCCTAACGAGTACGAAATGCGGTCTTGGGGATGTCATCATCATGGACACGTATTGATGATATCCAGAACGTAGATCAATCTTCGAGAATATAGTAGCTCCTTGAAGTTGATCAAACAGATCGTCGATACGAGGAAGAGGATACCGGTTTTGATGGTCAACTTGTTGAGCTCTCGGTAATCGATACACATACGGAATGACCCATCTTTCTTCTTCACAATAAGACAGGTGCACCCCAAGGAGAAGAACTAGGGCGGATAACCCTTTTTCGGATAATTCCTGGAGTTGGCTAGAGAGTTCTTGCAATTCCGATGGTGCAAAGCCGATATGGTGACTTAGCCACGGGTTGTGCTCCCGGTATCAAATCATTTTAATTCACCTTCACGTACGGAGGTAAACCACTAAGGTCATCGGGAAATACTTCAGGAAAGTCTCGTACAATAGGGACATCCTTAAGTTCTTCCCTTTGGCTTTTGTGTTGACACGTAAGCCAAGAAGGCTATATACTTCTTGCTTAAGCACTTTCGGGCTTGAGTGCAAGACATGAGTTTGAGTCCTTGTGATGATTTCTCGCCGAACACGTTCAAGTATCCCGGATGGTAACGGTATTCGAATACACTTCTCAAACATACGATCTCAGTATGATGTTTGACTAGCCAATCCATTCCAATGATGACGTCGAAGCTTCCGAGTTTCATAGGAATAAGATCAATAGGGAATTCGTGCTCGTTAAAGCTTATGATGCAATCACGTATTATGACATCAACGACATATTTTTCCATCGGCGACTTCGACCGTGTAGGGTCTTTCCAGATTAATACGTGATTTAGAAGTACGGGCTCGAATTCTAACGACCGACAAACTCTTATCCGCACCCGAATCAAATAATACAGACGCATAATGATTATTTACAAGATACATACCTGTTCGGTAAAAAAAAAAAAAAATTATTATTGATACGATGATTACAAAGATGGAAACATCATAATAACACAAGAAATGATTCAAACGGGTTCTTCGTCGTACCATTCACACGTCATTGCTGACTTGTGCTTGGTTGGCGTTGATATTGAAAGCCCTTCCACGAGCTGGTGGCACGTTGCCCGCATTGCGAGGGCATTGCGGACGACATGACCAGGCTCGCCACATTGTAACAGGTTCGGTTGGCAAGTATTGCAGCGTTTTTGGTGTGCACGTAGACAAGTATCACCAACTGGCATACTTTCCACACAACGAGCAGATTCGACATGAAACGTTACCCGCATGATGGTACTTGCACGTGTTACACATTGGCATAGAACCCGTATAAACTTTAGCCATGGGAGCTTGATTTGCCACCACCATTTGTTTTGAGGAGCATTTGGAGTGGTCACAGCGTAGTTGCGTGTCGGTGTGGAACTTACGTTTCTTACTTGGGAAGACGACTCAGCCCTTACCTCCTTTGTTGCCTCGGTTGTCGCCTTCGCAGTAGACTTTGAACCCCTTGCCGACATAGTCCAGCTCTAATATGATTCTCAGTGAGCTGCGCTGTGATAGTAATTGCCTCCTCCAAAGTTATGGGTCGGCTACCACCACAGCATCTTGAATTTGGGGGGGTACACCCTTTATGAACTTCTCGATGTTGCGGGGAACAGTACGACCATGTGAGGCAGTAATAAACTCAACTCATGATGCCTAGTTGAGTAGGCCAAATGATCACCATCGTTTTGCTTCAAATTCCAGAATTCTTCTTCCATCTTTGCATTCACTTCTCGGGCAGAACTTCGCGATGGCGATGTTCTTGAACTCATCCCCAAGATAGTGCAAAATAGCATCAGCTCCTCGGTTTCTCTTCTCGCTATTCCCCAGGTAAGTGCCCTTTGTTGGAGCATACTAGTGGCATAACGGACTTTGAGTGCCTCGGGCACACTCACAATTGGCGAAAGTGTTCTCCATGCCTTCGAACCACTCAAAGACCAGGGCTCCTTCCTTGCCACTAAAGTTGGTGGGTTTGCACGAGTTGAAGTGTTTGAAGGTGCAAGTACGATCGTTCCCGTTTCGGCTGTTGCTATTTTCTCCTTGAGCACCGTTGTTGTTTCCATTGGTGTTGTTGTTGCTATTAGCCATCATGGTGCTAGTGAGTTCAGCAACCATGGTTGGAGCACAGCAGCCTTTGTTGGCGATCATTGCTGCCAGCTTGCGGTTGGAGTTTCCACGTTTTGGAAGTTGTCGAGACATGCTGGACATACAAAAAGGAGCTAGTTACGGGAGTGAGGATAACAAAGAATATTAGTTTAGACAAAGGTAGAAAGGTTGAAGGTACACGGAATATCCCATTTGATAACGCATTATCATTTGGAACCGTGGACACGTCAAGGTAAATTGACTCATTTGCCTTAGAGATTTGTGTATTTTGACCATAGTTTATCACTCATCCCAGAAATCCCCAGGTAAGCGTAACGGGCCCCTCAATGAGATTTATACGAATACGCTTGCCTTAGCCCGAAGGCTTTTTGCCAGGAATCCAGAATACAGGTGTCTATGTGTCACACAATATTCTTAGGTTCATGTAATCAAACCCTTGATGAGATTTATATAGATTAGACATAACGTCTAAAGATCCAAGTCATAAGCATAAGTATACGATTTCACGTGTCGTCGAGAATAAGATAGAGAGGTTTATGTTCGGGAAAAGTCAAAGATAAGTGTAGGGAGACAAGTATTAAGTTTAGGCAATCCTATGCTAAGCATCAAATTGCACACAAGAAGGCATAGCATTATGTAATATGCAAACCATATATTTATAAGATAAAAATACTATAAGGTGCATGCATAAGCTATAGTCTAGGTCATCATTATACCTAAATCCCTATAGTTATGGGCTCTGATACCAATCTGTCACACCCCACCTTGACGGCGGAATCGTCGAGGCGTGAGAGTTACGATTGTTCACAGCCACATAACGCTATTGCCTGAAACATGTTAAAATAAAAGGTCAACATATTGTTGGTGAGCATTCTATAGTTTTGCATACATAAGTATATAAAAGATGGCAATTCATGTTGTAAATTAGAGAACAAGGTAACTAGGGATGTAAGACAGAATGCACAATCAAACCTTGACAAAGTTTTACAAGTCTCAAACGTTTACAAGAATATACGATTAGCTAGGTGTACTTGGATCAACCAAGCAGGCTTGTCAGGCCCATAGATCTATGACATCGCCAGGCTAGCATAGTTAATGATTGTACATATATTCGACATTACATGGTAGCTACAAGATTCAACTAATCACAACACACAAGCAAATTGCCATAAGTTTACAAGAATCAAACGTGTTTACAAGTGTAACGTTTATACGGTAACATGTTTCACCCAAAAGTGTGTGAAATAATAAAATGGGTATAGAAATACTCACTTGGCGATTAAGTATATATTGGATGATTAATAAGAAATAATAACCAGCGTCGTTTCAACGAATTCCTCTACAAGGTACCTATATATATACATGTATGTATAAAATTATAGTTAATGATTTCACGTGAATTAAGGTATTAGAATTTATACTTGAGGTTTTGTCAATTAATTGTATTTAATAAGTGGGAACAAATTATATTTTCGTGAAAATGAAAAGAAGTTTAAGATATTTTATATACTTAAAGATGTGAAAAGAAAACGTTTATAAAATTTGTAAGATATATATAAGATTTGAATAAAGTTTTGTAACCAAATAAATACGTTTCAAACAATAATTTAACTGCAACGTTTAACCCAATAATAATTTAGAATTTTAAACTATTATTTAAGGTCCATTGTTATAAAAATATTTTTTATAATATTTATAATTATTATCTTATAAATATTATTATGGTTTTTAAATAAATAAAGTAAATTTACAGTAATCATTTATAACATTTAAAATAAGGAACATTTATAAAATTAATTTTATAATTTTTAAAATTTTTATGTATTTAGTTGGGGCTTAAAAAGGCATTTTAAAATATAAGGGGGTGCCCGGGGTCGAACCCGGGACCTCCTGTTTCACAACACACACACTTAACCGATGGACTAAGGGCCTCAGCCGCGGTTATAATTGGGTTTTAATTCATTTAAACATCACCTGCAGTTCCTCATTGATTCTAAGAACCCTAGAATCAATCTGATCCAAATTGAAGATCGGATTGATGATGTTAATTCAAACGATCATGGGGCTTTTGATCCCCATCAAAAATCGAACGTAATGATGTATTTAATTACCTGGTTGGACACCCGATTGACAAGAAAGATGAAGAACAGGTCGCGGTTTTAGCTTGAAGTCGAATGATGATCGAACGATGATGAAACCAAATTAACTTCACAGGTAGCTTCAAACGAGGTCAAGGATCAATTGCCCTCTGTCAATTGTGACTTATAATATTCTAAATAAGAGTTCGAGTGTGTTGCAGATCGATGATGGAGACGATGATCGAATTGGGTGTTTTTGATGATTTAAGGTGCAATTGAAAGCATAGACTGATTAGGATTATTTATAGCATCGAGTAGGTTGGTTTATTCGATTATTGTTGAGTCTTAGTGCGATTTTGAGGCTGTAAAGTTACCGACCATGAACGTGGGTCGGTTTAGATCGCACTACCGATTTGATCTTCGAATTATTATAGGTGTTAGGTTCGAATAGTGCATGTGAAGGTGTCGGGGCGGTTTGATTTGATCAAAACCGTGTAATTTGGTGGTTTCGGCTTCGCCGGAGAGCCGCCGGAAGGTGGCCGGATCCGGTGCCGGAATTGCGGTGGTGAGGAGGGGCTGGTTGTGTAAATTTATAATTTACGCAATTGGTCCCTGGGGTTTTGATTTTATTATTTTATGTTTTTAAAATTTATTTAAACTTTCAAAATTGCTGAATACCCCCCTGGACTTTATTATTACTATTATTTATTATTATTATTATTATTATTATTATTATCATTATTATCATTATTATTTATTATTATTGTTATTATTGTTTTTATATATTATTATAATAATAATTATTATTATTATTATTATTATTATTATTATTATTATTATTTGCAAAATACGATATGTTACACCTTTAGTACTATATCCTGACAAATTTCCACATACTGGGATATCACTTATAGTGCAGAAAATCATGGCTCGTAACTTAAAGTTTATATTTTCATAGGCATCATACATGTCTACTCCTGGGCTCCAAAGGGTTTTAAGGTCATCAATCAAAGGAGACAAATAAACATCGATATCATTGCCAGGTTGTTTTGGACCTTGAATTATAATGACATCATATATATTTTCTTTTCATGCATAACCATGGTGGAAGGTTGTAGATGCATAAAAGAACAGGCCAAGTACTATGACGACTACTCATGTTTCCGAAAGGATTAATACCATCTGAACTAAGATCAAATCTTATATTTCTAACCTCATTTCCAAATCAAGAAAATCATAATCAATATTTCTCCATTGTGGTGAATCAGCCACATGCCTTAACTTTCCATCATCCTTACGTTCTTCGGAATGCCAACGCAATAACTTTGATTCTTTAGGATTAGCAAATAAACGTTTTATCTAGGTATGATAGGGAAATACCACAATAATTTAGCTGGTGGCCCATTTTTGTCACATCATCATTATATTCATTACTTCATTTTTACGCTTGTACCTCGATTCACCACATGTAACACACTATGAGTTTTTTCGAACTGATTTCTATACAACATACAATCATTCGGACATGCGTGTATTCTTTCAACTTCTAATTCCATAGGACACATCATCTTCTTAGCTTGGTATACAGATGTAGGTAACTCGTTATCTTTGGAAGCATGTCATGCAATAACTCTAATAGACATGTAAAACTTTTATCACTCCATCTGTAGTTTGACTTTATGTTAAACAGTTCAACACAGCACTAAGCTTAGAAAAGTTATCACAACCAACATATAATGGTTTTTCCGAATCGGCAAATATCTGTTGTAGTTTTTCTTGATCATTGTCACCGGTATTAGGTTCCATATCATTGAACATGTCATTCAAATTATCATTACCCTCGTTTAAATTATCATTGTCATCACTATTATGGGCAACATTGGCCTTGTCATTATAACTATCGTCTAAATTCACCGTCTTTGTGCTACGATTAGCAATAGATTCCCCGTGTTTTGACCAACAAGTATAATTAAACATAAATCCATTTCTAAACAAATGATACTCGATTTCTTTTATTTCCTTGAATTCAGTAAAATTTTTACATTCCATACAAGGACAAGGAATGGATTCGGTTCCTTTATTCACACGGTCCTCTTGAGCAGCCTTAAGAAAACTTTGTAGTCCATCACAAATCTTTTGTTAGTACGTCTATTTTCGTACATCCAATTGTTACGATCCATCTGAAACAAATAAACAAACAAAAAACAGATATGAATAAACAAGTATATATGATGTGGATGAATAAACTAAAACTAATCTATGGTGTTGGATCCTAACCCACTTTTAGATTGTCCTATCTCATATATATACATTTTAACAAGATGATTGTTTAAAAAAATCGATAATATTTCCCTTTAACTCCTCAAGTTTGTATATAAATAGCAAACTCGATGGAGTAAAGAGATATGTGTCGACTTTTTTAAACAATCAACTTGTTAAAATGTATATATAGCCTAATGAGATAGAACAATCCAAAATCAGTCCCAAAAGGGGGACAATCCAAAACTAATCTCTAATAGATTAATTTCAGACGGGTATATACTAAACGGTTTCTATATCTATATGAATGTATGTACATATATAACACATAATATAACCAAACTAAAAAAAATTATTAATGATAAGTGTTACCTTGAATATCTGCAAAAGAAATCCTAATCACAGAAGATGTGATGATGACAAAATTTATGAATAATGAAGAACCTTGAATTGATTGTGAAGAAAGTAAGAATGAGAAGTTTCTTGTAAAATTATGATGGCAATTAGGGTGGTTAAGATTAAAAGTATTATATATCTAAAAAGATTTTGGTTTAAATTTCAAAAATATCCGTCCAAGCTACAACGTCTATCTCCTTATAAACATGTTTACGGTTTATTCTTTTTATAAATTAAAAAATAATAAAATTTGATCTGACAAGACGGTTCCAACGTAATAAGGCTCTTTAGTTATTTATATAAATTTTAAAAACTAATAAAATCAACTATTACGGCTGTTTTTGATTATTTCTACACACAGCCTTAAAAGGTTTATTGAAATTTAATATTTATAGCTGTTTTTTATTATTTATGGCTGTTAACACAAAATAGCCTTATATTGTTTGTTGAAACCGTCTTTTTTGATCATTTTTTATTATTTCTACACACAGCCTTAAAAGGTTTATTCAAATTTAATATTTATAGCTGTTTTTTTATTATTTATGGCTGTTAACACAAAATAGCCTTATATTGTTTGTTGAAACCGTCTTTTTTGATCATTTTTGTAGTAGTGTGAGAAAGAAAAAAATAAAAAATATGATGAACGCATAGCATTATGAAATGTGGCTCAATTATTTACTTATTTATTAGGCATAGAACTATAGATATTCTTACTTTAAATCTTATTTTCGGTAGAACATATTTTTGATAAAACAATTGAAAGAATATATAATATCCAAAAATATAACACTACGATCTTTACAAATTAATTGACAAACATTCACCATGCTAGAAGTCGCAAGCTTAAGTCTCAAAATCTATATAAAAAAATACTCATAATCGGTCCAATCATTAAACCGGGTCATTGATTTAACCACGACTCGTAAAAAATCAGCTCCTCGAACTAGCGGCGATTATGCAAGCCAAGCCAAATGTACAAAAGGTTTGGTTTTCGATCTAACCGGTCCAATTTTAATGGATGGGACACATTATTTCCATAAATGTCTTATGGTTGAAGTTATTTGCTAACAAAATAATTTGGTACCAAAGCGAACGTTGTTAGGTACTATAAAAACCAATTTGTGTACCAAATTGTCTTAATTGCACTATAAGATATAATTTTACATTTATCAATGAGACCAAAAATTGCATGAGAGTACTTGACAAAATATTTCTTTCAAGAGGGTTTTTTATACATCTAGTGAGTCTTATATTGAAAATATTAATTTATGATGTTAATAAAATAGGACAATGTATGAGGTTTATGGACTAAATGTACAAAAAAAAAGTAGAGTGATTTATACAACATTTATGAAGCTCAAGTGTTGTTTAATAAAGTTTACTTCTGAACAACCAATGTAGGAACACAAAGATAGTTGTTGTCAAGTAATATAAAAACTTAAATACCGTTGGATCGACAAGGTACGTAATGCATCGCATCCACGATTAGCATGTGGTTAGTATTGCATGTATTAGTAAAAAAAAAAGAAACGTAAAAAGTTTGAGTTGTAGGTTGGATAGAGCTACACTAATTTGTAGTAAAGTTAAAATCAGGAAACACAAAAACACAATAGAATTAAAGTCGGTCTATGAAGATGAGAAACAAGCAATCACGTCGTATTTGGGTACAAAACTTGACCGCTAATAGTAATTTTAATCGGCTACATACACATGGTTTCTTATGATCCTACCAATAACCTAAAGCACGATTTGTATACTTACGCACCAATTGTCCTTAACTAAAAACTAGGGTTTACATAAGGCATGATCGGGTGACATACTATAAACCATATGTTGAACTAACACAAAAATCACACTAAAACAGATAAATCGTATGTGTATGATTAACACTCATTCAAATGTTTAAACTCAATTATCATTCAAGTAAGTGCAGTTACAACTTGTTAACTCGATGTTCAATACAAATTTATGATAAATTACACAGACATAGACATAACCTATATTAACCGATTAGTTAACTATAGACATGAATAATAGTAATACGCATCTAGAGTCTCTTTAGAGTAGAATGGCACCATCAAAAATCAACAATGATTCGTGTTTATTATTACAAGGCCAAATCACTCCATAACTATCTCATGGTATTTTCGGAAGAATCCCAAGATTTCGGATTGATTGAAGTTTGTAATCACAGATTGATTGAACAATTTATTGTATGATTATCTTTTTCCATACTTAGAATAGAAAACTCATGTATATAAGTCAACATACTGAGAGGAATGAGATCATCAGGAAAACCATAGATTTTATTATAACTAACAAAATCAAATAACAATACAGAGAATATATATGAATCCAAATTGTCGAAATTCACTATATATCCCAAGTGTCAAATACGAATACATGCATCAAACTATTAGAAAAACATAGCAAGCTATGAAAAATTGAAAACTAAAGAAATGAAAGATAAATAAATTAATGTTATGTTACTTTCAAATCTGCAAAACCCTAAAGGATATTGTTACTTGTTCAATAAACAATGTGTCGACTTTTTTTTAGCTGCTTTTTTTTTAAATTTTTTTTCCTTTCGTCGGCTTCTGCACAGCAGGCGATTTGCCGACTTTTTTTTTAGCAGTGTAAACGAGTCAAACTGCTCGCGAGTTACTTAATTTTGTTTGCTAAAAGCTTGCTGGAGCCTAAGCTAAACAAGCTTGAGCTTGTGCTCGAGCTTAAAAATAAGTTTGTTTTAATAAACGAGCCTGGTCTAAGTTTTACATGTCGAGCTCGAGTTGACTCGCGAGCCTGATATATATGTATATATGTATACATCAGTTGTTTTTATATATATGAAATTATGATAATAGTTATAACTAAAACATATGTAAAAAATAGTAACGTAACTTAATTAATAAAATAATGACCGAGTCGAGCTCGGCTTCAAAGACACTCACGAGCTAAGCTTAGTGTCAAAAATAAAACTCAAAATGAGCCGAACGTGAGCTCGACTCGACTCGACTCGTTTATGCCTACGGTACGGCCCTAATCCATTTAATTTTCCAAGAGGTCTCGACAAGGGCTTTCTTTTTAGTTCTTTTGTAAGCAACCTATGAATTTAAATAAAAACCAAAGTTTTTAGCCCACTATTTCAAACAAATCAATACCAAATCAAAACTCACTGTTGTACACTTGTACTGAACCGATTTGGAACCGATATAAACCATAGGTTCCAAACTGGTTTGTATTTCTCGGTAAGACACCAGTCCGAAACCAGAACCAAATAGGAAAAAACCGATCAAACTGTAAAAAAACCGGTCAACAAACCTAATCGAACCAAAAGGGTTTTAAGTCAACCATTTTGACTTGAAACAAGTATCTATATGAACCAGTTCGGGACAAAAACCGGTTTTGTGCGCCTCTACGGCTCTACCTATAGGAACTAGTTTGAAAAAAAATCCGATTTTATGAACCTTTGCTGGCCACCGACTACATTACATAAAGATTTGGATTTTTTTTTTAATATTTAGTGGATATTTTCTATTTAAGCAAGACATACATATAGGTTAAAATTTATCAAGTGTTTATTAACATCAAGTTTTTCTAAAAAAATATACAAATAACTTACAATTACTGTAGTTAGTGTTTTTCTTGTTTGTTGTATGTCTGTTTATCCGTCATGAACTCACATAAACCAATCATCTGTTGTATGTGAAGTTCACGGCACGTAAATGTAGAGCAAATCTCACCAGGCTTACGCGAAAGAACGATTGCCTGAATTATATGTTAATGGATCACGTTGACTCGACAACCTTTTTTTTTTTTACACCAAGAACATGATTTTTAATGCACATGTATGATTACAAAACTTATTGTGTCAATAAGTAAGAACAGTTTAGAAGGTTATATTTAAGGGTTTATAAACCGTCAAAACCAAGTGAACACAATCAAAGCACTACATTAGTGTGTTCACAAGGTTGAGATCCAAACAATTTGGTTCATGGTTCAGTTTCACATTTTGACGGTTTAATGATTCAGTCTGGTTTGATACTTAAAACAGATCATGTGAACTAAATCAGTTGTTTAACCTTTATTATCTATATCTCTCTTCTCATTTTAGAATATGTAGTTATAACATAGTTATCAAATCAACATGAACATGAACATGCTTTTATCATTTTAGAGATTTTAATACAATCCAATACTTTGAGAAAAGAAATGTATAGAGTAAACCAAGTCCAAAACACTAAAAACTTATTTATTTTAACAAATATAGATATAATCATAAGCAGAAGTTACAAGATTATTCTCATTATACCATGACCTGATGAGTACATAAACTATAAGATCTACTTACCAATGCAAAATTTACCAAAAATATTAGTCAAAACTTCTTCAGATATATCTTCACCACTTATCTGCCCGAGCGCGAGTGCAGCGTCCCTCAAATCTATGGTCCAAAAATCCAACGGAAGATCATCGTCTATGGACACCCTCAACCTTGCTAACGCTTCCTTGGTCGAACAAGTTGTTCACATTGTCTCTGATAATAAATAAATCAAGAAGATTAGATTTATAAATAATTAGTTTGAGGAATCACAAAACCAACTGAAAAGTTTCATTCTTGAATATCTGTTTAAGTCAGAATGCTAAATACCATTGACACTGACACATTGGATTTCTACGACCACGTTAGAATTGACAAAATGAGTGGGTTTGACGGGTTGTGGTAAGGGTTGGGTTGACTTAAAACACTCCTGGTCTGGTTTCTTTCACATATTTGATAAATAGTTTGTCAGATATTTACTAAAAGTTTAGTTTAATCCCTGAACTATTTTTGTGATTTATTAGAATCCTCAACTTTTAAAAAAGACAAATAAAATTCATGGATTTTAGTCTCTAAATCAAAAACAAAATACGAGGATTTAACCTTAGAAAGAAATTATATATGATTTTGAACTGAGAAAAACTTTTGAGGACTTGATGCATCATATGTTTTAACCCGGTCAAAACATAACTTGAACCGAACCTTTCATAAGTAATGGGGTCAAAACTAGCACCTCTAGAATATATTTTTTGAAATTGCTTTAAATCACTAAATGGTCACCAAAGCATTCGTCTTTTTGGTATGAGATACTAGGGGCCATCTCATCTATATCTTTCTAAAAGTTCAAATCTGTATATATATATATATATATACTTCTAATTATGATAATATCATATTCCCCTTGTTTCATTAAATAAGCAAAGTGAATATTATAGGTAAAGATGATTCACAGTAGTACCAATAGTTTCCTATATGAATATATGTTTATTTAGTGAAAAGTTGATAAATATCTAATATCCTTTTATTTACTGAGAATGGGAAACTATGATTTTTTCAGTGTCTAGTAAGGATATATTTAGAAGTACATGTAAAATTTTGAAGATTATATAATATATATATATTCATCAATCATTAATCCTATCAAGATTTATCATTGAATATATATATACAAACCTGGTTAACAGCCCACTTGCGTCCACCCGCGGGAATATTATGGATGCCCAGAAGCTCAAGAATTGCAGTCTCTAAATCTGAAATTCCATGACCCGTAATGGCACATGTGTAAATATGCTTATCAAAAGATTCATCGATAGTTTTAACAAACTCCAAGTGTGCAGATGGGGCCTGGTCGATTTTGTTGATTACCAATATCACCGGAGATCCCGAGGCGGCCTGTTGTCACCAAAACAACAAAATTAAAATAATTAATCCAAGGGGTCACATATGGTTCAAGATTGTTTTTTATCAACGGTCAACAAGCTTAACAGCGAAAGTCTAGGATTTTTTATTTTATTATTATTACTTTTTTTTACATTTTCCCTAGTAATAATATTGTTTTCAATTAACATATAATTATTTATAAAACTTGAGAAAAGGAAAGAAAAATGGTATTTGCGGGCCATCCCAACCCTGCCCATTTTAACCCATTCTAAAAATAACTAGTATTGACACGTTACTCAACCCAACCATTTTGCCACCCGCCACAACCTATAGCACGTATATGAATGTACTTTGGATGGTCCGGCACATAATTTGCATGTCCAAAAGCCACCTTTGAGATAAACATTTGAAACAAATAAAGGGAGGCCACAACCAAATCATTTGCCACTTTAAGTTAGTAATATAAAGAATTAAAAATAATTTCCAAAACCTTAGTTTGTTTTATTCTATTGAGCAGTTTGGAATCTTCATCGGTCCATCCATCAATAGCACTAACTGTCATTATAACCACATCAGCACCCATAGCAACCGCTTCGGATCTTTCAACACCTTTGTTTAGATAGCATCATCATATACAAATCAATATAAGTAAAGAATGCCTATGATAATCAGATTCGGGAGTGTTTGGGATTGCTTATTAAACATCTTATTTGTTATTGCCTTTTTTAAAAGGCACATATACACTTTTAATTTGGATGAAGAAAAGTGCATCTAATTATTTTAGGGTGAAATAAGTTTTTCTCAATAAGAAGTTTAAATTGCTTATAATGACCTGATTACTTTTTGTGGATTCAAAATTACAAGTCTACCTTTAGGGTGAAATAAGTTGTTTTCAATAAGCTGATTATGTGTTTCCGTTTATATATCATGCTTCATACATAAAATAATTAAAAAAAAATTCCAGTCAGGTTCCCATTCTGAAAAAAAGAAATTCCAGTCAGGTTCCCATTCTGAAAAAAAAAAAAAGAAAACAAACAAACCAAAACAATTCTTGAAAATGTTGAACCATGTAGTGGTTTTTGTCGATTTGAAGTCATCATTATTAAGACTTTTAGCTACAGACTTGCAAAATTCGAGCTAAAATAAAAAACCTCATTTAAAAATTTAAAACTGCAAAGCAAATCTCACCTATCTTCTCCACAATATCATCCGTTTCTCTGATGCCAGCAGTATCAAGTAGTGTGACTGGGATACCTTGAACTGTCACATTTGCTTCCACAACATCCCGCGTTGTTCCAGCAATGTCTGTAACTATGGCTCTTTCACTCTGCAAGCTAAATCATAAATAACCTATGAGCAAAAAAATGGAAAAAGATAAACATCATAAGTGAAAAAAGAAACTATTTTTCCTAAAGCAATGATTGAGTTTGATGTAGTATGCTTGTTGTAAAATATGAAAGGTTTAATTTCGTATGTCCTAAAAATTCAAAATTTCATATATATTTTCTAAATTTCATAATATCATATTTACCCACTCCATAGTAAACCAAAATCAATTACTTATAACAGTATGTTTTACTAAATAAATAGGAAACAATGTTATTAATGGGAATAATCTCAACAAATAGCATTCCCTTCATGCATTCAAGGAAACTGGCTGCTACAGATAATTTTATTACTTTAAATATGGAAATGGTAAATACGATCTTGTTAGGGTCTTGAAAGGGCAAATTGATATTATCAATTTTAGAAGGATGCATATGACAATTCTGAACTTTTAGAAGAACATATATAAAACTGCCACAAAACACTAATAATTTCAACCAGAACTATATGTATTTGTTTTAACATACCTTACTCCATGAGTTCAGCAGACTAGATTTCCCAACATTTGGGCGACCAATAATGGCAATCTGTAAATATATATGCATAAATGAGAAGCTATAGCGGATTGCTTAATTTAAAAGCACTATGCTTTTATTTATTATAGTATTATAAGCTAAACCCTTTTTACCCCTAATAAAGTCCTTCCATCCCATGAAAATTCCAAAGTTTGACTTGGCTATTAGCTTAAGTAATATGTTTAACTGTCTATCAAATATATAAACTCTAAAGTACCCTCCAACAATGGCAAATAAAGGAATCTTGTAGACCCAAATAAATACCTGTAATCCAGATTGCAAAAACTTGTCATAGTTAGCGGTTTCCATTGCACTCTCCACATCATGTGACATTGCACTAACTTTATTCAAAATTAGATCCAAGTCCAGTGGCGGCATTTCATCATCAAAATCTAATCGGGCTTCTATTTCAGTAAGCAACTCAATGCACTGTGCTCTTAGTGATTTCACTAGTGAAGAGAAACCACCCTGCCATGTGAATTTCGTATTATTGAGTATTTTGCTGTTAACCTCTAAGAAGTTAGATTGCATCATTTTGACACACGTAATTATGTGTAGGTTGATTCAAATTAAGCATTATTTCTAAGTGGTTAAAAAAAATCTTAAAAAGAATCAGGATAAATGATTCACAAGAGTTGTACAAAGTTTAATTTTAACCCATAAAAGTCCTAAATCATTTTATTAAATAATCAGATTTATAATGAGAGGATATAGTCCTGTAATCATAATTGACAGATCAAATATTTTATGAAAGAGGATTAGTTATATCAAAATGCAACTTCACTTGTCAAAGTATGCAAGAAAAGATGTTTCTTTTCCATTGTATCATATGTAAGTAACCTTTTACAGCATGCAAAATGGTGATGTGACGTGAGGCAGTGTGCCACATCAACATTTTGTTTGTTTAGAATTTTACTTACATACAATGGAATAAAATTAAATGTATATTAGATACACTGGGAAAGAAATATGTTTTCCTACATACAATGTAATAAAGGTGAAAGTAGGTTACATTTTGGCATAATAAAAGTCTTATAAAAACATCATAAAATTTGTACAGTAAGAGTTTCAAGTCAACCCAACCCGTACCAGAATGGCAAAACTACCCGTTCAACCCACCAACCAGCCCATTTTGCCACCTCTATGAAAAAATTCAAAATTTAGATGATATACGTGCCTGAATTCCGGCAAGTGCAGCATCAGCTGCAGCCACAGACTTGGCTGATACAAGTTTTCCAACATCTTCTGCTTGAGAAAGGTCTAATCGACCATTGAGGAAAGCACGAAGAGTGAATTCACCTGATAAAAAAGAACAAAAGCAAAAATATGTTGCATAATACATATAATGGGGAAAGGTTTTAAAAAAATTATTTAGAGGGTGACTGGATTGCTTATTTTAATTTTCAACAGCTTATGCTAATAAGTAGTAGCAGGTAATCAGTTTATTGGAAACAGCTGATTTTACCCCAAGGGCAAACTTGTGAATTTAAAACCCACCAGGAATGATCTATTTGAAACAAGCAATCTCAAACTTGTTATTGAAAAAAACGCATGTCACCCTGAAATAAGCATATAAGCATAATTACTTTTCTTTATCTATAAACTCAAAAGTGTTTCACTTTATCTGTTTTTAATCAACTCAATAAGCAGATAAGCTGCACAAATAAACAGTCCCAAACACCCTTAAGGTTTATCACTTTATGGTTTAGAGTTTAGGATTAGGGTTTCTAGAATAATGAACTCAACCTGGTTCTGCAAGCTTTGCCCCAGCTTCCAGACAAGCTCTTAGCACACGTTGTACGCAAACATCATTTCCATGACATTGCAGCTCAACCACGTCTTCCCTGGTATATGATCTTGGGGCTAACATGGGTATGGCTAAAACCTGCAAAAATATAACAAAAAATAAGAAATAGTTAATCACACATTCGCACACTTCTAAACTAACGGATTTGTCTTCAAAAATCTTAATAAATTTGATCATTGCAGCTGGGCCATTTAGGGGGTGTTTGGATTCTCGTTTTCAGAAGTGATTATCACGTAATGAAGAATCTTATAATCAAGTAATTAGATGCTTAAAGGTAGGGATAGTAATTTTACATTAATATAATAATATGAAAAAAAGTTCTCTTACACACCTTTTTACCTGATTATCTGAGTTAGATCATTTCAACTTAGGTTGAACTTGAGTTTTGTCAAAACTCAAAAGTGACTATTTGATAATTTGTCAAAAGGTGTTATCAGAAAGTGATTATTATGCTTCCAAGTTGCAGCTACTTAGTTTCTAGTGTTTTGGTATAGTGAAACTGATTCTGATTATCTACTTATATAGGGGTCAACTAATCAGTTTAGGAATAGCTGCAACAAAACTGCTTCTAATAATATGATGATTCCAAAGTCGTTTTCAGATTAACTTCCTTAAAATATTAGAAATTGCCAGGCACCCAAACAGCTAAGCTAACAATTCAATATGACAACTTCAAACGACAGAAGCAGATCCAAACAATATTTTATGTCGTTAATTTGGTTCTTGCTCCTGATTATTCCATATCATGCAATTCTATTCAACATGAAATGCCAAACACCCCTAAACAGGAAAAATATAAATTAAAACATTTACCTCGTCGACAACATTGCCATGAGAATCACAGACCACACCATATTCTACAACATGACTAGTAGGCTGCCAGAAAAAGTTTTTCCTTCTCCTTTTCTTCAATGGACGGAAAACACGTCCTGCAATGTTCACTGCTGACGGCCCAGATAATCTTACAATACCTACCGCACTTGCCTGCCCACCCAAAGAAGTAACAATTGCAGCAATTGTACTACTTGAACTCACATCCGGGTCATGCAGGTTTGAGCCCGACAAGCCCAAACCGACCCGCTCGTCTTTGTTCAGTATCAAAGTATTCTCTGCAATTGAAATTGATTATCGTGATTCGAGTAATGAGAATCAACAATCAGATTATCAGCAGCTAAAGGTATAGTTAAGCAAACAAATTTACATTTAACTGAGTAATCAGTTTTCCAAAAATGATCACTTTGACCCTAAATAAACATAATACCACAATCATAACCACTTTTACCCAAACTCCAGCTAACATTATTACAACTTCGTCACAAAACAGATGCTTGTCAAAAGTAATCATAATCTGTTGCCTAGCTCTTCTTTAAAAATCATAACTTTTCGAAAGTAAACATTACAAATCAATCTACTTTCACATACATATAACACAATATCATCACACAGGGAATTAAAAATCAACCTACTTGTGCATACATATAACACAATTTCATCATACATGCCTTTTTACATCAATCTACATGCGAATGCGTATACATACCTGTGGATGAGACTTGAGGGTTGGAATTGGAGGTGGGTTTAAGGGGAGAAGACGATAGGAAAAGAGGGGTTAGGGTTTTAAAGGTGCTCAATACAGGTATTAGGGTTGTGGGTGAAGTGGGTTTTGAAGTGTAATGGTGTAAGTGTGTGAGAAAATGGCGGAATACAGGAAGTATAGCCATGGTGAACCCTGGTTTTGGTTTCAAGGTTGTATGGATAAAGGGTGGCTTCTGTGTAGCATTTGGGCCTTTGGGTTGCTTGTTAATTTGTTATAACCACTTGTTATATTAACCTTAGGGTAGACTGTAGAGGTCTACAAACACTTATTTTTTTTATCAAACTGGTTCGGTATTTAAATGAGACCGGCTTTTTGTATACGTATAAATCGGTTTTCTTGTCAAACTGGACAGGTTTTTTTCTTTTTTTTTTGGCATAAGTACAAACCGGTTTTTCATCAGGAATCATCAAACCGCTCAAATCGGTTTTGAATTGGTTTGTAAACCGGTTTTTTGGTGTCAGGCTACCAAACCAGTATACAAATTTCTGGTTCGAGTCGGGCGCCAAACTGTTTTTTAAACCGAATCGGGTTTTTTTACCGAATCTTTTTATTCAAAGTGGTTTTTTTACATCTCTACATTAGAGTGTATGTAACGGGCTCGTGATTTGGGTGTGAGTCGTGGTGTGGGGCAGGGTCGAGTGGGTGGGTATGGGAGTTGTTCTTTGTCATTCTTTTTTCTTTATTTGATGACTTGACGATGCCCCTTTCAACATCGCTATTACATACATCCCTGGCTTTTAATTATGAAATTAAAGGATTAACCAACCTGAATCATGTCATGATTCAACCGGACCGACCTGACCTGATATTTTTTACGGAATCAGTTGCAAATCTAAATTTTGAGAATTCCACAAACCAAACAAATTCAAGTTCTCTACCTCGATTTATATGATCATGTAAAAATATTAAACCTAAGTCCATATACTTTAATGCAAGATTTTTATGATTAATTTTTCAATCTGTTTGTGTTGACAACAAAAACTTTTAGTGTTACTTTACTTAAGATATTTATTGTCTTCATCGTTGTTTTTATCAATCTAAACCATGCTTTAGGGGTAAGTAAAACCTTAAATGTTGATGAATGACAAACACACATAAAATGTTTGAAATGAGATTAGGTGTGTTATGTAATCTAACTAGCCTTCAACATAGCTACAAAACGAAAAATAAAGCACGTAATTTATAAAAAAGAAAAAGAAAAAACAACTAGATATAAAAATATTAGCAAGCTATTAGCACAACTATGATGATTTAAGTTTTATCCTTTTTTATTTTACTATTATTAGATCTTCTGTCTTCTGACATTCTCGTGTGTCATCAAGTATTTCTATAAATGTTAATACAGAGACTTTTCATGATATAACAGAATACAAATGATACATGTAGGTGGTATATTTATCCATGAAACATCTAACAATGGATTAGGCTTATGCATGTGAACTTGTATCCTCTCCCATACAATATTTGTACCTTTCAAGAAGATATCAACCACTCTTGAAGGGAAAGTGTTATTTCTTTATTGGACCTTAAACCTCCCGTCGTGAAATCCTTCCTCCTTACCACACACTCCTTCCTCTACGTGACCGATATGTTTTTATACGACAACTATCACGGCTTTGAAGTTTCATTGTTTATTTGGACATGTTCCTCTCAACATTGGATGTATCCCATTAGACTGAGAGCACCTTTTATATCCACATGTCTTCTTCTAGGCCCTAAATCATTTCGACATGCATTACATATTTCATGCTCGTCTAGGCCATGTATGTGTTTCCACAACGTCATGGGCGATTGGCTCGTATTCTTATCAACAACATATTTTTTCGTACACCTTGAATACGTTACGTGTTTATGAAAAAGTAACTATATGATAATAAATGTAAAATATCGAGTTATGCTTTCTATAAACATGCATATAACAAGAGTATGTTTGGTATGGCATAATGAAACCGATGAGGAAATAAACAAGAAAAAAGAATAGACAATGGGAAAAATAATGAAATGGATTGTTATCACTATATTGTCCTGCTTGGTTATTTGTAGGGATTGAATGAATCATTACTTTGTGATGTTTGGTACACAGTTAACAAAATAAAATCCAACGATGGTGATAGTGGTGAGACAAGGTTGGTGGTGGACCGGTGGTGGTGATTGGTGATAGCGATAGAAACGAATGGTATAAAGATGGAAGAAAATGAAAAAATTTAAAACATAAAGGGAGGAAAAAAAGTTATAGGATGTTTAAAGGGAATACGAGACATCATTTTATAAGGGATTTTATTTACTTAACCAACCAAACGTTTCTTTTCTTCTTAACTCAGATCATTTCACCGTCTACGTTGCCTAAAATTATAAATAAAATTTACAGAAAGTTATACCGGGCCAATTTACAAAACTTCAAAGTTTTGGGGTGTGAAAATATATAACATTTTTTTTTGTAAAAATTGTCCTCCACATATAATAAACATATACAGTTTCTCTAGGGTTTCTACACAATCCAGCTGACCTTCCGCAGACCACCGCTTCATATTGTTCTTCACGTAAGTTTTCTCTCAATTCAGATCCACTAATCTCACTACAAACTATCATTACATCAATTAACCGTAAGATCGATTGAATTTCATATCGTTTGCTCTAACGATGCTGTAATTCATGCTGTTTTTACTGTAATCTCATCAGATTTGTGCGTTTTAAGCTTCTGTACTCATGATATCACACTCTTCGCATCGAATTGTGGTGTTGTTAGGGTTCGTGATTGTTTAATCAGTCTCGTGGTTCGTTTTATTGGTGGGGTGTACAGTTTCGATTGGTAGAAGTTGAATTAGCGGTGTGAGATGCGAGATCTTCAGTGGTAGAGGTTGGTTTGCTAGGTTTTTGTGGTTGTGTGGTGTTAGAAATTGTGTTGTCAATGTTGTTGACTTCAGTCAAGGTTTTTAGTTTCTGGGATGTTAGAGATACTTTTTGCGATGCATATGTACTTATTGATCATCTTCTTATATAATAGCATGCGAATTGCAGGGAATTGGATGCCTAAATTATAAGCTATAAGTTGCATAAGATTGTTGCTTTTTGATTGGTTAGTTTACTGTAGTGTGAGCTAGGACATATTGTGTAGCATGCTTAGTTTGGAATCAACATGGATGCATTCATGTGCAAGTTTATTTGGTACATCTATGTATGACTTGTTTGGAAAGCGATTTGTGCTTTTTTTTTGGTTTTTTAGCCACAACAAACTGGATTATATGAATTGAGGCTCATTTAGTCGTTCTTCAAGATGAACTGTGTGCTGTCATGTGATACATATTAAACTGTTCTTTTTTTGCATTCTTAGCAGATAATTTGGCACGATGTCGGATGGTCAGGAAACTGATAAGAATATTGAAATATGGAAGATTAAGAAGCTGATCAAAGCGTTGGAAGCTGCTAGAGGAAATGGTACCAGCATGATTTCTTTAATCATGCCACCACGTGATCAAATTTCTCGAGTCACCAAGATGCTTGGTGATGAGTTTGGAACCGCTTCAAACATTAAAAGTAGGGTTAACCGACAGTCTGTTTTAGGTGCCATAACATCTGCCCAGCAAAGACTCAAGCTCTACAACAAGGTACCGCCAAATGGGCTTGTGCTCTACACTGGAACCATAGTCACTGAAGATGGGAAAGAGAAGAAGGTCACAATTGATTTTGAACCATTCAAGCCGATCAATGCTTCACTTTACCTTTGTGACAATAAGTTTCACACAGAAGCTTTAAATGAATTACTGGAATCTGATGATAAATTTGGTTTCATTGTTATGGATGGAAATGGGACCCTTTTTGGGACATTAAGTGGCAATACAAGAGAGGTTCTACACAAATTCACAGTCGATTTACCAAAAAAACACGGGAGAGGAGGTCAATCTGCACTTCGGTTTGCGCGTCTTCGAATGGAGAAACGTCACAATTATGTGAGAAAGACTGCTGAGTTGGCAACACAGTTTTTCATCAATCCTGCCACAAGTCAGCCTAATGTTTCTGGACTTATCCTTGCTGGATCTGCTGACTTTAAAACCGAGCTGAGTCAGTCTGATATGTTTGATCCTCGTCTCCAAGCTAAAATCTTGAACGTGGTTGATGTTTCTTATGGAGGTGAGAACGGTTTCAATCAAGCTATCGAGCTATCTTCAGAAATTCTTGCAAATGTGAAGTTCATTCAAGAAAAACGTTTAATCGGCAAATATTTTGAGGAAATCAGTCAGGATACTGGGAAGTATGTGTTTGGTGTTGAAGACACATTGAAGTCATTAGAAATGGGTGCTGTTGAGATTCTTATCGTGTGGGAAAATCTTGATATTCATCGTTACACCCTCAAAAATGGCACAACTGGTGAAATTATTATCAAGCATTTGAACAAAGACCAAGAGTCTGATCAGAGTAACTTTAGAGATTCAGACACCAATGCTGAGCTGGAAGTTCAGGAAAAGATGTCACTGCTCGAGTGGTTTGCTAACGAGTACAAGAAATTTGGTTGCACGCTTGAGTTTGTCACAAACAAATCTCAAGAGGGTTCACAGTTTTGTAGGGGTTTCGGTGGAATTGGTGGAATACTTCGGTATCAGCTGGACATTAGGTCATTTGATGAGTTGTCTGACGATGGGGAAGTTTATGAGTCAGATTAGCAATCAAGCACTTGCCATGGGCCCGTGCCGGGGGATGGGGCCCAGAGCCAGCTTCGGGCGCTCGTTAAGCTTTCTGCTATATTCACTTTTTAAGGAGTTCTTATGAAGGTTAGATTTTTTTTTGGTTTTTTCTTGTTATGCATATGATTAATGTCTGTTTGTTTATAAAAATAGATTAAGCATGAAGTTTTTTTTCTTTTATTTTGGAAAACATGGATCATTTGGCAATTTTGAAATCTAGTATGAAAAAGTGGTACTTTTGAGCTTTGAGATGTAATAGAACAATGGTGAGGGACAGAAAGAATGATAAATGGCTACAGTTAGATGGGAAATGTGCATGTCGGGTGGCTTGGGTAACGGGTCAAAATCCTATAATAGAAATAGTTGATGCGTTAAATATGATTGCGCAAAACATATTATTATGTAGTGATATTAGTAACAATGATTATGCTAATAAGTTTCATGGTTATTGAACATCATTGTCATTGGAATAACCGTTCCTTTTGTGCTTTTTTCGTGTGTTGCCTCAGCTGGATTACATAATGATACATCAAACGACGTCCCCCCAACATGAAGCTGTTGCACTCGATCATTCTCAAGATGTTTTAAACGGTTCTAATATATGGGTAATTGTGGATTATTGTGTTTTGTGCTTTGGCTTTTAGATCACAGTTGACTTATGTTTATGGTCTTGATGTTTGGTACTATGGTTTTTGTTATAATTATTTCCGGCTCTTTGACTTGTAGATTCATATGAACGATCCTTTTTTGCTTTGACTTCTTGTTGGTTTCATTTTGATTTCTTAGGATTTTGTCATGTCTTTTGAGAATCAACTTGATTTTTAGATCAACATGATGAGTTGTGTACTTGTGTTTGTCTGTCTAAGTAAAATGCCAATTAACTCGAATATGTTTAGTTATTTCATGAAATATATGATCTTTTGAAATGTGAATAGATGTCTTTGTGATCACATCATAGAATTATAGGTTTAGTTTTAAAGAATCTAATCCCACGAAGTAGTTTAGAGCCAACTGAGTTCACAAGTAATTTGAACCATGACTTTGTGTTCGGGTTTGTCACTAGAGTGTAACTCAACATTTATGTCTAACTTTTCTAAGAAACATATAACACTAGACAATAAGATCTTAATATAACAACATATGTGAACACTAGATGTGATGACTATGAGTTTGGTATACCTTTTATACGTATCGAGTCCGATCCATTTGATATAGCCATGTGAATGCTTTTTGGGTACGTGACTTTCTGCCTGCTTTATATATAAGTTCTGTCACTGTAAAACTTGAAACCAATTCTATAGATATAAACATACCACGTGGACCAAATATGTAGTAAACTCTTATTTTTAAAATTCACAAATATAATAATACTAGCTATAGTAAACCCGTGACTTACACGGGTTGAATAAATAAAAATTTAATATAATAAATTTTATTAATTATAAAATAATATTTAAGATATGATATGACTGAAATTATGTATTAGAAATGACTATAAGTAATAAAACAGTGATATTAACTTTTTAAAAATTTGTTTTTAAATTTTTTCAAAAAGAAATAAATATTTTATCCTAAAACAAACTGTATGAAAAGGTCATTTTTAAAAATTTTCTATTATAACTTCTATATTTAATTATTTTTGGTTTTAAAAATTAACTTTTTAAAAATATCAATTTTAAAATATTTCGTATTTTTAAAAAAGTCTTATGCTTTAATAAATTTATTATTTTATAAAAAATATTTATTTAGAAATAACATTAATAAATAGATCTCTTTATTAATTTATTAAATCTGAAAAAATGTTAAATAATATTATTATTAATTAAGGTAATTATTTAATAAGAGAGAGAGAGGCGGGAAATTTTTGTGAGAATGATTGTGGTGTTGACACGTGTCATTAAAGATACATTTTTATTAAAGTATGAAGATGAAGATTTACATTAGGAAAGTATTATTAGTTTGGTGTTTTGGAGCCGTCTCTATAATATCTTTCTTTCAAACTCAAAATTTTGAAGGAATTGATTTAAATACGATTCATCAAATCTTTTGGGTCAACTATCAAGCATTGGTTCATCATCCGAGCCGCAATGAATAAAATTAAAAATTAGATGTATACATGAGACCATTCATAGTGTAATCCTTAAAAATATGTGAGTGTGTTTGGTATATTATATAAAATGGTTTTGAGTGGTTGTGAGTGAATGAGAGAAAATTTACTGTTTATCGGTATATTTATGGAATTATTGTTCGATCCATATAAATATTTTAATATTTTTGAAAGTGGGTGTTAGTGGAGGAGAGAAAAATAATAATAATAATAAGGGTATAAACAATATTATTTAATTAAAAAGTAGAAAGAAAACATAGTATTTTTTAGTATAATTATATGGATAAAAATAAAGAATCCACTGTGAATGCTCTGACAAGAGTTATCTTGACTTTGTCTCTATACTTTCTTTATAGATGAATAAAAGTTATTTTTAAAAAAAATTGAAAAAATAAATGTGGATATCATAATGTATGAATAGGGAAGGCCACCAAATATGAACGAGTATTGGCACCACTGATTGTAAAGAGACGACATGTCTATACCAAGTCTTCTTTTCTTCTTATTTTGAAATAACAAATGTTATAAACAAGTTCAAATACATGGGTAATTTTATATAAAAGTAATAAAGGTTTTAAGTATTTCATTAAAGTCATTTTCAGTTTTTTTTTTCTTTGAAATGATTCATCTTCTATTGGGTGTACGAATCTTGTATAACTTTTTTATAAGTGTGATTTTTTTATTTTAAAAATTAAGTGAAAGATATAAAACATATATGAATATTGGTTACTATGATTATTATTATGATTTTTTCTTATTTCACTTAAATTGGATAATTAAAAAACTTGATTATTATTTACTTATTTCTCATACGCTATTATCTTTCTATTTCAAGTTAATTTTATTATCACTAATTCATAAGCAAGATTCATATATGTTTTAGGGGCTGTTTGACAGTATCTGAATGATTAAGTGCTGAACCAATAAGAGGTCTGAACCATTAAGTGCTGAACCATTAAGAGGTCTGAACCATTAAGAGCTAGTGTATTGCTTAACTATTCAAAGGCAAATGTCTGACCAATTCAGATAAAAGGCCTTAACCATTCAGCATTAAACCTCTTAACCATTCAGCATTAGTATAATGCTTAACCATTCAGAGGCAAATGTCTTAACCATTCAGATATGTGCTCGCGAAACAAACAGTCTGAACCATTAAGTGCTGAACCATTCAGCATCCGAACCATTAAGAAGCTGATTAAGAGGCTGTCAAACAGCCCCTTAGTTATCTCACTTGGTTTTAAAACAAATTCAACATCTAAAAATATATAAAGTTAAAGCACCTAACAAAAGTTGCGTGACTTAAAGGGTAAAAATCCAATAGAACACTTGATCACTATTAGTTGAACTATTTATTCAAATATAATAAAATTAACACATTTAAACATCAATAACTCATTTTGGAGCCTCAAAATATTTTTAATTATGTTTGAACACAAGGGTTTTTAAATATTTTTTTTATTATCACTAGACTACCAATCCAGATGGTTATAAATACATTTAACTAACATAACTTGTGCATTTTCTAATAAATATTTTATATTTAGACTGCTAAGATATTTGTGATTAGTTTTAAACCTGTTTGATCTTTAAAACTTTTAACTTTTATCACTGATTTAGTCACACCAAGTGTTTCTGACTTGGATCGGACCAGCCGATCAGACCGAGATTCGGAGAGGCTACCGATACCGATCCAACCCCAATTGGTTTTGTAACCAACAAATTGTCCGGTTCAGACCGGCTTGGTGGTCGGACCAATAATGGGAAACCAGGTCGAACTGAAATTTTTGAATTTTAGACTTTAATGGTTTTAAAATGGTTCGTAAGATACATTGAAATGTTGGACATAAGATTATTATTAAGTTTTATATATTACTATAGAATAAATATATAAAATACTTATATTAAATTATATGTAATAATACACACATATATATAATTTTAACGCTATCTGTTTTTTATACCTGGTCCAACTAATCGATACAATAAGATAACCGGTTAAACGTTTAATCGGGTCTAAAACATTGATCAAACAAAATTTCCCCTTTGCCATAGAGATAGGGACCATTGACCAAGGGTTTATAACTCTCTACTCTTTATTGAATTATTCTTTCTTCAATCAAGAAACCTTCTCAATTTTTATTCCCTTTTAATTTCACCCTTTTTTCCTTTGTTTCATTCAATCATTACATCTGCTTCTATTCAAAATATGCTAAAACCCAAAAAAAACTCTTCTTGATCTATTATTTCTCCATTTCAATCCGATAATTACGATCGATTTTTAGTGCAAAATCTTAGGGTTTTCGTTAAATCTTGTGTTTTGAGCTTAACCAATTGAAAAAGATTCCGTCTTTTGAAGAAACCCAAGTGGGTTTTGATGATCTGAAGAGGGTTATTCAAAGTGTGTTTTGATGGCTGCTGAAGAACTGATTGAAGTCAAATTTAGGTTAGCTGATGGCACTGATATTGGACCCGACAAATACAGTTCTGTCACGACTGTTGGATCTTTGAAAGAGAAGATTATTTCACAATGGCCCAAAGGTTTATTCAATTTCATGATCAACATCAATATGTTATCAAGATTCTTGATTTGTGTGAAATTTTTTGGTTTATTTTTCAAGTTTTGGTGTTGGGAATTTGCTATATGATTTGCCTCTATAATTGATGATTAGGAGTCTTGATTGATTTCAAATTTTATTTGGCTTAAATTAGAGGTTCCATAATAATGATTTTTGGTATTTTTGTTCAGTTGGATTGAGAAAATCGTAATTTTGAAGCAAAAAGGTTATGAATTGATGCATAAAACTGATTAAAAAAATTAGAAGGGTGTTTGTAGATATTGCTAGTGGAGTTTCAATTCTTGTTATAATTTTATATTTAGGATATTTCTTATGTTTCATTAGCCACATGAAAGTTATGTTATTAAGAAGATTTGAATACTAGTCCAATCTGTTTGGTATTAGGATTAATAATCAAACATAAACAAAAATTTTCACACGAACAGATAAAAGTTAAAACTTTGTGTACATGATTGAACAATTTTTACTAATGTCCATAGGTTTTGTTGGAATTGTATTATATTATATTCCATGAATTCTATAGTGAAACAAGTACATTGATTAGAATGACAAAGCTTTTATACGAACTTAGGGGGTGTTTGGGATTGCCTATGTAAACTGCTTATTAGCGTATTCATTTTGCCTTTAGAAATAAGCAACTTTAAAATGCTTATCTTATGGAAAATAGTGAGAGAAGTAATTTGGATAAGCAATCTAAGTTTCTAAACTGCCTCACAAATTCACAATAAATTATTGTTGTATCAAAACGCAATAGGCAGATAAACAGTTTTAATAGATGGTATGAAATACATCCCTTACAAATCAAGTTCCATACCCAAGATGGCAATGGACAAATATATAGTTTTATCCTAAGAATTGTTTGAAGTGAAGGAATTTTGGTATTCATACAGGATATCCCTGATTGGAAAGTGTTGTTTTTTTCTTGATATTCTGCTTTTTTTCTTTTTGTTACAATCTTTGTATTTTTTGACAGACAAAGAAAATGGGCCTAAAACAATAAATGATTTGAAGCTCATAAATGCCGGAAAGATATTAGAAAACAACAAAACTCTTGCAGAATCAAGATCTCCAGTCAGTGAAATCCCGGGAGGCATCATCACTATGCTTGTTGTCGTGCGCCCTCCAATGGCTGATAAAACAGTGGTAAATTGCTCAAAATTTAGATTCATGTTATCTACCATTAGTACGTGTAGATAATCGTTAGTAACTTTGGGGTTCATTGATTTTAACCCCAAGATTGCTAATTTTTGGTAAAGAATATCGTGATATTGGTGCATATAATCTAGATGTGGAATAATGGATGGGTAACAGGCTTCTGATCAAATGTGTATGTTCTGGTCTCTGGCTTGGGTGGACCCCAAACACCCATTCTTTTACAAAAACTATATTAATACAATTATATTCTAATTTTTTGCAAAACTTACTTAGAAGGTTCTCTTTTATGCATAATTTAGTCTCGATAGGCGGATACCTAACGTGCTCCACTCCATGTGGTAATTTGAGGGGGGTTTATGTCGTTTCATGAAGTAGTGATCTATATGGATTAGACAAAGTATACTAATCTATTGATGTTCTTATTGTCTGGTCTTGAGATAATTCATTGTTACTGCATAATTATTGGGAACTTTGTTTCTCATTACTTTAATCATTTGGTGATATCATTTTGTGGGTTCTGTTTAAAATTACTTCATGGTTGCTCATTTTTGGTAGATATGTTGTTAGTCTGATGCACAGTTTAGTCATGATGCTTAACCGATCTACCCTTGTGAGAAATTTAAAGGGTATTTATGTGACTTCACAAAGTAATATTTTTATTGTTTGATCTTTAGACTATTATCTATGCTAATCTTCAGGATTGCTTGCTTTTTTGTAGTTTTTTTTGGTTAAAATTTTTGATGCATGTTTTAGTCCTTATACCTTGCTTGATATACCTTAATAAGTAATCTTGAAGGGCATTTATGCCATTTCATAAAGCAATGATTTTTAGGATCAAACAAAGTATGCTAATCTTTTATGTCTTGATCCTTAAGACTAAGCTCTATGCTAATCAAGATTGCTCACTTTTTGGTGAGTATCTCGAAGGGCCTTCATGTCATTTCACAAAGCAATGATTTTAGGATTAGACAAAAGTATGCTAGTCATTTGAAGTTAAGTTGTTTGATCTTTGGACTATTCCCTATGCTAATCTTTAAGACACTTCACTTTTGGTAAAAGCAGCATTGTGAAATTCTGATTTGTAGTTTAGTTGATACCTATCCTTATCTACTTCTGGTGAGTAATTTTGAGTGGCATATTTGTCATTTTATGAAAGTAATGGTTTTAAGCGAGTAAACCAAAGTATGCTAATCTTCTGATGTTCTTATTGTTAGATCTTAGGACTCTTCTCTACAGTTTTATCATTTCTAAGGAATTTTACATAAAATATTTGAGTATTTGACTCATGCTCCAATCTTTTTAATCATTTAATATTTTCATTTTTTAGATTCAATTATATAGCATAAAAGGTGCAAAATGATGTTGTGGCTTTAATATACTCGACCCAAAGGAAAACCCACAAAGTGTAGATAGAAAGTTGTCACAATAGTATGGAATCTTAGGATACAATTTTGACTTTTGAAGTCAAAGTCATGACTTTTTAGATGCAAAATTTTATTGAAACATGTCAGAAGTTTAGCACCGATGTTTCTCTTTACATTGCCATTATTATAACTAATTCCATAGCCAGAAATTGTTTATTTGACATCAATAGTCAAAGCAATTTCTAAATGGTCAACAGACCAACATGTCTAACAATTTCTTCACTGAATTTGGTACAGAAAAGTTGCAGGATGGCTCCCCCAAAAGAGCAGTTGTTCCTGCACGATCCTGTGAAGTTCTCATACACGGTTTCTCGGATGATGTGACAGACGATGAAAGAATCTTGAACGGGTTATTATCGTTTGAACGTTAGAAATCTGTTTGGACCTTTTTCTCATAATCTAAAATGGAAGAAAAAAAAGAAAGAAAATATGATTTTGTGTTCGTATATGAATCAATATAGAAGCTTTCTAGATCAAAAAGATGTTAAAAAGATATGAATTTTCATATCATCTGTTTTGAGTTTGATTTGATTAATTGGCCATATGTTATATTATGGATCCTGTTTATTATATATGTTTTTGTATTTTGGCTGTTAAGTTTGTGTATTATTACTAAATTAAACACAATAAAATGTAATTCATAATTACAAGTGTGTAATATGATTTATTAGGTAAACAAAACAAGTCAGAGTATGAGATGTACAAGAAAGAGGGATGATAGTAAGGCTTATATCTTAGTGAGTGTGATAAAAAAGCATGGTCGTGTAGGCGTCATGTAGAATGTGGGTGTGGGTGTGATCACGCTCACATTTCACATTTCACTAAACATGTGATGGGTTGGGCAACATGTTTTGCTGCCGTGAGAAAGTGCGTGTGACTTAGATGACAACCACTCAAGATGTGAGAATGGGTGTTGCCCCGTGAATGTGGTCATGAGTCATGACATCCCCCCGGGTAGAGATGGCGGCCACTCATGCTGTGCTAATTGGGCTTCATCCACTCTCGGGGTTTGGAGTATTTCACATGCCCTTAATGAGTGTTTAGAGGCGAAATAAATGGTTTCAAAGTGATAGAGAGCCTCATGTTCATGAGCGCGGTCACACCAAGAAGGCCCATACCTCAGGAGGGCGGTGTACTGTTGGTGGCTGACACATTAGTCACATTCACTTTTTCACGGTACTATAAGAGCATTCACAACCCGTGCCCTATAATCATGTGAGTGTGTTTGGTATATTATATGGAATGATTTTGAGTGGTTGTGAGTGAAGGAGAGAGAAAATGTTATTGTGGATTGGTATATTTGAAGAATCACTGTACAATCCTTATAAATTTTTAATATTTTTGAAAGTGGTTGTGAGTGAAGGAGAGAGAAAAGGTAATGAAAAAGGTATACAAATATATTATTTAATTGAAAGGAGAGAGAAGAAGTAGTGATTTTTAGTGTAATTATATGGATAAAGATAAGGAATGGACTGTGAATGCTCTAATATAGCCTAATAAATTGGAAAAAAAGTCAAAGATGAAACAAGTTTTAATTTTTTTTTTTACTTTTGTTATGACTTAATATAATTATAACTCTCTTCTCTTTTTAACCAAAATATTTGTATACCTTATAAAATAACTTAAAATTTATAATGTCCAGTTGGGGAAAATATCTCATCTTGTGAGCTTATTAACGTACTATATTTCCCAATGGTTTTAAGATTTGACAACCACATGCTATGGAAAAGTAATAAATTCGTTTGATGGATTTGGTGAAGTTTTTTTAGGTGAACAGTGTGTTGTAAAAATCATTAGGCGCTAGTCAAGCGGTGTGATACTGTTGGGTCATTATAAGGCTGGTGCAACCAAAACCACTTCACATAGTTATTTTGGTGCTACATTCAAAAGGCTTCCGAAGCTAAGTATGAGATCTTCCGAAGTCTGAAGAAAGAACTGAAGACAAAGTCTGAAGACTTCCGAAGACAAAGTCTGAAGACTTCCGAAGACAAAGTCTGAAGACTTCCGAAGACAAAGTCTGAAGACTTCCGAAGACAAAGTCTGAAGACTTCCGAAGACAAAGTCTGAAGACTTCCGAAGACAAAGTCTGAAGACTTCCGAAGACAAAGTCTGAAGACTTCCGAAGACAAAGTCTGAAGAAAGAACTGAAGACCAAGTCTCCTTCTGAAGACAAAGAAGACTCCAAGCCTCGGAAGAAGCAGTCTTCCGAAGTATAAGTGGCTTCGGAAGAAGTTATTCTTCTGAAGAAACTTATCCTTCGGAAGACATTGCTATGTCCAGTAGACATAAGTATGGTCTCTGATAGTCCGTTGCAGACATCTGATACAACATTGCCTCTTCCTAAAAGAACCAGGTTGTTGATCATACTTTATTCTACTGTATACCTTTTTATGATAGTACATGTTACCAACTTTAGTTGGTGACAAAAGGTAAGTCAGGGACATGTCCTGACTACCAAATCTCAGGCAAAAAGTCTGAGTTACCTCACCTATAGTCTTGTAGTATAGATGTTTGGTTAGAGGTTTCCAGCTGGTATAAAAGTATATCCGGCTGTAGGTAGTATTATATATATCTTCTCTTTGTAACTCATTAGGTAGAGAGATTGGGTCTAAGAGTCTTGTAATCCTTTGAGTTGAGAAGCAATATATAAAAGTACCTTGAAAATTTACATCCTGTGTTTATTTACTGCTTGCTACTTGTTATATTGTGATCAACTTTTCATAGACTCTTTCTGAGTGTCGTTCAAAGTGAGTTTGAGAGAAAAACCACTTATTGTGTGACCAACATACAATCCTGCAATTGGTATCAGAGCTTCCAGGCTCTTGATTTTGAGATCTTACCATCCAAATCAACCAGTTTTTCACTCCTCACTACAAACCACTCACTCAAATTGCCGCTCTCACTAAGGCTGATATGGAGACCGGTACCATGACCAAGTCCCCACTGATCACCCCTGAAGACTTTGACACATGGTGCACTAGAATGGAAGGTTTCATTTAGTGTCAAGACTTAAGGATGTGGGACTTCATTGTCAATGGTCCTTTCATACCAAGCACTACTTCAGCTACTGGTAATCGCATCATTCCAAAAGATGTTGATGATTACTCAGAAGAAGATAGGAAGAGAATAGAGCTAGATCAAAGGGCTATGACTTCTCTTCAAACTGCTCTTTCAAACTCCATCTACAGAGGCTTCAAGAAGTGCAAGACTGCCAAAGATTTATGGGATGCATTGAAGCTTATGTATGAAGGATCCAAGGAAACCAAAGAGAACAAGAAGGATCTCTTGAAGCAGCAGTTTGATAACTTTACTTCCAAGGCTGGTGAGACCTTGACTCAACAATACTTCAGGTATGTTGAGATAGTAGACACTCTGGTGGATATTGGAGTAACTCTTGAGAATAGAGACATAGTTAGGAAGTTCATGTCTTCCCTTCCTAAACTATGGACACACTATTGTGTTGTGATCAAGAGAACTTCGGACCTTAAGACTCTTTCTCTCACAGAGTTGTATGGTATCCTAAGTGCATTCCAGATGGAGATGAACATGCAGAACTCCTCTGGTCACTCCAATAACCAACTGAGTTCAGCCCTTCATGTGGTTGAAAGGGAAATCACAGAACCACAACATCAGTTGCTGTGCTACCCCGACAACTCACATAGTGGACCCTACATTACTCTACCTGAGACTCCAAAGTCTTAAAAGGCTCAACACAACTCCTTTCGGGATAGTTGTACCTTTGTCTCTGGAAGTGGACACTCTAGTGATTTTCAATACTGCTTTAATGATCTTGAGTGCTTCAGTCCAGATGATGTAGAGTATGTGGACATTGTCCAACAGATGGCTCTTTTAACTTACAGAGTGAAGAAGTTCTTCAAGAGAACTGGAAGGCAATTCCCTCAAAACCCTGTCAACAGCAAGTTTGGGCTTCCAAACAAAACTAACCATCTCATCTTATGTGCAGGGACATCCATTTGACAAGAACAACAATGTCTGGATTATAGATAGTGGATGCTCCAGGCACATGACAGGGAACAGATCTCTCCTTTAACAATTCCAGAACTTTGATGGAGGGCCTGTCCAATTTGGAGGTGAGACCGGAGGATATATTTCAGGCAGAGGAAATATATCCAATGGCAGAATAAACATTGACAAAGTTCACTTTGTCAAACAGTTTGAACACAATCTGTTAAGTGTTTCTCAGTTTTGTGATCAAAAGCATCAAATGCTTTCACAGAACATGAGTGCATTATCCTCAAACCAGGGATGACAATTCCTCCGGAATTGGTGCTTCTTAGATCTCCCAGGAAAGGGGATATGTACAAGCTAGATATGAACAACACTTCTCCTATGGGTGAAGTATTATGCTTTCTTTCCAAGGCTGATAGTGATGAGTCAACACTATGGCATAAACGTATGTGTCATGTAAATTTTAAGACAATGAATAAATTGGCTAAAAATAACTTGGTACATGGTTTCCTAAAAAGGAATTTTTCTGCAAAGATAACTGTGTTACATGCCTGAAAAGGATACAACACAGGACATCTCATAAGTCCAAATGTGTTAACTCTATCACTACTCCATTACACTTATTGCACATGGATCTCTTTGGTCCCATAAGTATAATGAGCATTGGAAGGAAATCATACTGCCTTGTGATTGTTGATGATTTTACAAGATTTACATGGGTATTCTTTTTAAGAAGTAAAGATGAAACTGCTGAAACGTTAAAATCTTTTATTCTTAAAATAGAAAATCAAATTGATCACAAGTTTAAGATCATTAGAAGTGATCAAGGGACTGAGTTTAAGAACTTTGTTCTTGACTCATTCTGTGACTCAAAAGGGATTGCCAGACAATATAGTGCTCCCAGAACTCCTCAACAAACAGTGTTGCTGAGAGGAGGAATAGGACACTTATTGAGGCTGCTCGAACCATGTTAGCTGATTCAAAACTACCTCTAACATTCTGGGCAGAGGCAGTCAGCACTGCATGCTATGTGCAGAACAGGATTCTTGTAGTTAAACCCCATGGAAAAACTGCTTATGAATTATGGAACAAGAGGCCACCGTTCATTGGCTTTCTAAGGTCCTTTGACTGCAGGTGTACCATACTTAACACAAAAGACAACTTAGCAAAGTTTGCTGAGAAGTCGGATGATGCTATCTTTATTGGATACTCTTCTAGCTCCAAAGCTTATAGGGTATACAACATCAAGAATCAACAATTTGAGGAGTCATCCAATATAGTTGTTAATGAGCACACTCCTTGTGTTAGGGGGAATGGACCTGATTATATCTTTGATTTAGAATTGTTTCCAAACTATTCTAAACCATCTTGTAAGAATGTTTCAGCTGGAACAGGTGCTCAAGATGATGCTGATGCTGATCAACTATTTGAGCTACCCAGACCTCTTCCAAATTCTCCAAGAGCTGAAAGACAACAAGCTGATTTGTTCACAAAATCTGATAAAGTTAATCAAAGTTGACTCAAATGAACAATATGCTGATTTGTTCACAAAATCTTTGATGAACAAAGATTTAAGTATCTCATATTAGCTATTGGGATGATAAACATTGATTAACTACCTCTTTTGAAAAACTTTTTAATATGTAATGTCTTGTGTCAATACAATTTAAGCCCTGTTACAAAATATCTTTTTTATATTCCAAGTGTAAATTCCTTCCGAAAAGGAATTAACTCTCGGAAGATATTCTTAAATATCTTCCGAAGCCAAATTCCTCAATGGAAATTTTCTTCTCAGAAGAGTTTTTAGTCTCGGAAGAAGCGATTGATTTTGCATCAGATCTACTTCCGAAGCTCATAAAACTCTTCATTTGGAAAGCAATTCTTACCTTCGGAAGCAATGCCTTGCTTCGGAAGAGAAGATTGCCTTCGGAAGATAATTACCTTCGGAAATGTTTTATATTCGGAAATAGAGATTTTACTGTGTAATGAATATCTTTTGGGCCCCACTCTGTAAAAGGTAAAGATTTTGCTTATGATGGTCAGATTATTTAAAATTATCCCTTGCCGCCATTGTCACTTCACATCCGAAAACCACCATTAACCCCAAACAGTTACCCTATTACCGCCTCTACCATAATTCATCTCATTTAAATAATCCAGACTGTTCAAATTCATCTTCTTTTACCAATTTACTGCCCTTACTATTCCCTTCACTGCCAAACCTGAAATTTCACCCAAATTCAAGCTTACTTTCTCTACAATGGCGCTAAACCCTCAGCACAACCAGGTCGCATTACTTGATTCGTCAAGAGACGCCGACTTCAACCAAATCATCGCCTTTCTTACTGAGTCAACCTACTTCACAGCGCTTACTGTTAACCCCACCCTTTACTCCAACCACATGACTGAATTCTAGAGTAACGGTCAAGCTGAAGTCCTAAATGGGGTTCGCATCCTGAGAACCAGCATTTGTGGACAGGAGTTGATCATAACTGAATAACTCATCAGGGAGCATCTAGAGCTCAATGATGATGGGGCTCCTACTGAGTTTCCCAAAGAAGACTTGGATAGCACCTACATCCTCATGGGATATGGTGGGGATGTGAGCAGGTCAACCGTCTACAAGTTCAACTTCTCCTATCATTGGAAGTTCCTGCTGCACATCATTCTGCACTGCCTATCCAACAAGTCTGGGGGATGGGATCAAATCCCATATGAACTAGGATGCCTAGTTCACGGGTTGGTGAGAGGTCTGCACTTCAACTACTCACGGTTTGTGTTGACCAACCTAATCGGAAATCTTATAAGGGATACATTCTTCATGTATCCCCGCTATATTCAACACATAATCAACTGCGAGTTGGAACAGAGCAAGATTGTCTGTGCAGCTGCTCTACCTGTTCCTCAAATGCGGCCTACCATCTTCAAAACATTGAAGAAGGTATCCATCAACTTTACTGGACAGTACACTCCATTACCTCCAGAGATGATTGAGCGCATAGCTCCTAGTAACATCTCTGTTAACCCCACAGGTGATGAACCCACACCAGTAACCTCCACCACAAATATCCCCATACCTTCTCCACCCATCAAAATTACATATCAGAGACACCCCAAACGAACCCTTGTTCAATCTACTCTGATTGAACAAGCTCCTCCAGTTCAAACCAAAAGGGCTAGAGTGGAATCATGGGCTCCCACTCAGTCCGAGGTCACACCATCCTTCTCCTTTGACCTCAATTTGGGTTTTGAGCCTCCTCAGTCTCAAACCCAAGAGCCCAAACCTCAAGCCTTTAGCCCACAGGGTGAGTCTTTACACTCCCCTGTGCAGCCAACAAGGGACAACCCCACCAGAGGCTCAATGCCTGTAGACATTGATCTAGGTCCCGGGTCAGTAGGTTTAACCTCTTTATCTTTCACTGACCTGTTACTCCGAACTGATGAAGAGATAACATCTCTCCATGACCATGAAGTTGATCTACAACACCCTCTTAAAGATCAACAGAGCCAAGAGAGATCCCTTATCTCTAGCCCCCATCAGCAGCCAACTACTGAGGTGAGTCCCACTGATATGGAGGGGACTCATGTAGGCTCAGCTGCCACTACTCAGACTCTCTCATTGAGCTCTCAGGACAGTGGTAACATCAATCAGACTGAGTCTACGACAACTTTGCCCATTGACATCTCTGAAAGAGATGAATTTGAGCAAAGGTATCCAGGGTGCCAAGAAGCCACATCTGGTGGTGAGACTGAACATACTAGGTATGTTATCTCATCTCCCCGTGATTCTTCACATGAAAATGAGGGAAGTATGAAACTCACACTTCAGTACTTGCTCTCTAAGGTCTCAAACCTGGAATCTCAGGTGAGGATCTTAGAGACAAGGACAGCCACTCAGCAACTTGAGATTAACAATCTCAAGGCTCAACTAGCTGAGAAACAGATGGAGAGGTCTGTTAGGCATGTACCTATTCAGGCCTTATTGACTTCTTACTCTAGCTCATCTAGCTCTCAAGATGATGCTAACAAAAAGGGAGAGAAAGATCAGAGACAAACATCTGGGGAACCACTGATCCAGTCTTCTACTTCCCAACTCATCACCCTACCTGAGTCATTTCAATCAACTCTAAAGATTGACTCACAAATGCTTCAAGATCTCTACAGACTTTTCACAAAGTTTGTATTGAGATCCTCCTTAGAACAGCCCAGCCCCGACACCACACTCATATACTTTGGGGCTGAGGAGCTTCAAAGACTGACTGCACCTTCTACCACTGAGGAAGAAGTTGGTCAACCTAAGGTCCACATGGAACCTGAGATTAACTTCAAAGGGGAAATGAGGACTGATGGCCCAGCAACTGAAACAGTTGGGACAGAACTTGCATCAGCCTCTTCTTCCGAAGCTTAGGCTGAAACTTCCGAAGCTAAAGTTGAAACTTCGGAAGAACAAGATAAGTCTTCCGAAGCTGAGATGGAAGCTGCGGAAGGTTTGTTCCAAATGTCCGAGGAACTGATCATCACAGATGTTATTGTTGAAATAGCATCGGAGATGAGCAGGGAGGACACTTCTGATCTACCTCCATCCCAAACACCAGCTGATCCTCTCTCTCAATCCGAACCCTCTATCCAAGAACCACCACAGACAAGTTCTGCTAAAGACAAATGCAAAAAGAAAATGACTGTGGCAGAGCTTCAGGAGGAGTAAAGGATTGAGAAGCTCATGAAGAAAGGTAGGTTTCCTGCTGAGAAGCTGCTAGCTGCTAGTTCTAAGGCAGCTACAGCCAATCAGGAGGAAATCAACACCAAGAAAAGGACAACACTCATTGATCAGCTCATCAACCTAGGAGCTGCCAATGAGGAAGTACTCCTGCTACCACTAGAGGAGTTGGTGATTTTGGAGAGGACAACCAGGCTAAGGCAAGAAGAAGAAGCCAGGTTAGCCTTGGAAAGAGAAGAAAAAGAACAAAGGAAAGCAGCCCTGCAGCTGAGAGAGGCTAGGATTAAATTCCTGTTCTCAAGAGGCTTCAGTCTTCCTAAACTGTCTCCACATGATGATGATATGATCCTGCTGCTCCACAACAAAGAGCAGGATCAAATGGAGAAGGAAAGGAAGAAAGCTATAAGGGAGAAGATGAAGGAGAAGAAGCGGAGGGAGGAGGTAGAGAGGGTCACTGCCACCAAGAAGCTTAGTGATAAAGCCTGGATGAAAGACTATCTCCGGGCTCATGGCTTCTCTGGTAGGCAGGTGGGACCCATGTCCGAAAGGACACTTCAACGGATTGTTAGCGAAATAAAAGCTGACATCCGTATGAGGAAGAGAAAGGAGATGTATAGGAGAGGACATGGAATGATCTTCACCCCAGCCACTCAACCACAGCCAACCACTCAACCACAACCCATACCAGAAGAACCAATCCCATTTCCCATCAAAACCGAACCCTCAGTTGAAACCTACACCCCTGAACCTACAACTCTACCCAAACCTACCTCATCACCTCAACCACCTAAACTTCCTATCCTTAAACCTAAAACACAACCTAGAACCACTAAACCTAAACCTACCCAACAGAAACCAAGATCATCCCCTCAGCCTTCTAAACATCTCTCTCTTGAGGAAATAAAGGAGATCAAGACAAGGCTCACCAACTGCACTACTATGAGCAGCATCTCCTGTGAGGGAGACCTTATCAACATCACCTATGTTGATAACTCTTCAAGCTCCCTCGCTCTAGGTCAATTTTTTGAGTTGCCTAGAAGTACTTTAGGCCAGGCTGTAAGACTTCTCGGTCTCAACTCTGATACTCTGAATGCTGAAGAAAAGAGACTAAGAAGGAAACTGGCGACTCTACTGGATACAAGGAAGGAGGACAGGATTCCTAGTCAGTCTTCTGGACCTAGGAAAGTTATAATCCAGTGGAGGTTCGATGAACCTTCTCACAACTTTGTTGTGGAAAGGGAGAATGGTGAAACCAACCGGCTTAATGCCACTTCTCTATTGCATCTCAGCAGATTTGACATTGCTGAGCTTGCAGAGAAGCCATTCTCCAACCCCTCCAACTCAGAGACTGCAGCTATCATCAGAAATTATCTCAGCAGTCTTCATCTAGCCGAGCTAACTGCAAAAGCCAAGATTGAAGAAGAGTTGAAGTTGAAAAGACAGGAAGACAAGGAAAGACCCACCACTAAAGGCGCAACATTTCTACAGATTATGGAGGGTCCGGAATTGGAACCTATAGTTAGATGGGAATATGACTATAGTTCCCATCAACTAACTCTTTTCAGAGGGCCACAACAAAGGGTACACATAATCCAAGGTGACAGACTGGATGTTCTGTCTACCAAGGATTTGTACAAACTTCTCAGCACCACATCAGGGAAGAACAAGGACACAGATAAATATCTACTCTCCTTGGTGCTGAAAGTTTTGAGAAGAAGAGAGAAGTGAAGTTTTGGTAGCATCAGCCTAGGGGGAGTCTATTGGGTCATTATAAGGCCGGTGCAACCAAAACCACTTCACATAGTCATTTTGGTGCTACATTCAAAAGGCTTTCGAAGCTAAGTATGAGATCTTTCGAAGTTTGAAGAAAGAACTTAAGATAAAGTCTGAAGACTTCTGAAGACAAAGTCTGAAGACTTCCGAAGACAAAGTCTGAAGACTTCTGAAGACAAAATCTGAAGAAAGAACTGAAGACAAAGTCTGAAGACTTCCGAAGACAAAGTCTGAAGACTTCCGAAGACAAAGTCTGAAGACTTCCGAAGACAAAGTCTGAAGAAAGAACTGAAGACCAAGTCTCCTTCCGAAGACAAAGAAGACTCTAAGCCTCGGAAGAAGCAGTCTTCCGAAGTATAAGTAGCTTCGGAAGAAGTTATTCTTCCGAAGAAACTTATCCTTCGGAAGACATTGCTATGTCCAGTAGACATAAGTATGGTCTCTGACAGTCCGCTGCAAACCTCTGATACAGCGTGGCCTCTTCCTAAAAGAACCATGTTGTTGACCATACTTTATTCAACTGTATACCTTTTTATGATAGTACATGTTACCAACTTTAGTTGGTGACAAAAGGTAAGTCAGGGACATGTCCTGACTACCAAATCTCAGGCAAAAAGTCTGAGTTACCTCACCTATAGTCTTGTAGTATAGATGTTTGGTTAGAGGTTTCCAGCTGGTATAAAAGTATATCCGGCTATAGGTAGTATTATATATATCTTCGCTTTGTAACTCATTAGGTAGAGAGATTGGGTCTAAGAGTCTTGTAATCTTTTGAGTTGAGAAGCAATATATAAAAGTACCTTGAAAATTTACATCCTGTGTTTATTTACTGCTTGCTACTTGTTATATTGTGATCAACTCTTCATAGACTCTTTCTGAGTGTCGTTCAAAGTGAGTTTGAGAGAAAAAACACTTGTTGAGTGACCAACATACGATCCTGCAGATACTAACAAACGATTAATCGAGAGTAATTAGGATTAATCGGATCAATTTTTATATATAATTTTCAGTTTATATATAAATACACACATTTTCATATATAAATTTCATAAAAAAGTTCAGTTATATATATAAATACACATATTTGGCTGGAATTTTCAAGTTTAAGCCATAATTTACAATTTTTGGCTGGAGTTTTTGAAATTCGTCGGTAAGAGCCGGAACCCTATCGGAATTTCACCGGAATCACAGATTTTTGGCTGATTAAGAGCGCCTAGGTTCGATTTCGACCTATGTTGACCGCCTAGCGATTAATTGGCCGATTAGCAAAAAATTACTAGGTGAATGTCCGATTTCCGATTAATCGACGATTAATCCAGATTTTTGCAACACTGGGTAAACATGTTAGCATTCTATTTCCCAATCGTTTACTCAAACCCTTTGGAACGACTCATGCTCGTACAGATATTCTTTCTTTTAAGAAATTGTGGATATGTGTTCACATTATATAGATATATACGTGTTATTTTATATATTAGGTCATTGTCGGTTCAAATTTTCATCTTGCTTTAGGGACAGTTGTAGACACAATATAATTCAGAGTTAACTTATTATTTTTGTATCTCTTGTTATTATAGATTGGTTGATGTGCCTCTTGTCACCATTATTGCTTTAGTGTTTTAAGCCATTAAGTTTCTTGTTGTTTAAGTTTTATGGTATTTTTCTTATTTTTTAAGATTTTGTTTGTATATATAAACTACACATGTGTAAGCCATGTACAGGACATATTATCCACACCCAACCTACACATATGTATGTGAAGGTTGAAAGTTTAAAGACATGAAAAGGTTTAGTATGATTGCTTTTATGTACACAAACATATGCAAATTTATATAAGTATGAAATTTAAAACTATGAACCATTGCTAAAATATTGAAACAATCTAGGTCTGTTAATTTTGTTCTTTCAATACTTATTTTTCTGTAATAAACGTCACCTTATATATGTATATATATAATTAACCATTACAGTGTTTTATAATTTAACAAATTATTTTCACAAAAATAAAATTTGCTAATATTTTGCTTTAGAAATGATACACACCATTTAAAATAAAATTAAACATAAAATAAGTTTATTATTTGTATATATTAAAATAATATCAACTTTAAAGGAACATTCTGATCGTAAGATATTTTTACTGTACTTAAAATGTTAATGTTCAATTTCTACATGGTGCAAATGTATGTGGTTAATGTTAGGTGGAGTGGATGCGAGGTAAGGATGGTACCTAGAGGGTATATCGCTCCAACCCCTTAGGTACGGAAAAAAGGGTTTCATAGATTATGCATGCCGACATGGGGAGAAACATATAAAAGAAAATGAGAGAGCGAGAAAAATATTGCTCAAAAGAAATCGAAGGGGATGCATAAACATCATTCTGACGTGACGGACACTGAATCGATAACCATCATCCTAGTAGAAGAGCAGAAACCACCATGCCTAACCTTATATAGTTATATGTTAATAAGACAAAAAACCCAACTATAGTTGGTAGATTAGAAGAGGTTATATGGAAATATGTAGTAGTTTGTAGACATATAAGAGAAAAATAAAATTCTAAAAACATTCATCACCAACCTACAAAAACATATCATTTTCACCCAAATCCCCAAAAACTCTATTTCTCTTCATCACCCTCTTCACTCTCGATATTCGATAATAATATTCTCTTCTCTATCAAAACCCTAATTTGAGCTCATAAAAATGGAGCTATTATCATCTCCATCTCTCAGTTCATACAGTTCCTTCATATGCAGACAATCGACCTCAACTTCCAAACAATATTCTCCCTCTTTCATCAGAATCTCAAACCGAAGAACTCAGGGTAAGTTCCAATCGCCTTTCATTGATGATTTTGGTGACTGAAAGTCGAATGAGATGAAATGAATTCGTTCGAATTTGTTGTACGGTTGTTTTGCGTTTGTGTGTGAGAAGTTTAAAGTTGATGCTGGTGGTGATTATGATGCCAAAAACCAAAATTGAAACATGTAATTCTCGATCAGTAGAGTACTAGAGTATGAATTTTGCCAAAATAACATTTGCAGGAGTAGACAGTATTAGACAATTGAGGCATATTTAGTATCCTGACCTAGTAGCTTAGGTACTCTATTCAGAAAGATTATTGTCTGACATCATAGGCGAAGGTGCAAGGCGCACTCAAGGCGCAAAGGGTTAGCACTTTTTTAAACGAGACACATATTTAGGTGTTCTAGACATATTTAGAGCTTTTTTGGGATAGTTTAGACTGTTTTAGGTTATTACAGGCTTTTTATGGCTAGTGTTATTGTTCCAGACCTGTCCAGACAATTTTTGGCTGGAACCTTGCTTGAAAATGCGCCTGAGCGCTTGCGAATGGGGATTTTGAAGTGAGTCGATAAGGCTGCTCTGGGCTGCGAGGCCAAGGCCTAGCTTGAAAATGCGCCTAAGCGCTTGACAACAGAGTATCACACTACTATTACATCAACAACAACAAGCCATACAGGGGGGTTTGGATGTGTGTTTGGATTGTTTATTTAAACAGCTTAATTTAAGTGACTTGTGTTTTCTTAAAGCAGATAAAGAGTTTTTGCGTGTGTGGGTTAATAAGCTATTTGAGATTGTTTTTTCAATAAAATTTGCTTATCTCAAACAAATTGTTCTTGTTGAGAAATAGGTTGTTTTCAATAAATTGATTTTTCGTTGAAAAGCATAAGCATGAGTGTGGACAGTAGCGTAACAGACTCGTTTTTTAAGCACCATGCGGCATTCTCGGGGTGCCTACGGACCAGCTTTTTAATCCCGCTTATGATTAGGGTTCACTAGTTTTGTCGCACGTTGGACTCTGGCCTGGACTCCTTACTAGTGAGGTGACCATAAGTGTAAGCACTTCTTGCATCCAAACCCAAACATCCTTAATCGTTAGGCACTCCCAAAGGATATGCAGGAGTGACCAGGAACCCAAGCAATTAATCAAGTTTCAGAGCACATACGACCTTTAAACATTTGGCCCAACACAATAAGTTGTTTAAACATGCAATCACAAACTCCCCCTTAAAATCAACATTGCTTAAAAGTGATATGATTTTGGTTTTTATAATTGTATAGGGCCAAAGTAACCTGAGTTGGAGTAGTGGGTATGAAACTGCCATAAAAAAATGATTGTGCATAAGAGGATTCTGTTTTTCGTGAATGTTTTGTAGATGTGTTTGGAGTGTATCTCTTCAAAAAATGATCACAGCTTTAAAAATATTTGCAGGTCGTAAGTTGACTTCAGAAAGATTACAACCATCAAATTTTACAGCTGAAGCTTTTGTTGGTGACACAACTGCTGTACCAAACAATTCTACTACAGATCATGAGTCAATAAATGAACAAACTTACCCTGGAGCTAACTTTGAAAATTGTGATGATTCGGGTGACCCTAAAATGTACAAAATTTGTGACAAATTGATTGATGTTTTCATGGTCGACAAACCTAATCCTATTGATTGGAGAAGATTATTAGCTTTTAGCAAGGAATGGGATAATATTCGACCGCATTTCTTTAAAAGATGTCAATATCGGGCAGATGAAGAGAATGAACCTGGAATGAAACACAAGCTACTAAGGCTTGGAAGAAAGTTGAAAGAGGTAGTTGGATTTAGTTAAATTTATTGCTTGCTAATGGTTCTTAATCCACTTATTTAGTAAATAAACTTAAATTACTCATCTTTCAAGTCATGAAACCTTGTAAATTTTCCATTTTTGGTTTTGCCACAAAATTATGAAGTTTTGCAACTTTTGAAAGGATAAATTGCATGTAAAAGGAACGAAAATTCAGTTAATTTCTGATTTAGGGAATTTGCTTTGAAAATCAACATTAAGGGCCTATCCTGTAAGTTTATAACAAATAAAGGACTCAGTTATGTGGCTAAGGGTTAGTAACTTTCCTTACTTGTTAAACTTGTAACATGTGTCCTTAAATGTTGATTTGAAAGATTGAAAGTATGTTCCTCCATGTGTAACTTGCCTGATATACACACACTCAAATCTAGTGGTTACATAAAAAAGTGTCCTTTGTGCAGGTAGATGAAGATGTCCAAAGACATAATGAACTTCTACAAGTTGTCAAAAATGCCCCTTCTGAAATTGGTGATATTGTTGCTAGGCGACGTAAAGATTTCACAAAAGAATTCTTTATGCATCTTCACACAGTTGCAGAGTCTTATCATGATAACGAGGTTGAACAAAATGGTAAGAGTTGATTCATAGTATCTCTTCTAAATCCTTTTATGCTAATTATTATGGTCTCATTACTTTCAGGTTATTATAAATTATAAATTTTTTCCAGTTTCCGTATTCTCATTCTAAATAAACACAAAAGTATAAATGTGCATATATATTCATGCCAATGCTTGACCCATTCAGTTAATTTAATATACCAATCAGTAAAGGTGGCACATCCGTTCCATTAACCTATCAACGGTTTGATTTGTCTTTTTTTAAATCTCTAAAAGGTCAAACGGCTCAAGCTAAAAGATTTAATAAAAAAAGAGAACTGTTTGAATGAAAGTCATCTGAATTGTATTCAAATGCATAAAACTTCTAAATTGCTTTATTAAAACTAAGTTGGAGTATGTTGTGTAATATATTTTTTGTAACCATATTTAACGCATTAACTACTTATAAAATTAGAAAAAAAAGGAAAAAAGTGTTTGCAGTCTGACCCAATCCATTCTGCTCTGTACTAAATGGTACGTGTTCGGCTCAACCTGTTTTTATCTGCTACCTAATCCATCCATCCTGCTACATCTACCTCTCCGTCATGACATAGTAAGGAATCTTGTGGGACATTTGTAAGGAAAGGAAATATAAAATATATATTAGGATTCTGCAAAAAGGATATTGTTGCATTTATATTGACACAAAGGGAGCTGTGTTCTAAAAAGGGCACAGCAAGGTGGCATCAGGTGAGTGCCAATGCAAGCTGTAGAGGGGGCGAGCGCTTTTTTTTTGCGCTCCATAGTGAGGTGCTCCTCTGCTCATCATGTAGCTTCCTCCTCTTCATGTTCATGTATGTTAGTACTTCTAGTGATGTCCAACTTCCAACTTCGTTCCTCTCTCTTCCTACTCTGTTCAACCTTTCATCTTTCTCTTTCTCTTTCTCCGCTATATGCAAGCTTTTTTTCTACTGGGGAAGCCTAGAAAGAATTATTGCAGTGTTACCAGGCTGTGAAAAATATGTCTATGAAAAAGCTTCTTATGTTCGTATATAGAGCTTATGTGGCTGTACTTGTAACAAGAAATAAAAAACAATAGTACGTGCCTTTTATGATTTTACATAATGTTTGTATAGCTGTACATAGAGATAAGAAAGGCAAGTCATTTTTTTTGTATGGTTTTACAATTTACATAGAGCATTTATATTTGTACAGGAAGATAAGAAAGGTCACGCTTTATGGTTGTTTATAGAGCTTGTGTAGTTGTACATAGAGATAAGAGGGTAGGCCATGCTTTTTATGGTTATGCTTGTTTGGTGTTAGTTCTGGTATGGTGGTATATATGTTGAAGTAGCTAGGATAGACATCATCACATTATTAAATTATAAACAAGCACGCATGGCATACACGATGCATGGGCCTTGTCTTGGAGCGCCTTGTGCTTTTTACAACACAGAGAGGGATAACATGAATACATGATGAAAGTTGTGACGTCTGTGTCTGTCTTGTTAAAATTTTAAATTTTGTTATTTGGTAACAATCTTGCTAACACATGCAAATCTTTTTATTTTATATGGCTAGCAATTGCGAAAATCGGCAACACATGCTTGGCTGCTGTACAGGCGTATGATACTGCAACGGAAAGCATTGAAGCAATTAATGCTGCAGAATTAAAGTTTCAAGATATTATCAATTCTCCTTCCGTTGATGCTGCTTGTAAGAAAATTGATAATTTGGCTGCAAAGAATCAATTAGATTCAGCACTGGTTTTGATGATCACTAAAGCCTGGTCAGCTGCAAAGGAGACAGATATGATGAAAGATGAGGTAAATATATTTAAAGTTTATAAACTATGAGTGGATTATGATTTAAAATGTACTTCAGCCGAGTGTTGTTCACTGTTCAGTTGCTCATATAGTTATACATATCCAGTCATTGGAATTTGATGAAAAAAGATGTTGACCATTTGGTCAACGCTTGAATATTAACGAACTACATCGATGTTTTATAAATTTCGGATTAATTTGATGAATTTTTTCATGTTATGTGGCTAATTACAGGTAAAAGATATATTATATCATTTGTACACGACAGCAAGAGGCAATCTTCAAAGGCTTATGCCGAAAGAGGTTCGGATTGTTAAATATCTTCTTACCATTGAAGATCCTGAAAGGTTGCTATCTGCACTAAATGACGCTTTTACCCCTGGCGAGGAGCTTGAAGGAAAGGATTTCGATAACTTGTATACGTATGTAGTCCATCACATTTCTTTATCAAATTCGATTACAAATTCAGTAACAATGTGATATGGTTTTGCAGGACACCGGAGAAGCTGCATACGTGGATCAAGGCAGTGGTGAATGCTTACCATTTTAGCAGAGAAGGAACACTGATAAAGGAAGCTCGGGATCTTATGAACCCTAAAATCATCCAAAAAATGGAAGAAATCGAGAAGGTAATTCGAGATAAGTTCATGTAAACATTTATCAATGTTGAAGTCTGGTTTTCTTATTAATCCACCATATGCGCGACACACCAGCAATCTGCATGACACGGCTGCTTATGTATAGCGACTAACGATTGATGCAGAATCAAGAAACTAGTTTATGTCGCGTTTGTATAAGGATTAAATATTTTAGGACACATGACGCAGTACAACAATTTCAGATCATCGAACAAATGATATATGCGTAGTTCTTAGTAAGCTGGAACTTGAAGATGAATTCATTATTTGTAATTATTACTGTTCTATTTAAATAATAAAAACATATTTAAATGCTGGGTTGAACAAATCTAACATTGAGTTTATATATATTTAGATTAACGAGAATTCTTACCCGCGCGTTGCAGCAAGACTGTACGGTTGTTATATGATGTCATTGATGTTTTTTGCTCGGTATCAATTGCATTTTTCATGATACCAGTATGTCACCGTTAAGTGATATAAGATACAATAGCATGTTACTGTCACATGATATAAGATACAATAGCATGCACGATATAAGATACAATAGCCACTTAATATAATATACAATACCCAAAGAGATACTCTGTTTTGAGTACAATAATTATACAACTGTACTGACTTTGTTCAATCGTCTTATATCGCTTATATCATCACATTACCATCAGCAGGTTATGTCTTAATTAACGAAATAAAACCTACCGTAAAAAATAAAATTAATACGTGTCAGCAAGTTATGTTGAAACACTAAAAGTCCGAGGGTCTGAGTTGTAAAATAAAAATGTCTAAATTGTAAATATGAGGTGGTAGAAAGTTTTGATTTTGTATTTTAAGATGTATGGAAAGATGGAGAAACTAAAATGTGACAGTTGAAGAGTACGTTTTGTCATAAACATATAAAATAAGAACCTTTTTTACTAAGTTAAGCAAATGAGAGAGGAAAAAAAAAAAAAAAGAACTCACAGAGAGTTGAACCTGAGACGCCAGGACATATTTCTTAAAAGCTAGAGGTTAAAAACCACAACACCAAAATCAAACTTGTGTTCAAGCTTTTGTTACACTACTTGTATATAATAGTTGGTTTATTAAAAAAGTAATAAAACCTTTTAAGAGTTAGTATAATGATTAAATATGTAATATGAGTCTACTCAAAAATTAGTTAAAATATCATATTTATCGATTTCATTATAAGTAAATAACTCAAGATATAACCATTAAACTTTTATTTTCTAAAACATTAAAATTTCATATATGTCTACATTTTATGAGTTAAGTTTAATTTTGCTCTCTGAGTTTGAAGAAAAATAATCATTTTTCTTCAAAAGATTAAAAATATCAATTTATCTCCAAAGATTTTATAAATTATTTCAATTTCAATCCAAAAGTATTCTCAATCTTTCAACTTGAATTCAAAATAGTGAAATTTTTAGATTGAAATTGAAACAACTTATAAAACTTTTGGAGACAAATTGATGTTTTTAATATTTTGAAGGAAAATAATTACTTCTGTCAAACTTTAAGAAATAAAATTAAAATTAACTCACATTTAATCCTAAAAGTGTTTATTTACCTATCTAGAATACTTTTCTTAATATATATGTATTTACCCTTCTTTCAATACTTTTCTTAAAACTATATATTTACCCTTCTTTTTTCTAACTTCATTTGTCATATTAAAAAAGTAAATATAGGAGGGACTAGAAAATAAAAACAAAATTCATCCATCGAAACATGAATTATAATCAATTTTTAAAATCATTGATTCATCCATCTTCTAAACTTACTTTTAAATCTATCTTGATGTCCATAATAAAACTAGAACCCGATCGAGAAGCCAACACCTTTTACCATGCAACCTAATACAAACACTCAAATAAAATGACCAAAAGTTCATAAATTAAATAACCAGAACCTTAAATTCAGTTTTCAATGGATCAAACCACAACATTTAAGCAAAAGTAAGTACAAATTCTTGGAAACTCATAAATGAAACGATAAATGTTAATTTGAACAAAGCTAAAAGCAAGATGAATATTAACTGATGATATCCTTTGGTTTCTTTACATGTGCTTTCTTCCCTACTATTTTTCCTGTGATACTCAAAACTAGAATTTCGAACATACATGATATTTTAAATTTGTGTTTGGTGCAGACGCGCACAAACACATAGATAAAGAAAGGTTATGAAACTAAATAGTTTTTCTTTGCGAAGTGTAAAAAATACTCTAGATAAACTAGTTTTTAAGATAAAGAGTAAATTACCATTTGCATCCCTGACATTTGCCCATTTTAATCACTTGCATCCCTGCAGTTTCAAAATTACCATCCATTCCCTAACGTTTCATTTTTATTTCCATTTGAGTCCAACACACTAACGTCGTTAGATTTTTCCGTTAATTTTTATAAAATGACAAAAATACTCTTGTAATTTCAGGGATGCAAACGGTAATTTACTCTTAAATAAAAACCCTTATTATCTTCTCTCTCTCTCTATCTCTTCTTTCTTCACTATATATCCATCAAATTAACCCAAATCCCCCACTAATTCAATAAAATCAAACCACAACGTCGTTAGATTTCAGGGCTGCGGTGGTGGTGGTGATGGGGGGTTGCGGTTGTGGTGGTGATTGGAGGTCGCGATGGTGGTGATGGGGTTCGCGATGGTGGTGATGGGGGGCTGCGGTGGTGGTGGTGATGGGGGGCTGCGGTGGTGGTGGTGATGGGGGGTTGCGGTTGTGGTGGTGATTGGAGGTCGCTATGGTGGTGTTGGGGTTCGCGATGGTGGTGATGGGGGGCTGCGGTGGTGGTGGTGATGGGGGGCTGCGGTGGTGGTGGTAATGGGGGGTTGCGGTTGTGGTGGTGATTGGAGGTCGCTGTGGTGGTGTTGATGGGGGGTTGCGGTGGTGGTGAAGGGGGGTCGCGGTGGTCGTCGGATCCACAACGTCGATTTGCATCACCATTTAAAGAATCGAAGATCTCACCCTATTCCGGCGAGCCACCGCCGGTGAATCACACGCTAACAGACCCAAATCGCGCATCGGATCCACCAATTCGAAGCCCAAAATCACATTCCTCTTCCTCACGAACACCGATTTGCACTTTTCCCCTTTGTGGGAACGATTCTTGAACACCGATTTGCATCGATTTGCACCGATTTGCACTTTTCCCCTGCTGCGGTAGTGGTGAGGGGCAGTGGTGGTGTGGGTTGATCTGATGGTTTGCTATGGTGGTGGTGAGGAGGAGGTTGTGGTGGTGATGGGTGGTGGTGGTGTTTATGGTGGTGGGTGATGAAGACATGAGAGAGAGAGAGAGAGTGTGTGTGTGTGTGTGTGTGTGTGTGTTTTGTGGAGTCAGAGAAGAAGAAGATGACGTGGGTATTTTTAAGGGCAATTCAGTCTTTTTAATAATAATTTTAACTGGAAAACTAACAGTGTTAAGTCATCTGGACTCAAATGAAAATAAAAATAAAACGAAAAGATTCAAATGGGAACAAAAATACGTTAGGGGGTATATGAGGATTTTTAAACTGTAGGGATGCAAATGGTCAAAATCATCAAACCTCAGGTATGCAAATGGTAATTTACTCTAAGATAAATGAAATCTTACACAAATGAGCAAAACTAAATTCAGAATAACCTAAAAACACTATGAAACAAGTAACTAAAAGAGCTTAAACTGACAAAAGTTACAATCTCAAAGATCCTATCCACAAAACTTAGTTCCAATAAATGTTCTAATTTAACAACTATATTAATACAACAAATTAATTTCCCATCAAAGTCCAGTTAATTTGCTAACTTTGCATCCATGAAGCTTGAATCAATTAGATGGAACATGATAGTATCTGCCTCTGCAAGTACACCTATAAACAACTGGACATGATTCAGTCATGGAACACTTGAAACTTATCATCACTCTCCTACAAGGTGAACATGGTCCGCACGCGTGTGAACAATCGGGTATGCTTGATCCTGTCGGGTACAGATCCATTCCAAGCTCTACGCGCTCTCCTCCCTACAAATTCCACGTATGTTATATGATTGTTCGTTACAAAATCAAGATTTCAACTTAATCATATGAAAACCCCAAATCGAACAGGAAAACAAACCTTAGGACGTTGTTCTTGCTTTGGGGATCCATTATGACCACCTTTTCCTTGATAAGTAACTAGAATACAAAATAAATTTTATATAATTAATATAAATATAATGAAATCTTTATCATGCATTTTTAAGGAAATGATGCAAATTTTTGTTATAGCAACTAGTGAAGTCAAAAGAAATAAAAAATCAAAAATTATTTTGCTCTTACAATGATGAGGATGGAGGCTTTCACCATAGTTAAGTAGCAAGAACACAATACTCACAAGAAGTAAGATGTGGGAATATATGTTCTTCATCATGTTGTGTAAAGTATGTGGCTTTCTTTTAGGTTTTTACAAGACAAACTTAGAGTGTGTGTGTGTGTGTGTGAAGTGGGAAGTTGTTTGTGGTCAAAAGCAAGAGACTGAGCAGAAGTTAAAAGATTGAGAGGGGTTGGAGAATTAGGAGGCATGCACATCAATATATATGCACACATGCAACAAGTGAAATAGTAAATAGTGTGCTTATAATTAATGCAAGGGTTACATTTGATGCACTTCACATGATTCTTGGCCACACGTATCCTCTTTTAAATTTGTTTTCTGTTTGAAGCTTTCAAAATTTGCCAAATTTTGAACCCAAAAGTATGGCAAAGATTTTGAATTTATGAACAATAAATATTGGCAGAAAATGTCATTTTGGTCCTTACAAGTTGGGTCTGCTTATTTATGAACTTCATATCCTATAGAACTGACGTATCGGCTAGCAAAAAAGGTCCTAAACGTATTAAACCCAAGCTCGTCTCGTTTAGTTTAGAATAACTTGAGTTTAGCTCATTCCTATCCTATGTTTAATACTTGAAAGCTTAACTCATGGCAAGTTAATAAAAATCTTAACTCGGTCTCGACCTTTTATTTTTTTTATTTATTTTTATGCATTATAATCCTTTTCCTATATACATTTGCAACTATAGTTTGTACGCACACACTAATGGATTATGATCACGTGTTTTGGTGACCTGGTTTGATATGTGTATTAAAAATAAGTACGTCGTAAATAATATATAAACACATCATAATGATATATTCGACATATCGTGAAACATTATATTCCAAGTTATAAAATGAAAACATATATGCATCTCACTACTACAGAAACAGATATTCCTACGGATTTTTTGATACGGAAAATATCCGTAACAAATTTGTTAAGGAGTAGCTACAGATTTGCTGTGAACATATTTTGCTATGATTTACATACAGATAAATCGTAGCAAGTTGTTGGCGCATTACAACTATTTTTCTATATACTAGAAATAAGAAGAGTAAGTTATATATTTCATCATTTCAGTTTAAAATAAATTTTATTTTTCGTCCTTAAACGAAAAATATAATAATTTTTTTTTTCGTGTCTTATTTTGTCAAGTTATTTTTATTATTGTCCTTTAAGCTTACCTCAAAATTAAAAGAATACGTCCTTTATTTAAGTGAAAAGTACTTAAACTATGACAAAATACAAAAATAAAGTATGTTTTTTGATGTTTTCTTTAATTTAAGAACGAAAAATAAAATTTACTTTCAACACAAAGGTCGTAATTTACTCAATTAATTTGGTATATTAAAATAGTTTTAATTATACAAAAGGTAAACTTGTGTGTTACAACATATGTTCCCTCATGACGATTATGGAAATGATGAAAAAAGGTTAATTTCTTTCATTGTATTTAGTTTGATCGTCATCCGAAGCTGGAGAAACACAAAAGATAGCAGCAGCACAGCAACAACAAAATATGAACTTATAACAATTATTATATTGTATAAATATAGGTGAAATGGTTCTTTTTTTTTTTGAACGGCCAACGAATAATTTTTAAGCCCGGTCACCTGGGTAAATCTATTGGCGAAAGGCCACCCACGCCCGCGAACACAGACAACGCTGGTGACCCGGCTCGCCCACCATTCCAAGGGAAACCCGCCACCCAAAGGCCCGCTGTGGTAAAACCCTTGACCCACTTGAAGCATATTGCACCTAGTGAGACTCCAACCCATGACCTCCATTTTAAAAAAATCATAGGATACCTTCTTCTAAACCAATTGATCTAGAACTCATTGCCAGGTGAAATGGTTCTAAATTTGTCATTCTATTGACCTGTGAAAGGTAATAAAGTATTTTACATTTTCAATGTGGTGTTGGGATCTAGAAAACTAGTTGATGATGATAAAATAATAAAATAATATTTATCTACGGATACATAAAACAATAATAATTATTAGAGTAAATTACACGAATCGTCCCTAAGATTTACTTAAATTTTACATTTAGTTCCTGAGATTGAAAAATTACAGGTTTAATCCTAAGGTTTGAAAAGACGTAAAATGTTTAGTCCATGGGTCAAATGGTCGTTAATTTACTCCGTTAAGAGCTGTAAAATGATCATTTTACCCTGTTTCTTCCTCATTCAACCCATCTCAGTCACCACTACCACACACCGCCACTACCTCCACCATCACCCCATGTCGATTCAACTCACTTGTACCTCAAATTCGACTCGCTCCTCCTTCGAGTCGACCGAGTCATCTCCGCCGTTGACTCCGACGACGAAGGCGATGGATCCTCCGTCATCACCTTCATAAAATCGGCCGAGAAGTTCATTCATGAGCTGATTGCAGCTTCTGCGATGTGATGGAGGTGGTGGCGGAGTGGTAATGGTGATTGAGATGGGGTTAAATGAGAAAGAAGAAGGGCAAAATAGTTATTTTATAGCTATTTAACAATAAACTAATGGCCTTTTGACCCAGGGACGAAACGTGTTACGTTTTTTGAAACCTTACAACTAAACCTGTAATTTTTCAATACCAAAGACGAAATGTGAAATTTGAGCAAACTTTAAATACGATCCATGTAATGATTATATTATACGCATAAATGAAGTTTTAAATATTTTTGTTGTTAGAGTTTATGACACTAACTGATTGGTGAAAGGGAGTTTAAAGCTTGTCATATACTGGTGCAAAAATCGGTTTTTTTTCCTTGAACCAGTTCGGCTCTGAACCGGACCGGTTTCAGTACAAAAAATTTCAGACCGGTTTTGATCAAGAACCGGGGTCGGGTCCGGAACTGGTTTTGGGTGGAAAAACCCAAGCCGGTTGGAACCGGTCCGGCTCGGTTCCAAACCGGGCCGGGTCCAAACCCGGTTTTAGAAAACCATTTTATTAATTTTAATAAATAGTATTTAAATTATATAATTTAATTAAAAGTAGATTAATTGATACAACTACAAATATATTTTTATTGAGTGTTTTTTTAAATTACATTGAAAATAAACTTAAAACTAAACACTTATATATTTGCGAATACATTAAAAATTATTGCGAAAAACTAAACATTTAAAATTACATTAAAAATAAACATTAAAAATGGCATTAAAAATACACAAAACAAAACAAAAGAAATGTTGGACCAAAAGAACCAATGAGCCAAGATCAGGAAAACCTCTAAGTCCCACATGTCATTACAACAACTGCTGAAGACTCCCATCAGCTGTTCTGACAAAGTCAAGAATCAAAGTCTGAAGATCAAAGATCTGAAGTACAACAGCTGAAGAATCTAAAGTGCTGAAGACAAGTACTGAAGTCTGAAGTACTGAAACATACAAGTACTAAAGACTTCAAGTACTGAAGACAAGTACTGAAGATCAAAGTGAAGAACTGAAGAACTGAAGATCATCTACTGATGCACAAAGTCTGAAGACAAAGACTGAAGATAACAGCTGATGACATCTACTGAAGTCATCAGCTGATACATCATCTGAAGCTAAGTCTGAAGAACCAAGTGCTGAAGATTCAGAGTTTGTCACAACAGCTGAAAGAGTCTTCTTCAGTTGTTGTGATGGTTTTTCATTTCAGTAGTTTTATATTTAGTTTCAGTAATTTGTACAACAGCTGAAGAGCTTGTTCTTCAGCTGTTATAGTTCAGTAGTTATAAACGACTGAAGAGTTTGTTCTTCAGTCGTTGTAGGCTTTTCAGTAGTTTCCTTTTCAGTACTTGTAATAGGTAGAACACTTTTGTAAGAAGATGTCAGCTGTTGACATCTTCAGTAGTTTTATGTTCTATCAGTTGTAAGTTTAATAATCGGTAGATGTCACTGTCAAGTGACAGCATCACCCATACTTTTGCCGCCTATAAAAGGATGGTGAACCATGCTGTATTAAGTGCCGAAACATGCTGAGTAATAGAAAATCTACTTTTTCGCAGAACTTTTCTCTCTCTCTATTTTTGTACTTTTACATGCAAAATATCTTGTGTTCTTGCTTTAAGTGCTAATTTCGTGCTAAATCCACTGCAAAAACAATCTGATTGATCAAACTAGAGGCTGAGATCCTGTCAAATGGTAGCAGAGCAGGTTAATCATTGATCGATTTCACTATTGATCATTTGAAACTGCTCTTTTGATCTCTACGTTTGATCGAATTAGCAATTTGCAAGAATTAGACATAGAGAGTGAGTTTCTGCTGTTTCCGGCCAAAATCTTGAGGTTCTCTGGTGGTTTTAGAGCTACATTTGTTTTGCTTAAACTTGTTTTTGACTAAAACCTGAGATGACGACACTAACTAACGATCCTCATAACACTGGTTCCTCAACCAAGCCTCCGATGCTTGTGAGGAACGAGTATAACATATGGCAAAGACGTATGCTTCACCACTTGTCTGTCAACAGTGCTGGTTGTTGGAAGTCAGTGGTGCATGGACCATACAAGCCTATGGTGAGCGTCCCTGAATCTAATGAACAGGTTCCGAAGAAACCTGAACAATATTCGGACGAAGATCTAAAGCTGTTCGAAATTGATGCTAGAGCCCATGGAATTTTAGCCATGGCGATTCCTAACGAGATTTACTCAGGGCTCCTGCATCATGAGACTGCTCATGACCTATGGGTTGCTCTAAAGGAACAATTTGAAGGAACTGATTCGGTCTTAGTAAACAATAGGGAAATCCTCGGCCAACAATATGAGACATTCTCTCATAGGAAGGGTGAGACTCTGACCCAGCAGTTTGAGCGGTTCTCTTGTTTGATTTCTGAGCTAAAGATGGTCAAACAAGAGTACTCCAACAGCCAGATGAAAAACAGGTTCCTCAGATCACTGCCTGAGAGATGGGACACTTATACCATTGTCCTACGCTCCAGTGCAAATCTGGATACTCTATCTCTCACCCAACTTCATGGGAAACTGGTCACATTTGAGAGAGAGATAGAGCAAAAGAGGAAGCTGTCCACCTCTGGAAAGCTCGCTGATGACTTTGTTCAAGGAAATGCTGCCTTGATAAGTCAGGAGTCAGAATATGCTGCATCAGAAAGTTCTTATGATGAGCATATTGATTTCTCTACCAACTCAGAACAAGCTTTTGTTGGTGTTAGTAGTTCAGGAGGTAGTGGTGATAACTTGTGTTTTCTGATGGAGGACTTGAAGGGCATTCCAGATGATGATCTGGAAGAGATGGATATTTTGAACCAAATGGCAATGATAAATATCCGATCTCAGAAGTTCTACAAGAGAACTGGTAGGAAATTCCCTGGACTCTCTGGCAAAACCAAAATTGGTTTTGACAAGAGCAAGTTGAGGTGTCACAAGTGCCAAAGGCTTGGACACTTTGCTAGAGAGTGTAGATCATCTGGATCTAACTCCTCTGCACCCTTTGTGACTTTTCCCAGCAATAGCTCACAGCACAGAGGGCAACACTCCTCCATTTCTGGCCATCCATCACAAGCACAAGCACCACCTGCTTATTTTGTGCCTCAGGGTCATATTCCATATCCTTACCCCTGTTACTATGTGCCTCAGTCTAGTCAAACTCAAGCACCCTCGGCTCAACCACCTCATGCTCTTCCTGAGCCTCAATCTTCCCAATCTCATCATCACACACAACCTCAACAACACAGCTTCTTCACCCCAAGTGTTGTTGACTGGAGTAGTCTACGAGATGATCTATCTGGTCAGGAACAACTACTCCAAGATGCTGGTCAACATGGTGGTGATCATCCTTTTAGAAATCTTGCTCTGATGGCCCTTGATTCTGCTGAAGGGTCATCATCCAATGCCTCATCGCAGGTATCCACTGAGGCTAAAGCCAAGCTTTGTTCTGAATCATGCATAGTAGCATTTGCTTCTATTAGAGAAGCAAATGTAGCTTTAATAGATAAAAATCTTGAGCTTGAGCACACTATTTCCAAAAGAAAAGCTAATTTTGAGGTTGTTCTAAAAGAGAAAAATGATAAGATTTACAAGCTTAAATGTCAAATCAAAGATGATAAAGCTAGGGAAGATGTACTTCTAGAGAAGTACAGAGACCTCAAGGAAACTCTTGCAACCACCCAAGTTGAGTGTGATCGATGGGTGCAATCATACAAGGGTTTTGAAATGCTTCTTAGTAAGCAATCAGCTTCCAATGTGAAGTTTGGCATTGGTTATAATCACACTGCTCCTCCTACAGATTTCACTTCAAGAGCAGAAGTTGAATCTGATGGGGAGAGCAATAACCAATCCTTTTCATCATGTGACCTACTATCTTCTGATTCAGCATCATCAGAGATAGAAGTTAGCATTAACTCATGCCAAAACCAATCAGCTGATGCTATAACAGCTGATGGTTCAAATGCTGACTGTCACATGACCAAAAGGCTGATCAACTCAGGTGTTGTCACTAGAAGTACTGAAGGTACTGGAGAGCAAGTGACAACATCTGAAGTTCAAACCTCAACTACTGTTAGCACTAAAGAGAAGAAAACTAACAGTAGGAAAGGTTTGAAGACAGCTAAAGAGGATGCCAGGAAAGCAGGCACTAGGAAGAAAACTGCTAGTACTGATAGCAAACAGCTGAAGAACAAGTCTTCAGCAGTTTCATCCTCTTCAGCTGATGATCAACATAAGATAAAGAAGAAGCCATGTGAGATATGTGGCTTGTTCAATCATCTTACTGATGATTACTGGTACAAAAGGGGTTCTAAACTCAAACAGAAGGAGAAAATCAATGAGGACATCAATAAAATGAAGAATGAGTTTAAAACCAAGTTTGTACTAGCAACATCCAAGCCTGAAATCCCTAAGCCCAAAGCTAAATCTAAAAAGAAGGTAGGGGTTACTCAGGCAACAGCTGAGGTTGCTCAGAAAAAGATGGTACAACATAGGAATCCATCATCAGCAAACTCCAATATGTCTGAAGAGCTGAAAGCTTTATCACAGAATCAGACACAGCTGGTGATGATGGTTCAGCAACTAATGGGAAGAGTCAACCATTTAGATGCTCCAGTGTTGAAACCACAGAAAAGGAAGTCCAAGCCAAAGGATTCCTCTTCTGCATCATCTTCTTCACCTCAGGCTGTCACACATAGCACACCTGTTAGTGCTGCACCTGCAGCTGAGAACAGACCCAAAACCAAACAGGTTTGGGTCTCTAAGACTAACTAACATGTGGTTATGTTTGCAGGGTTCTTCAACATGCCAAAGAAGCATCTGGTATGTAGACAGTGGAGGATTTATGCACATGACAGGAAGCAGCTCCCTTCTTAATGACTACTCTCAAGGAAAGAAGGGATTTGTCTCCTTTGGCAATGATGCAAAGGGTTACATCATCGGAAAAGGCTTTGTTTCCAATGGGGAAATAAGGTTTGATGATGTTAACCATGTGGAGAATCTCAAGTACAACCTCTTGAGTGTCAGTCAAATGTGTGACAAAGGCCATGTTGCCCTTTTCACAAGCCAGAACTGTCGAATTCTGTCATCCAAAGTTCTGAGTTTGATTGACAAGGTGTTGGATGAACACACTCTCCTGAAGGCCAACAGGACAGGAAGAGTGTATGCCTTAGATCTTTCCAAAAAGATAGATCTAAAAGGCCATCCTTGCCTATTCTCCAAGGCCTCTCCTCAAGAGTCTACACTATGGCATAGAAGGCTGGGTCATGTTAATTTCAAGAACATGAATCAGCTGATAAGCCATGGTTTAGTAAGAGGATTGCCTCTGAAGGAGTTCAAGTGTGAAGATGACTGCACTGCTTGCTTGAAAGGAAAACAACATAAAGTTTCATTCCCTTCAATAGAAGAACCAAAGTCCACTGCCTGCTTGCAGCTCCTGCACATGGATCTCTTTGGTCCTGTCAGAGTGATGAGCATGGCAAAGAAGAAATACTGCCTGGTAATTGTGGATGATTATTCCAGGTTTGTATGGACTTTCTTCTTGCACTCCAAGGATGAAGCAGCCAAGACTATCATGAACTTTGTGTTATTTGTAGAAAAGCAGTATTCCCTGCAGGTCAAGTGTGTGAGGAGTGACAATGGAACAGAGTTTAGAAACCACACACTTGATGACTTCTACCTGTCCAAGGGAATTAAAAGGCAGTTCAGTATTCCTAGAACTCCTGAGCAGAATGGAGTGGTGGAGAGAAAGAACAGGACTCTCATTGAAGTTGCAAGGTCAATGTTGGCTGACTCAGGGTTGCCACTGACCTTTTGAGCTGAAGCTATCAATACAGCTTGCTATGTACATAATAGAGCTTTAGTGAATAAGAGGTTGATGAAGACTCCTTATGAAGTTCTTCATCATTTGGCTCCTCTGATTTCATTCTTTAGAGCCTTTGGGTGTCCATGTTTCATTCTCAACACTAGCAACCCACTCCAGAAGTTTGCTAGTAAGGTGGATGCAGGGTATTTTGTTGGTTATTCATCAACTTGCAAGGCATATAGAGTCTTCAACTGTAGAACAAAGATAGTTGAAGAAACTCTGCATGTTAAGTTCAATGAATCTCCAAAGGACAAGATTCCACAAAACCCTGTGGAGTTGTTTGATCTGGACATACTGCAATATGTTCCTTATCAACCTCCAGCTGTTGAGACTGTCAACAGATCTCCACCTGGTGGTACTGATGATGATGTAGTCAGTACTCACCTCTTCAGGTTTAGTGACAACCTGCCTGAGTCCACTGAACCTGATGCTCCTGTAGCCTCAGCAGCTCCATCCACTACAAATGCTGATGAGATTTCTACTTGCTCTACTTCGTTTGAGCTGCCATCTTCTACATAGTTTCAGGAATCTCCATCACCTGCTGATGGGTCTACAAACACTTGCACAGATATTATAGTCTATCAAGAGCTCAAGAATCACCCCACATCTCAAATCATTGGTGATATTAATGCTGGAGTTTCAACCAGGAATCAATTGTCCAACTTCTGCTTCTATGCTCTCTTCATCAGTCAGCAAGAGCCCAAGAACTATCATGTTGCTTTAAGAGACAATGGATGGGTGGAAGCTATGCAGCTTGAGCTTCTTCAGTTCAAGAAACAGCAAGTGTGGGAGCTTGTTCCATTACCCAAAGGTAAGTGTGCTATAGGCACCAAGTGGGTATTTAGGAACAAAACAGATGAGAAGGGCCAAATTGTCAAGAACAAGGCCAGGCTGGTTGTTCAAGGGTTTGCACAAGAGGAAGGCATCGATTATGATGAGACCTTTGCCCCTGTGGCCAGACTGGAAGCAATCAGACTATTCTTAGCTTATGCTGCCTTTCACAGTCTTAAGGTTTATCAAATGGATGTCAAAAGTGCCTTCTTATATGGAAAAATAAAAGAAGAAGTTTATGTGTGTCAATCACCAGGCTTTGAGGACAATAAACATCCTGATTGGGTGTACAAGCTTGATAAGGCTCTTTATGGGCTGAAGCAAGCTCCTAGAGCTTGGTATGAGACACTATCAACTTTTCTTTTAGAAAATAAGTTCACTAGAGGCACCATTGATAAAACCTTATTCATCAAGACTGTGGGACAACATAAGCTCCTTGTTCAAATTTATGTAGATGACATCATCTTTGCATCCTCTGATCCAAAGTTGTGTGATGAATTTACAAAGCTCATGAAGCTAAGGTTTGAAATGAGTGCTATGGGAGAATTACAGTTCTTTCTAGGTTTGCAAATCAAACAACAGGATGATGGAATCTTCATCCATCAGTCCAAATATACCAAAGACTTGTTGAATAAGTTTGACTTACAAACCTGTAAGCCCTGTTCTACTCCCATGAGCAGCATCACACAACTAGATGTAGATCAGAAAGGTAAAACGGTTGATAAAACCCTTTACAGATGTATGATTGGGTCCTTGATGTACCTTATAGCTTCTAGGCCAGACATCATGTTTGCAACATGTGCTTGTGCTAGATTTCAGGCTGCACCTAAAGAATCCCATTTGATTGCAGTCAAAAGGATCTTTAGATATCTGCAAGGTACCCAATCACTAGGTCTTTGGTATTCAACTGGGCATTCTTGCAAATTAGTTGCTTTCTCTGATAGTGACTATGCAGGATGCAAAGTCACCAGAAAATCCACTTCTGGTGGTTGCCAATTCCTAGGCAATTGTTTAGTTTCTTGGCAGAGTAAGAAACAAACATCAATTGCTACATCCACTGCTGAAGCTGAGTACATTGCTGCTGCAAGTTGTACCTCTCAGATACTCTGGCTTCAGAACCAACTTCTGGATTATGGCATTACTGAGACTAAGACTCCATTACTAATGGATAGTGCTTCAGCTCTTTGTATTGTTAAAAATCCAGTCCAGCACTCTAGGACCAAATATATAGAGATCAAACATCATTTTATCAGGGATTGCTATGAAAAAGGTCTGATTGATCCTAAGTTTGTGCCTAGTGCTGATGAGCTTGCAGACATTTTTACTAAGCCTTTAGATAGTGCTACATTCCAAAATTTGATACTAAGGCTTGGTATGCTGCAGCTAGAATAATTTGACCAATGCTGATGCTCTTACTTCACAACTACTGATGAGCAAAGGTCAAATATAAGTATTGACGAGTCATTTAGTCTTCAGCTCCTTCACAACTACTGAAGACTAAAATGCTTTCAAGTACTGATGTACATCATTTGTTGAAAACAACTGATGTAGTGAGGTGGATTACAACTACTGATGTATGATTTTCGAACAAATAAGTACTGAAGAACAAATTTTGCTCACAAGTACTGATGTGTAATCTTACACAAGTACTGAAGACAAAATTTGTTCACCAGCTCTGAAGAGTATTTCATCAGCACTTGTGAACATCTGATCACAAGAGCTGAAGGCATAAATATTCACAAGAGCTGAAGGGTCAATGAAACATCTGAAAATCAGCCAAAGAGCTGATGAGTAAGTGTAGAGGCTAGCATGAAACAACTGATTTGACGGAAACAGCTGATGAGTAATTTCTCATCAGCTGATACCAACAGCTGCTGTTTCATACCCAAACAACTGAAGGACAAAACCATGTCTTCAGTAGTTTCACAACTACTGATGACTAATACCAAGTCCTCAGTTGTTTACAACAACTGAAACAATACCATGTCTTCAATAGTTCACAACTACTGATATCAGTAGTTTACAACTACTGAAGACTAACACCAAGTCTTCAGTTGTTACAACGTCTGAAGATGAAAACTAGGTCTTCAGTAGTTTATAACTACTGAAGACTGACAACAAGTCTTCAGCTGTTTACAACATCTGAAGGACAAAACCAAGGTTTCAGTAGTTTCAACTACTGAAGACTAACACCAAGTCCTCAGATGTTATAACCACTGAAGGTTAAAACCACGTCATCAGTAGTTTCAACAACTGATAACTAACACCAAAACCTTCAGTAGTTTTCTTTCAGCCTTTGCCCTATCCTATAAATACCCAACCTTCAGAGCATTTACTCTTCACTTGACCTAACTTTTCAAAACCTCTGAACTTCCCATACACCATTAATGGCGACCATGCAACTCAAACCTCGACACAACTGTGTCGCTCATCTCACCAAATCGCCATTATGGCCAAAATTTCACAATGCCGGCGATCTTATGAACGACTCACCTTACCAAACGGCATTTCTTTTGAACCCCACCATCTACACCGACTCCCTGACGGAGTTCTGGACAAATATCACCGTCCAAACCGGAGAGCAAGATGGCGAGGTCTCTCTTCGGTCCTCCGTCAACAACCACCCAGTGGTTATCACTCCAGCTACTTTGCGCCAAACCCTAAAGCTGGAGGATGCCACCTACCCAACCTCTTACCCCAAAGGCGCCCTCGATCTATCCTTCACATCCAATGACTATCAGGGTGACCTCTCCGCCTCCACCTTGTTGAAGAAACACTTCCCAGACTCTCAACGTCTAATTTTTCACATGATGAATGTGTGTCTGGCCCCCAAAACATCTTCATGGGACCAGATGTCAACAAGGTGGCAACAGGTATTATATTCTATCTTTGAGAAACAACCACTAAACTTAACTGAAATTATATTTTTGGAACTCAAAGACATGGCTGCTAAACCTATTTTAAACCGATGGATTTTATATCCTAGGTTAATTATGGCCATGATAGTAGACCAGCTTCAAGCTGAGGGACTTGTTGGCACTGGGGTCCCTGCCATGGCTGTTCTAGCCGAGGTATACTCTAGGCACAACACCGACCAATCCCTAAAACAGGCTGGCCAGCTGCGAAAACCCACGCAGCAGGAACCCACAGCCTCCACCTCCAAATCCAAAGTCCCCACCAAACCAAAAACCAAAAAGAAGCCCAGCAAGGCTACTCAGGGAAATGAGTCCCCTGAGGATGCCCCTACAACACAAATGCAGGATGTGGCTGCTGGTTCGATTCTCCCAGCAGCTACCACGACTCCACCCACCACAACCGCACAGGCTTCCTCTCAACAGGAGCCTGATGCAACCACTTCTGGGGCAGCCACAATTCTGGGGTCTATCTCACTTGAGAAGACTGTCATTGAAATGCACAGTCCTCCCCATGTGCACTTTGCTTCAAGCCCATCACCCACTGAAACCGCCCCACAAAGCCCTACCTTAACAATCGCCCAAGTGCTGACCCACCTGAGCACTCCACCCTCTCCCCAGAAACCAATTACAACTGGGGAGACTCCAACCGAAGAGGGGGTGGACATAAGTGCCGGTGGGAGCCCACAGCACAGAGAATCACATGTCCAATATCCCAGTGTGGCTAGGAAGATAGGACATTCTGGTGAGGCTGCCACTTCCTCTGCATCAGCATCTGAGCAGGGTGAAGCTGGTAACATCATTAAGGCCTCATCAGAGGCAACTGCCGATGATGGATCCAATCCGGAGGCTGAAAGTCCCCAGTACCAATACCAAGGGGCACATGCTACTGCTGAGCCACACTCAGAGCATGTACATCCTAACATAGTCAGGAGGTCAGGTGATTCAGTTCACACTGATGATGACCTGAGCTTCTTCTTTGATGTAGTCGCTCAAAACACTATCTTAGAAGATGAGATAAGCAGACTCAAAGAGCTGCTTGCTCAAATGACTCAAGATAGAAGTCCATCTGCCACCACTGACCCACAGATGGCACCTTCACCCGAAGGTCTCATAAACACTGAGCCACTCCCACAAACTCGGCCACCTACCCCTGCTTCTGGCACTAGCTCTCAGGGCCAGAACCCCCCTGAGCAGCTAGATGCTATCCTCCAGAAATCCCTGCCTCTCATCACACCTATAATAACAGATATTATCATAAAAACCATTGATGAGAGGCTTCCCACTCACATCCAACCCATGGTGGAGGTTGCCATTGCTAAGGCGCTTGCTGATAGTCAAACCCCAACCAATGCACCCAAAAAGGGGGAGACATCAGTGCAAGCTAAGAGGAAGTAGGGAGAGGAGGAGTTAGAAGTAGAAAGATAGGAGGTAGTTGAGAGGGAGAAGGCTGAGGAGAGTGTTAGGGTGAAGGAGAAAGGGAAGAAGGTGAGGGAGGAGAGTGAGCATATTGAAGTGGCTGAAATCCAAAAGGATTTTAGTGTCACTTATCAAAAGAAAAAGGGAGAGAAGGAAGGAGAGAAGACTGACTCTGATCTAGCAGCCCTTGTCAAGGAGGCTGATGCTGAACAAAGCAGATCAATGGACTCTGTCATTGATCAGCTGTTCAGGCAAGGCTTTGACAAGGACACTGCCATGCTAGATCAGGAGATCAGAAATATGGAGAGAAAAGAGATTGAGTACCGATGGTCTACTTATAGCCAAGAGGACAAAAAGAGACTCGAGGCTATGAGTAGATTCATTTCAAAGTATCTGGGCAGGCCAGTCCTTGATGTCAAAGCATGGACCAGGGACAGAATCTTGGCTATAGCCACCAAGATCTGTTCAGCTGGTGATTTCACTAAAGGACTGGTTGCTGAGGCCCTCTCAGAAGCCGGTGCTGGGAACAGGACACTGCTAGCAAAACAGACCAAACCATCTCTTATCTCTAAATTGCTAGCAGTGCCTGCCAACATTCCCACACCAACCACCCAAACACAACCCACAAAACCAACCCCTTCACCATCAAAACCCGCAGCCAATGATCCACCATTGAAGAAGAAGAGAAGGGTGTTGAGGCTGCAAGAAGAAGAAGAGACGGGTGTTGAGGCTGCAAGAAGAAGAAGAAGAGGAGGATGAGGAGGATAGACTGCCCCTTTCAGCAGTCATCTCTCTACCCAAAGCCAAACCTCAAACCATCACTCCCATCTCACAGATGGACACTGTGAGGGTAAAATTAGAAGAAGAGGAGTAGCAAAGACTACACGATGAGGAAATGCTAAAAAGCATTGACAAATCATATGCTGCTTCTACTTCTATCATGAATATGAAGAAAGAGGCTCTGAGACTCTTTACTCTTAAGCAAACCTTTCAATATGATAAGGAAAGAGTGAGGACTTGGCCTGATCCTAGGGTGGCTCACAGGATAGTCCAAAAGGATATGTCTGTGAGATACAAGAGCCAACTTAAGAGAGTTGTAGATGAAGTGATCTCTGTGACTCTTGTAGTAACACCCTGGGAAATAGTAGAGGAGTTCGAGAAAGCCTATAGAGCTAAGCAGCCACCCCAAAAATTGTTAGACAATAGGGTGGTGAGGAAGGGCTTAGTCTATAAGAGGCTTGAGAACTTCCATAGGGATGAGCTCAACCTGTTGTTAGAAGGAAGACACCCAGATAAATTTGCATATAGGCAAATCACAACAGTTGAGCTCAAAAATGGAAAACAGGCCAACTATGTCTCAGAGCTGTACGGCCGGGAGGGGTTATTCGAAGGTGCGACTGAAGACTTAACCAAAGAAGAGCAGATGATATTTGTTCAAGCCTACACCCGAGAATCCTACCGGCTCGTACGAGGGAGGTAGATCTCATGGATGGGACAACAGCTCTGTGCCCAATTCCCCAAAACAGAGATCCCATCCATACTCAGCCAATCAAATCTTAGAGACTACCTCTCAGGCCAGTGCTTATCAGGGTCAACTTCTGATCTGATCCAGAAGAAAATAGACCAATCTTTATGCCAACAATAAGTGGGACAACAAATAATTAGAGGTTTTGGCTGCATTGGTTCAGGGGGAGTTTGTTGGACCAAAAGAACCAATGAGCCAAGATCAGGAAAACCTCTAAGTCCACATGTCATTACAACAACTGTTGAAGACTCCCATCAGCTGTTCTGACAAAGTCAAGAATCAAAGTCTGAAGATCAAAGATCTGAAGTACAACAGCTGAAGAATCTAAAGTGCTGAAGACAAGTACTGAAGTCTGAAGTACTGAAACATACAAGTACTTCAGACTTCAGTACTTGTCTTCAGCACTTTAGATTCTTCAGCTGTTGTACTTCAGATCTTTGATCTTCAGACTTGATTCTTGACTTTGTCAGAACAGCTGATGGGAGTCTTCAGCAGTTGTTGTAATGACATGTGGGACTTAGAGGTTTTCCTGATCTTGGCTTATTGGTTCTTTTGGTCCAACAAACTCCCCCTAAACCAATGCAGCCAAAACCTCTAATTATTTGTTGTCCCACTTATTATTGGCATAAAGATTGGTCTATTTTCTTCTGGATCAGATCAGAAGTTGACCCTGATAAGCACTGACCTGAGAGGTAGTCTCTAAGATTTGATTGGTTGAGTATGGATGGGAGCTCTGTTTTGGGGAATTGGACACAGAGCTGTTGTCCCATCCATGAGATCTACCTCCCTCGTACGAGCCGGTAGGATTCTCGGGTGTAGGTTTGAACAAATATCATCTGCTCTTCTTTGGTTAAGTCTTCAGCCGCACCTTTGAATAACCCCTCCCGGCCGTACAGCTCTGAGACATACTTGGCCTGTTTTCCATTTTTGAGCTCAACTGTTGTGATTTGCCTATATGCAAATTCATCTGGGTGTCTTCCTTCTAATAACAGGTTGAGCTCATCCCTATGGAAGTTCTCAAGCCTCTTATAGACTAAGCCCTTCCTCACCACCTATTGTCTAACAATTTTTGGGGTGGCTGCTTAGCTCTATAGGCTTTCTCGAACTCCTCTACTATTTCCCAGGGTGTTACTACAAGAGCCACAGAGATCACTTCATCTACAACTCTCTTAAGTTGGCTCTTGTATCTCACAGGCATATCCTTTTGGACTATCCTGTGAGCCACCTAGGATCAGGCCAAGTCCTCACTCTTTCCTTATCATATTGAAAGGTTTGCTTAAGAGTGAAGAGTCTCAGAGCCTCCTTCTTCATATTCATGATAGAAGTAGAAGCAGTATATGATTTGTCAATGCTTTTCAGCATTTCCTCATCGTGTAGTCTTTGCTGCTCCTCTTCTTCTAATTTTACCCTCACAGTGTCCATCTGTGAGGTGGGAGTGATGGTTTGAGGTTTGGCTTTGGGTAGAAAGATGACTACTGAAAGGGGCAGTCTATCCTCCTCATCCTCCTCTTCTTCTTCTTCTTGCAGCCTCAACACCCTTCTCTTCTTCTTCAAGGGTGGATCATTGGCTGCGGGTTTTGATGGTGAAGGGGTTGGTTTTGTGGGTTGTATTTGGGTGGTTGGTGTGGGAATGTTGGCAGGCACTGCTAGCAATTTAGAGATAAGAGATGGTTTGGTCTGTTTTGCTAGCAGTGTCCTGTTCCCAGCACCGGCTTCTGAGAGGGCCTCAGCAACCAGTCCTTTAGTGAAATCACCAGCTGAACAGATCTTGGTGGCTATAGCCAAGATTCTGTCCCTGGTCCATGCTTTGACATCAAGGACTGGCCTACCCAGATACTTCGAAATGAATCTACTCATAGCCTCGAGTCTCTTTTTGTCCTCTTGGCTATAAGTAGACCATCGGTACTCAATCTCTTTTCTCTCCATATTTCTGATCTCCTGATCTAGCATGGCAGTGTCCTTGTCAAAGCCTTGCCTGAACAGCTGATCAATGACAGAGTCCATTGATCTGCTTTGTTCAGCATCAGCCTCCTTGACAAGGGCTGCTAGATCAGAGTCAACCCCCTCTCCTTCCTTCTCTCCCCTTTTCTTTTGATAAGTGACACTGAAATCCTTTTGGATTTCAGCCACTTCAATATGCTCACTCTCCTCCCTCACTTTCCTCTTCCCTTTCTCCTTCACCCTAACACTTTCCTCAGCCTTCTACAAGTTTTTTTAATTTAACCGTCTTCGTCTCTTTGTGTGCCAATGCTTTGAGACAAACCATAAGCGAGTTCTTCGTCGGAGAGCGGTGACGATCATCGGTTTGTACTTATTGTTCGTGCATTTCTTCTTCAATGGTATTTCTTCTTCTTCATGTTGCGGATACAAGTTTTTTTAATTTAACCGTCTTCGTCTCTTTGTGTGCCAATGGTTTGAGACAAACCATAAGCGAGTTCTTCGTCGGAGAGCGGTGACGATCATCCGGTTTGTACTTATTGTTCGTGTATTTCTTCTTCAATTGGTATTTCTTCTTCTTTATTTGGCCGTATCTAAGTGGTCTTTTAAACAAATACACATCTCTACCGCTATTAGCGTTAGCCTTGTTTTTTATCGATAAAACCCTCCCACTAACAAAAAATGCAGACTCCGAAGCTACCGTGGAAGCTTGGACGGTTAGTAAATCACGGGCCATAGCGGCTAGGATTGAAAATTATGATTCCTTTCCTTTCCACCATGTCAGAATATCAAACGATAGAAATTCGTCGAGAGACATAGTAGATAAAAAATCGGTTCCGGTATACCTCACGAGCTTGCTACTTGGGGTGTTACCCCTTTACCGTTTACCGTTTTCATTTCTCAAAGTATCATATAAATTAAGTATCGGGTCTCTACTTGATCTCGACGAACTCGATTTCATTATGGTCAATGACCGGTGGATGTTTGATGTCATACCATATTTTTCAAGATAAACATTAAATATTTTTTTAAGATACTCATTAAATTATTGTTTTGTATTAACCGCAAAAAAAGGATATTGTTCATGTAAATCTAAATTACAAGTTATCTCATGAATTAAAGTTTTCACCCCCGAAACATTTAAGCACGAGTCTAATGCGGTGGAACGCGTAAAAACAAGGGTAGTTCGGTGGAATATTTTTAAAATTTTTCTTTCATCGGCGCCACCATTGCTGAAAACATGTCGTTTCTTTCTTCAAATTCACTTAATTTATGTATCATTAGATACACTTGATTAAGTGTTAGACAACTTGTGGGATAATAAACCTCAATAATTTTATAGTTATGTTTTTAAAAACCTCTATAAATTGAGTTATTTTTTGAATACATTCCTAACCCTCTAACGGAAACGGAACAACCCGACCCACATCGCAAGACCATCATGAAAAATATGAAGTGTTTCTTTTTGTCGCAAAGCACTATTAAACATTTTCCAAGTTGAATTCCAACTAGTCAGGACATCCCAATTTGATCCTGAACAAATGGAATTCGTATCGTGGCACATTTTTCTAAAATTAACATATCTTTTTTTACTAGTTTTAAAAATGTCATGTAACATTATTTGAAAGACGTTTTGAAATTTTCAACTTCAAGAACGTCAAGATTATCTTGCACAACTAAATTAATAATATGTGTAACACATTTTGAATGAAAAAATATGCGTTCACAAACCGGTTCATATTTTAGCTTTAATTTATCAACAGCAGATGTGTTATCTGATGCGTTATCAAATGACATTAAGAAAATTTTATTTTCTAATTTATATGTTTTGATTACAAAATCTAAAATTTGAAATAGATTATCACCGGTATGCGGACATCCAAATAATTCAAACGTAATCGTACGTTTCATCATTTGCCACGAACTTTAATCTATCCAATGGGCGATGACGCAAATGTACGATTCCAGTAAACCGTGTGGGGCGGACCAAACGTCTGTAATTAAGTTCACATCGGTTTGTAAATTTTCAAATAAAACCTTTAAATCATTTTTTACTTGTTTCCAAAGTTTTAAATAATCAAGTCTAATGTCACACCCTCAAAATCCACGTGCGGAGTTTTACCGCGAGGCGTGTGAACAAACCAGGATCACAGTCAATAGTTACTCGGAACGACTCTATATGCTACGTTTAACGTAAACCCAAACAGAGTTTAAACTTTAAAAGACATGCGGAAGCGTAAAGTAAATAAAACAACCCAAAACAAGTGAAAGTACCATATGACAAAACAAGTGCCAACCAAGTATTTTAAACCATAAATAAAAGACGAGTAATTATATTTGAAGTCTAAATCTCTAAAATGCATGCTGACTCGTGTAGTGCTCCTGTCAGCAATCCAGATTAACGACCTGAGAATAGCATACTAAAAGTCAACACATGGTTGGTGAGTTCAAGAGTTTGCGTATAAACATAACAGTTTATCAATAGTGTATAAATAAGCATGTGCATTGTAATAGCTAGCTAGTCCATTAACAAATTGATATTAATAGATAGTGATTTCGACATTGAAGCTGACTGTGTTATGTTTGCCTCCCGTCACGACTTCACCATATCGTGACGAATAATCATAGGACAAATTGCACCCGGTTGACCTCGAGTCACACAGGTGGGGCTCGTCAGACCCAGTAGTACTACCCAAGTTTCCCCGCTATTCAATATTAACAATTCGAAAGTGTGAGGACTTATCATAGTAAACAACACTATATTAATATCATACACATCTTAAATATATAAAAAAAGCGTTTGTAACATTACCAGTATGCTATCTCCCCCAAAAGAGATTTAATAAAACAGTGGGGCATGAACTCACCTGATGCGTGTGATAGATATCTAAAGCTTAACTTGACAAGAACGAGCGGAAAAGACAACCTTCAAAGGTTACCTAGAACATACAAGTACATAAGTACATGCACACACAACAATCCCAAGGGAAACCCTAAGTGTTCTACAAACAAGGAACTCAAGGTTTTATAAAAAAACAACATACACGTGACCTAGTTGACCCGTTTGACCCGTTGGTGACATTATGCGTTGTAAACCATTTAAACATACATAAGCATATAACATACCTGTTTAACATTCCAATGAATCACATTTGATGCTACATTCCCAATACATTTCTTAAATCATCATACTATGCACATATCATACAAGTTGTATAAATCCTTAGCATCTAGCATGCTCAGTGTATTCATAACATAACTAGTGTATCATATAACAGGTTAGATCATGCATAACCTACTTATATGACCTATAGCCCTGATTTGGCATATATGGGTCAAAACAGATAATTTACCAAAAAGTCATCCATGCTATTCACAACACATACAAGATGCCCAATACATGCAACATGCATTAACATGATCAATTCCAGTCCCAAACATGGTGTCCTAGTTACTAATCAACCTACCAAACCATACATGACCATCCAAGTGCATAAATCACCCAACAACTAACTAAACATTCCATACAACCCAATTAATAGATTTTACCACATTAGACATCCATAACAACCATTCTAGCATGATCCTAGAACCATGAATAAGTCAATTTACCAATATCCAAAGTTCATGCACAATAAAGTTTCCCTTTGGGGAAAGTACATCCCAAAATCCATTATACACCCAATGTATACATGCATTCATCAATAATATACCATATCAAGTTCATATCATACCTAGACATGATCTACAACACCCAACTAACATGATTCATAAGTTTCATACTCAAAAAGTTACTATCTTTAGTAATGTATGGATTCTAGCATGTAATCTTGAATTACCAGTGTTCATAGCAATAATCCAACATCCAGTTATCATCATCAACACACCTATAACATCAACACATTAGCAATTCAACATTACATCAAAATAAAGTTACTATTATTAGTAACCTATGAACAAATCCCTCAAACTCACCAATTTCTTGCACAATCAATATAATCTAACCTTCATATCATCTCATTAACATCATACAACCATCAAATAACATCAATTTGATCAATCAAGGATTTTCCCCAAATCAAGATTCTAGTTTGACCTAATTTGGCTAAAACATCAAATTCCATAGTAAAACATGAAATTGACACTTAGTCTAGCATCAATACAACCATACTAACATAGATTAATCATCAATTTCATGTCATCATCAAAAGTCGCAAGTTAGGGTTCTTCAAGAACCTAGAAATCGCAAAACTACATGTTACATACCTTTAGGTGTGTAGAAATCAACAATAGGACTTATAAAACACCTTGAAATCACTTGAATCACCCAAAATCGCCCAAAATCGAATTGTATGTGTGTTTCTTGGCTGGAATCGAAGTGGAGGAGGTGTGGAATGGGGGTTACGGCTGCAAGGGTGTGGGGGAAGGGGTTTAGGGTTATTTTGTTTAATTATTTTCACTAATTACCCTTTAATCCTTGTGTTTTTATATTTTTTTATAAAAGTAAGCTTTAAACCCCTTTTTAAAAGTGTTTTAATCACTTAATAATTATATAAACTAATACTAACAATTATATATTTATTCTTATAAAAACACACCACATACGAATTAACACGCGCGTTTCCGCGTTACGCGATAAAATTCCCAAATAGTCTTTAAATCGCGTAAAAACATAAACATAACATAATAATCATCTTTCAACTAGATTATTATTAAATTAACATTATTAATTATTTTTAAGTCACCAACGTCAAACGACAACTAGTGTGTGCTTACGACACGTGTATGCAAAACTTAACGGAACTAACGGAGTTTGGTAACGGAAAATTACCGGATGTCACATCTAAGGGTGGTGCGATTTACGTGAGTGTAGCGTGATTGAATAGTTTCTTGAATCAATCTTGTTAACCGAGGGTTGTCGAAGTGGTCGAACGGTAATACTTCTTGAATTACCAACTTTGCCATTCTTTATCGAACCATATCTACGCTGAAGTTCCATATACCCATCGTTTCCTATTGATGTTTGGCCTTGATTCGGTGTACTTTCAAAACCTTGCACCATTTGATCATATGGTTTCTCAAAGTCGAGTTTGAATCCGACTTCAAAAACGAATCACAAACCTTACATCAAGCTTTATTTTGACCATTTGACATTTTGCATAAGTCGTAGTTGCACCAAATCTCTTGGTTTCTCGTTGTGGTAGAATTCTTACAACGGTAGCGGCACTTGAGGATCTAACAGTTGGAACGGATGCTTCAGAAGCTAAATTATATAATTCAAGAGAGTAGAAAGTAGAAAGTGATAGAGCATTTTTGCGTTTTTAAGCACGTTTTCAGCATTGAGTGTTGTGACTAAATCATTACACCCACTACCTATTTATACTATCATATATGGGTAAACTGGTAAAAAAAAGTTGAAAAAAACAGTCAAAAAAAGGCTCCAACGGCTATATTACCGTTTGAATTTTTTTTCTAATTGTCGGAACCGATTCCAAACCTGTTTTTTTGGTCCGGTTTCTGAATCGGGTTGGATCAAAACCGGTTTGACCCAAAATATCGCAAATCGGTCCCAAACCGCCGGTTTTTTCCTGTTGGAACCGGTTCGGCCTAGTACCGGTTTTAAACCGGGTCGGTTCCGGGTCGGGTTTCCAGGTCAGGTCGGTTAACCGGTTCCTACATGCACCTCTATTGTCATAACGTCATGGAACTAAAACAACATGAGAGTATACAAAACATCAACAATATTTGTATAAATAATACGAAGTACTTTTACTGTTGCCTGTTGGTGTATTTTACTATTTTTCTTACTCATGCATGACTAATGCAGTACACATGTACAAACCGATTTGTCTTTTTTACGATCAATATATAGAAGATGGCCTGATTTATTAGGTTATAACAATTTGATTTATTGTCACTACAAGAAAAAGAGTCTGTGACGACTACAACTATGGCGACGACACGACGTCGTCGCTATAGGTCACTTTATGGATACAATATGTCGTCGCCATACGGTCAGTTTGGTTTTTGGCTACTGCAGACCTACAGCGACGACAAGTTGTCGCTTTAGGTTCAATCTATTGCGACGACAAAAAGTGTGTCGCCAAGAATTGTCGCCATAAGTCATTTTATTTTAATTTTCATTTATTTTAATCATACAAAAAAGATTAAAAAATTGCGTCCACCCATGGCGACGACATGGGTAAAAAACCATTTTTTTTCTTTTTTTTTCTCTCGAAACAACTTGGAGGGAAATAAGCCCGCCTTTTATGAACCATTATGAACCATATAGGTGTTAAAATTTTTTAAAATTTTATATTAATAAATATAATAATTATTGTAACAACCCGAGCGTTTGGGTCATATGAACTCCGCATTTCATATATTGTCAAACGAGTAAGTAATGAGTAAATTGTCTATTTAAAGTTTGAAGTTTTTAGATGAAATTTTATGTTATAAGAGACCGTTTGAATATAATAATAATATATATTTGAACCTGCTCCGTTTTTGACGAAATTTAGGTTGACTCGTAGAGAAAAATAAGCTCGTCATAACGACATATTTGAAATTTTATAATACGCTGTATATTAAAGTTATAAGAGAAAAACGAATTAAGCAGATGAATTAATTATAATAATATAATAATATATAATAAAATAATAATATAAACAATTGAGAATTGCAATTCAATCGATTCAGGCGCATGAACTTTAAAGTTTCAGTATCCCGCATCGCTGCTCAAATAAATTTAAGCAGCTTACTATTTCTATAAATAGAAGCCTTAAGGTTGAATTTAGAACATAAGTTTTTTTGGGAACGCTCTAATATAAAGAGAATCCCGAGTTCTCAATACCCCGTTGGGTGTTGCTAGTATTCGTTTGGTACTCGAGTAGGAGCGCGACTAGGAGCGCGAGTAGGGGAGACTCTACATCAAATTGCCGTAGATAGTTTTCAGGTACGCCCTTGTTTAAGGTTATGTTTAATTATTATTATATTATTATTATTATTATTATTATTATTATTATTATTATTATCATTATCATTTTAGGTATTAGTATTAATATAGTTATTATTAATATTATTATTATCATCTTTATAGTTATTATTATTATTATAGTTGTTATTTTTATTGTTATAGTTAGTATTATTATTGTTTGTTATTTTTGGCGTTGTAGTTGTTATATTTATTATTATTAGACTTTAAGGTTATCATTAGGGAGGGTATTGGGTAACCCGAGGGTTGGCTCGGGTATGATGGAAACGCCCGAGTTATGCCAACTAGTAAGGGTTGTACCAAAGAGTTGACATACGATAAAAGAAAGTGCTCAAATAAAACCAACAAATAGGAAAAGATAACGAATCATCCCTAAAGTTGTTACTAGCTAAAATATAGCTTAAGTAATGTTATTTTGCGTAGAGGATAATACCTGATAGCAGTGAACCTGAGAAGACGATATCACTGACTTGATTGATTGAGGTGAGTTCCTCTGAACTGTTTTCTAAAACGGAATGTGATGTTCTGATAACTGGTAATAATTGTAGAATTGACTATCAATAGCATCTGTGATATGTGGCAATGCTTGATAGGATGCTTGAGGACTGCTTGTATGATTCTGCTTTAGCCAGTGGATTTTGTATACATAGCCTGGTTATGTGAATTTATACTGTGCTTACTCTGTTCCTATCTGTTTGCCATGGCTGTATCTGCTTGATGCAATAGTCAATGATAACATGTTTTGAATTTTGAAGAATGCCATGTTTATGAATCACAAGCTTTATGCTGAGTCCCAAATGTTTTTATTTTATGGACACACATCCTAGGTGCCAAGTGATTGCAGGGATTGAAGATTTCGAGCTAGTTTATAAGAAAATAAAGCTCTAGAATATTGTTGAAGATTTGGATCTCTAGTATAGTTAACTGATGTAATGGTATTACCTATTATAATAGATGTATTATACGCTTTTGATGTATAATTAAAGTTAGACTTCCGCTGTGTATTCTCTGATTACTATGTGTTCTGTATACCCAATGCGTAACGCTCCCGGGATAAGCCCTGGGAGGCGGGTGTTACAATTATAATTATTAATATCATTATTAATAATACATTATGTACATATCATTGTTATTATTAAAAGTATTATTGCTATTATTACAAGTATTATTGTTATTATTACGAGTATTATTATAATTATAAGTCATATTTTATTATTTATTAATATAATAATATTATAATGAATATTATATTTATGAAAACTAGGATCAAATATGTTCAGTTATGATAGTTAGTTTCGATTACATATGTTAAAGGTTAACTATGATCCAATTATGATTATCAATATTAAATTATACATGTTGATAGTACTTTATGGGAGAATTATGTTTATCAACTGTAAGTTGAGTTTGTTTATACTTAATTATCAACAATAAGTATCAAACAATGTCAAATATGCTTGGTTATGATGATTAGCGTCAATTACACTCGTCATATGTTAGTTATGATCTAATTATGATCATTTTTATTCAATTATAACCTATCATGATATTTTTCAGGAAATTATTCATATTAACAATAAGTTAAGTTTATTTATGCTTAAGTATTATCAGTGAGAGTCAAACAATATTAAATATGTCAGATTATTATGGTTAGGGTGATTACATATGTTAAAAATTACCTATGAGCCAATTATAAAGACAATTGTTGAATTATACACTTATAATGGTAAGTAAATTAAGTTTGTTTATAATCGTTGACCTTGAATCATAAAGATCGGATAAATGGATGTCTAACGTTGGACCAATAGATATCTAACCACTGCGAAGTTCAATGGCTTCTTTAGCACCGCCGGTGGCTATTGGTACTACTACCATAAGGGCTTTTTGTAACATCACATGTTAATCCGTTGCACCCCTATCGAAAACTTTTTGTGTCGACGGATAACTCATCTGTAAAAGTGCTTCCGCCAGTGATAAAAAGTGGTGAGAGGTCTACTGTGGACATAGTGACAATCGCAGAGATGCATGACATTTTACGAAATTATCGTGCTTCTGTTCGTTCTATGGTATGCAATCTTCACAATTGACATAAACATATCTAATAACTGTGATGGTCTTCAATAGCTGATAAAGAATTACTAGATGCAAAGTTGGTTTATGCTTAAGTATTATCATGAGGGAGAGTCAACAATATTACATATGTTCGATTATTATAATTAGGGTGATTACATATGTTAAAAATTACCTATGAGCAAATTATAAAGATAATTGTTGAATTATGCACTTATAATGGTAATTAAATTAAGTTTGTTTACAATCGTTAACGTTGAATCATAAAGATTGGATCAATAGATGTCTAACGTTGGATCAATGGATGTCTAACAAAATTAATAATGTACTGTTATGATACCTAGGTTTTGTTTACCACAACAATATAAATAATAATACTTATACTAATACAACTACTAATAAAATAATAATAATAATAATAATAATAATAATAATAATAATAATAATAATACTTATTATTATTATTATTATTATTATTATATATTATTATTATTATTATTATTATTATTATTATTATTATTATTATTATTAGAGTTAATCTCGGTTTTGGTCCCTGTGTTTTGCAAATTGGCTCCACTTGAGTACCAACGTTTATTTTGTCTCCACTTGAGTACCACTTTTAAAAAACTTGTCTGTTTTAGTCCAAATTTCAAACAGCGTGAGAATGTGCCGTTAAATCCCACTCACGTGCACCCCACCTGAGGGTATTTCAGTCAATCCATGTATCCATGTGGATCTCCACCGAAAACCCCCACTATCGCCGGAGTTCATCCCTCCGATCATCTCTTCCGATCACCACCATACCATTATAAACTCTTCCAAGCATAAACCAACAGCGAAAAACCAGAAGGACCCTTCAACTCACTCTCCTCCACCTCTCCCACTCCATCACCGACCCACCGTGGGACGACAACGACGGTGACGATGAGCTCTTCGCCCTCTTCAACACCCCCTTCTTCATATTCTTCATCTCCAACCGGAACCCGAACCCAAACCCAGACCCGGTTCTAGACACACCCGACCCGAACGCCTTCAATCGGGCCAAAATCTTATCGTCCTCGTGGTAATCGAACCCGGTTTCTCAAATCAGAACATGAACAACGCGAAACCCTTGTTAGAACCGTCCTCAATCAGCCAGTTGTGCACATCCCACGAGATTTGTATCTATACACTGTCTTTTCGACCCTTTCGTTGCCTCTGAACTTCCATTGAAGATGTTTCACCACCAAGATTTGTTTATTATCGACGGAGAAGTAAAGTCTTGAATTGTCACCGGAGATTCTGGTGCAATCGATGGTGATCTCTCTGATTTTCCCTTTGAAAGTGGATCTCATGGTGTATTTCTTGTTGGTTATGCCGAAGACATGTTATCGCCGGAGAATGGTGGTTTAAGATTTGCTCGATTGGGTTGATTTCGATTTGGTGGCAAAGTTTATTAAAATCAGGAGGCAAAGAGATAGTTTAGACATGGATTGACCGAAATACCCTCAGATGGGGTGCACATGAGTGGGATTTAACGGCACATTCTCACGCCGTTTGAAATTTAGACTGAAACTGACAACTTTTTTAAAAGTTGGTACTCAAGTGGAGACAAAATAAACGTTGATACTCAAGTGGAGTCTATTTGCAAAACACAGGGACCAAAACCGAGATTAACTATTATTATTATTATTATTAATAGTGAAAAATTAAAAACAATATGAAAGACCTATGCGACGACATGTCGTTGCCATAAGTGTTTTCACTTTGGCCCGCTAGTATCCCGCCTGAGACAAATAAAATAGATTAAAAAATAATAAAACCCTATGGCTACGATATGTCATCACCATAAGGTGCAGTTTGCCCTAAATGTAGTCTGCCTTATCCTCTCTTCTTCACTTTACCAAAACAAATCACCACTATAACCACGACCTACTTCTCCCCACCGGCAAATCACGTCCTAAAACCCAGTACCACCATCGTTTCTACCTCATTTCACTCCCTTCACCCCCACCACCACTCCTCTCACCCTCACCACCAAAAATCCTTGTCCAAAACGAGCTTTGGCCGCCACCAAGACCCACCAATAAACGCCACTATCGTGGCTCTGGTCACCACTGCAACTCCTTCTATGCTCCATCACTCAAAATCCACCACCATCGTCACATTTTCTTTTCACTCCCGTAACCCCATCCCCACAACCGACACACTCCATCCACCACCATGACATTTTCTTTGTATAATCTTTGTTAAAATTATAAGGTGTGTATGTTATCTTTTTTATTAACTAATATGATAAATAAATTGTGTTGTTAGAATGATAATATAAATTATGTGATTTGATTATTGGTTAGTATGTGTTGTTAAAATCATAATGTAAGTTGTTTGGTTTGATTATAAGTTTGTGTTGTTATTGATTATATAAGTTAATTGGTTGATTTGGTTATTAGTTTTTGTTGTTAGAATGATAATATAAGTTATTTTATTTGGTTATTAGTTTGTGTTGTTAGAATGATAATATAAAAATTGTTTGATTAGGGTATTAGTTGGTATTGTTAGAATGATAATATAAGTTGTTTAAGAAAATATTTAAGATTTATTAATTGTTTTTATTATAGGTTATGTCATCAAGTGTAGCACATGATGGTGATGCAGGGTCGTGACCTGTATGGCCATGCGTATTCACTTCCCTCAAATTGCCAGTCGTGTAAGTTATTTTTATTTTAATATATATCTATGTACATCTTTTGAAATTTGATAATTATCTAGCATCAAGTAAAAAAATGTTCAATTATCTATTATTAGTTTTTTCAAATTTGATAATATTATATTTAATGGTTAAAGAGCAACAAACTAGGAGCCTAGCCACATTGAGACGTGAAGGAGGGCACATTATAGAAAAGAGTTTGGATAGGTCAACCCGAGAACAAAGAAAGATTAGGTAAGCTTAAAACTTTCTTTTTTCATGATTTGTTAAATATGTGATTATCATGTATCTGTGTAATGCTAGTACTTTAATTGAATTTGGTATGTTGTTAGTTTATTAATGTAGCAAGTTGTTAAATTTAAGTGTATGCAAGTGATTTCGGTCATTATATCGTTTTTTTACTTAATTTAAGGTTAGGCATTTGGATATTATTACTTTCATTGTTGGTTATCAAAACTTTAAAATTGTTATCTTTTATTACTTATATTTGAACATGATGGTTTTTTCATTTTACAGCAGTTATGCTGTCGGATTTTCATAAAAATATTAATAAATTTTTTATTTTGTTCTTTAATAATACAAGAAAAATTGAGAATCAATATGCCGACAAATGGAAATGGAGCGGGTGAGTCCCCCGTAAATGAGGTCGAATGTTTAGAACCCGCCTTAGGACAAAGGCGTGGTCACACGAGAGGTGTTGGACGAAAGATAAGAAACATCTCTCATTATGAAGCATCAACAGAGTCGTCATCACACCGGGATAAGGAAATTGATGCACTTAGGCAACAAGTGCGTGAACTCAATGAACGGATGAATGAATTTGAAAGAAGAAAATCAAATCCTGATAACGATGAAGATGACGATAATTAAATAGTTAATTTGTATGATTTGTAAAAAATTAAGTGATGTTTACATTAATAGTTTCGTTTGTATATAACTCGAATCGTATCAACTTTCTTTTAGGTATTTATAATATTAGCTCTTGTTTTAGTATGTAAACTTGGTTTTAAAACCAGTAATATTATAAAAAAAACTAAAAAATATAAAAAAATATATTAAAAATAACATAAGTTGGTCTATGGCGACGACGTCGCCATAGAGTTGTCCTAGTTTATTTTATTTTAATTACTAAAATAATTATAAATATGAAGGATCTATGGTCGCCATAACTCAGATTTTTTTATTTTTAATTAAAATATAATATAGGAAATTCTTTGCCGACAACACTGTTGCGAGGACATGTCGTCGGGATAGACCTTTGTGGCGACAATAGTTTTGGCGACAACATTAAAATGGGCTATAGCGAGTATTTGCTTTTTAATTATAATTCATTGATATATAATAATTCAGTCACAATTTAAGCAATGTCACATTTATTTTTTGCTTTTGTTGTTATAGACAATATCATTGCATTATCATTAAAAATTTAAACTTGCTTTACATTTGCTTTCACTTACAAAGGAAGATGCATTTTCTAATTTCGTACATTTATAACTATCTTTGGAAAGGAAATCGAGTATTAAGTGCATACCCATATATAATAATCATGTAAGTGAGACTGCACTTGACAAAGAGTGTGAAGTTAAAAGTAAGCATTAATCAAATTGTTAGTATAAATTATTATCGATAAATGAATCATAGTTTAAAATTTTGATAATAATAATTTAATATGTCTAAACAGATTAGTTATGAAAAAAAAGAGAAAACAACGTGTGTTGTAAGTTGTAAAATCATAAAAATAAACAGACAACTATCGACAAGAGCAAACAAACCAACATCAATAATGCGATGTACTTTTACTCTCTATTTACTCGTTTTTAACCATGCATGACTTATTTAGTACATGTGTACAAACTGATCGGTCTTTCATAGATCATGTTTCATAAACTTATGTATACAACTCTAAAACTCTTGAATTTTTTATATAAAATTCCATTCTTGTACTCTATGTAAATTACCTTTCAGAATTGAACACATCATTACAAGATCCATTATAGAATAAAATCTAAGATTCCCATGACAAAAGAAATATCCATTAGTAATTGTGTAACATTTATTCATATAGACATGAATATGGCATTCACGGGGACTGACAAATGATACAAATATTTGAGAGGGGTGTAAAGGGTAAATTTAAGAATGCCTGACATAAACGTGAAGTTTGTCAGTCTTTCCCTTTCATTCTTCCGGATGGGGTAAAAATTGGTAAATTACGAGAATAATCATTTTTTATATACATTTTTTGTTTCTATAGTTATAATTATTATAATTATAAAATGTATATTTTCTTTAAATTTATGTAACACTATAATAATTCTATATACAAACATTGTATTTTTCTAATTTTTTATCAATACATGTAAGAACATTAACATTAGTTTTTAATCTTCATTCTTATAATTATATTAAAAATTACTATTTTTTCTTCATGTTTTTCAATATCCTTCACTCATAACTACTATAAAATTAGGGTGAAGTTATTATAAAAAAAAAGAAAAACTAAAAATGATAAAAATGATTATTATCAATTAGATTTTAGATCCAAGTGCTAAGAAAATCCAGTAACATAATTGTAAATAATTAAGACTTTAAATGATAGTCAAACCTCTTCAAGTTCAACCTTTTTATAATCCTTTGTAACTTTTACATACAAATTAATCTTTAAAAAAAATTACACCATAAAAAAAAGTATTTATAATCTTAAAAACCCCCAATAATTTTAATACATAAAAATAAAGTTTTTTCACGTTATTTCAGCTCATTGTGTAATATTTGTCAGCTCATTGTGTAATATGAGGTCATTGTGTAAAATATATCAGATCATTTTGTCTAATGTTGACAATTTCTTATCAATTGAGTTTTTTTAAAAATGATAATTTTCAAGTAATACAATGCTAAAAATGTAATTTTTTTTTATGTTTTTCAGTTCATGGTGTAATCCTAATTAGGTCATTGTGTAATCCACATCAAACGGTTTGTTGTGTGTATTGTTAATTATCGAGTTTAGTGCTAGTCTATGTTACCTATTGTGTCTAATGGTAACCATTGTGTTTTTCAAAATGATGATTATCAAATAACATGATGCTGAAAATATAATTTTTTTAAAATTTTTCAGCTTATTCTGTAACCAAAAGTCATGTGTTGTAACATCCTGTATTTTGGTGTTAATTAAAAGTTAACGTCATTAATTTTTACAAGGACCATTGTTGTCATTATGAAACTCACGTGTTGCTTATGTCTAACTCTTTAACTTGAAATTTAATAATGTTAATTAGTTCTTAATAAATAAATAATCACATGATAATAATAGCCATGATAATTATAATAGTCATAATAATAATAAGAACAACAACAATAATAAAAAAAATAATAATAATAATAATAATAGTAATTATAATAATAATACATTTAATAATAATAATAATAATAATAATAATAATATAATTTTAAAAAAATTAAACTTAATAATGTTAAAACTTAAAATTAATTAAGTTAGGGTGAGTTAGTTTGTCAATTTACAAACTCTAAATGGAAGTTGGGCATAAAATAATAGAACTTGGAAACTCAAGGACCAAAAGTGTAAATATTTTAAAAACCCAGCTCCCAAACCCGTCGCCCTTTCTTCCCCTCCGGCCACACTCCGGCCACTCTCCGGCGAAGCCAAAACATCCCAATTAACGCGGTTCAACCAATCAAAAACATTCCGACAATACCACGTGAAAGATTCGAACACTATGCCCCAAACAATTCAAATTTAAAACCGATTAGTGCGATCTAGAACCGCCCCGCTTTCGGCCGCTTTACGGGCCATCGATCGCACTAACCTCTATTATAATCAAATTAATCGAATCCGAATGATTATATAGCTATTCCTAATCGTATGCAACTCTCATTTCATCTGAAAAGTCCGACAGCACCCCATCGAACACCACCTTCCTTTCGGACCTGCAACATGGTCGACAGTGGTCTTCGAGGCATTTAAACTCTAAATTGATTGAGGGCTTTGGATTACAAACACATGTTGAAGCTTCATACGAAAGAATTTGATTATGAACAACTCAATCACCAAGAACTAACTTCCACCCGTGACGACTCGTTCGTAAACTGAGAGCATCAATTCGAACTCAATAACGTAAGTTTCGCACATCATTGTACTCGTTTTAACATGGGGAAACAAAGCCCTAATATTAATTTGATTAACATGTCTGAATTGAAGATCAATTTGGCTTTGATCGAATCTAGGATTTATATGATTTGGGGAAACTGGGTTAAACAAGCTTAAAAGGAATTGGAACCTGATCCTTCGCGGCTGTATGCCCGGTTCACTGGTTTCCCCCTTGCATCCTGGCTTGGAGGTCCCGGGTTCGAACCCGGGCACCCCCATATATTTTTTAATGGTTTTCAGCCTTAGAAAAATTACTGAAAATTTTTTAATAAATATAAAAATTGTTTTGTAAACTTTAAATATTTTTCGGACCACCAAATAATTTACTAAATTTTTATCAACTCTAAATAATTAAAATACTCTATTTAATATTTTTTTACAAAGGTTATTTGGTTTAGTTCTATCAAAATGAATTCCAAATAATAAATAATAAATCTTTGGTCTAAATGTTATTCTCTTAAAGTTATAATTATTTTTAACATTTATTTAACTTTTATATTTAAATTGTTCCTTTTAAAATAATTAAATAAATATTAGACTTGAAACAATAAATTCTTATAATATTGATAGGCATTATTAATTAAAGTTTTTTATGATAATTGTAGAAATTATATATTTTATAATTTCATAAAAATTATTACAAATATTATTTTCTTATAAAATATACTAACAAAAGGTTTAGATTGATAATTTGTTATAATCAAAACGTTATTCTAATTATTTTTAAATAATAAAGATGTATTTACTTATTAAACCCTATCATTATTTTATACTTACAGTCATTTCTAGAATACTTAAATGAATAGTCCTGTTAATTGAATCAAAACATAAATAATTACGTTAAAAACTCATTACCTATTAACCCCCATAATTCCATCAAAACGCTAATCCTTATTTGAACATTAATTTATTATTAACCTTAAACTTGTAATATATATATTTAGGTGCTTGTAATGGATGCTTTGGATCATCGTTAATCTTTTATTATCACCTTGTAATGCATATATCAAGGTGAGTATTTCCATACCCCTTTTTTTATTTCACACTTTGGGGTGAAACATGTTAACTTATATCATTGTACTTATAAACTTATTCAAGACTTGTAAACTTTATGGCAATTTACTTGTGAGTTGTGGTTAGTTGAACTTTGTGGTTACCATGTTATGGCGTTATATGTACAATCAATAACTATTGCTAGCCCAGTGAAGTCAGGATCTATGGGCCAGACAAGCCTATTTGGTGCTAAAGTCGAGGTATTGCCGACTCCTAGGAGCCGTATGCTTGTGCACTAGGGAACCAAATACACTTAGCTGATCGTATATACTTTTAACGTTTGAGACTTGTAAAACTTTGTTGGTTTGATTGTTGCATTGTTCATAACATCCCTAATCACTTTATTCACTAACTTACAACTTGAATTGCCATCTTTATATATTCTATGTAATGTAAACTATGGAATGCTCACCAATATTTTTATGTTGACCTTTATTTTTATCATGTTTCAGGAAAAACCCAAGTATGCGTTCTACTCCTTGAAGCTTATCACACTTAGGTTTGGACTTAGAGAATAATGAATGATCTTGTTACTTTTATTCTGGATGTATCTTTGTTTGAACTTTTACTTGTAATGTTACAATTAAAACTTAATTAATATATTTGAAATTAATAATAGCGTATGTGGCTGTGAACAATCGTAATTCCTCACACCTAACCGTTTCCGCCGTCAAGATTGGGGTGTGTGACATATGTAATCCTCGTCAAGCAGCTTATTATGTTTTTGCTAGTTACCGACTCTAATGTTGGTCATTATGTTACCCATTGTGTCTAATGTTGACTATTGTGTTACGCATAGTGTTTTTTAAAATGATAATTTCAAATAAAATAATGCTAAAATGTATTTGTTTTATGTATTTTAGTTCATTATGTAATTCTGATCATGTCATTGTATAATTCTTGCCAGGTAGCTCATTGTGTCTATTGTTAATTATCGAGTCTAGTGCTGTTATTATATACACATTGTGTCTAATGTTGACCATTGAGTTATGTATAGTGTTTTTAAAAATGATATTTTCGAATAAAATAATAAAAAATATAACGTTTTATGTTTTAAGTTTATTGTGTTATCCTCATCAAATCAGAAGATTACACAATGACCTGATGAAATTACACCATAAGTTCAAAAAACTTGTTTTTATATCAACATTATACGTGTTTTAAATATTAAAAAATACCCGTTTTTATGGTGTAATTTTTAAAAAAATAATATCGTATGTGTTATGAATGTTTAAAAAAGGTGAAACTTGAGAAAGGGGAATATTACCAATTTTCCCCCCAACCTAATTTTATTAAAATGACACGTGTCAACATCTTAATGCTTCTTACACTTTATATTTTTGAAAGACTTTGTATTTGAATATTTTGCTAAAAATTAATTAATTTTTATAGTGGTGAACAATGTGACATAAAATATACACATAAAAGTAATAGTTTTCCTTTTTCACTCAAAGTCACTTACAGTCATTTTTTTTATATAAACACACTCACAATGATATATGAAACCTATGCTCTACTTAAGTATCTATTTTTCACGTCCTATATATATATATATATTAAAGTAAGTTGGGTTTGTATATTATAAAAGATTTCTTATAATACAGGAGCGCAAAGTTAATACATGAAATTATTCGTGCATTTTCAGATTATAGATCTAAATGGTTAATGTAAACATGTTGTATAAGTATATACTAGAAATGTATTTTTGTGATTTTCAGCCATGTTAATCTAAGAGAATTCAAAGTAGGTTTTCCATACTTATCTCTACAATTTAATTAAAATTATCAATTCTTAAATTTATCCATTATTTTCTAAAAATCCTTTACATCTCATTCCCTATATCTATCCCTATTTCCAATATCTATCCCTATTTTAGTTAGATAATATATCTTTGTTCTTTTTTTAAATCTTTTTTTACATTTACAACCACTCACAAATAATACTTAAACTATATAGGGATAAAGATTGTTATAGTTTCTTTTAAAAATACATGGGATGGAGATGGATATGTGTCAATAGATGTGAGCTTAAAATTGCATGAATTTTTATGTTTTTCATATAATCTAAAGATGAGGGAAAATATAAGAGAGTTGACGTGAATACTCTAGCTCATAGAACTAAAGTGATTATAAGTAATTCTAAAAATAATGTTTTATTGACTTACACTTTATATGGTCTATAACTATTATTTATTTGTGATAGTCAATTAAATCTATGGAAAGTAGTGGATATTCTAAAGTTCTAGACAATAGGGTACATATAAAATCAGATGCATTAAAATCTTGTTATGAATTTATGTTGAGTTGTCCTTCTAAGGATAATGTGCATGGTTTTCTTGTTGGATATAATCAATGTTGGTGGTTTATACTTTATAGCTTCAAGTTTTTAGTTTTGACAATACAAATTCAACAAAACACACAGGCTTCTTTTTTGCATATATATATATATATATATATATATATATATATATAATATATATATATATATATATATATATATATATATAATCATATTTATGTGTTTTATGTATATAATAACTCCTCGTCGTCATCTGTTGTTGTCATTGCCGTCAACTATTTCTCAAGTGATAATCATATAACTACACAAGAAAATTATAAAATAACACGTTGCATATATTAAATATATATGATTTACCAAGTTCTATGCATCTAGGCTAGTTTTTTTTTCTTTTGAAGCAATTTGAGTTTTTGCTTTGGTGGTAGAGCGTTTTGTTTCTCTTTTTCTAGGGTTGTGTGTTTGATTCTTCCCATAGGTTTTTTTAATTATCTTTTTTGTTTCAATTTCTAGCTTGCTTCTCTCTTCACCTCGCTAATAAACTGTCGCATGCTAATTGTGATTATTGTTATGCCAGCGAAGCTTCTTTATCATGTATAAATGAAATGCTGATCGTGCCTCCGACTATGGTTGCCTTTCTTCATTTTCTATGTGTTTGTTGTTTGGGTTTATTTTTCTGCAAATTCTTAGGATTAGGTCTTTTGACACTTCTAATCAGGGCCGGCCCTATTCATTACATATGATGATTTGGGCTTGGCCCCCCTCCCAAAAATAAGGGTCCCATTTAGAAAAAAAAGATTATTTTTTATTGTGCTTTGGAATTTTTTAGGCTAACTCAATGAACGCGAGAGAATCATTGAATCAGGAATAAAGCATGAATGACCTTGAGTTGTTGAGAGTTGAAAAGTCAGGAACGGACGATTAAAGAGACAAACCAGCTGATACAATCAACACCATTTGAATAGAATTCCGATCCTATGCCACGGACCACACACCATCCCAACAAGTACCGCGCCCCTCGATTCTCGGCGACATGAAATCATGAATCACACAAAACCTTCGCAAGTCATCAAATTAAGGATCATCATCGGTAGTACGTCCTCAACACTCATCTTATTTACTTTACTTGTTTCATGTTTATCTTCACTTCCAATTGATTTTTTTCATCTTTAATCTCATTTACGAGCATCCTGTAAGGGTTTATTGTTAAACTATGCACTTCTTCTTCTAGATCGGCATATCTTGTTAGAAATTTGATTCTACTTGCTTCTTATATCACGTATTATTAATGATTTGTTATGAAGTTTTCTGTGAGATTCAGATTATTTTGATTTTTAAATTGTTTTACCTGCATAATTGTTGCTTTTTTAACATATCATTTGGCTGGCGTGTTCAATTTCGATGATTGTGTGGTATATTAGCATATTGGTAAGTGGTGAGTCAATTAATTGGAATTTAGATAGTTTGTGTTTAGGCATTTAGATCCAGGTTTTTTTTATTAGGTATTTTAGTGTTTAGTCACAAGATACTTATACAAATCAGAATTTCTAAAGCATTTAGGCAACATCAAATGATTAGGTTTTTTTTATTAATTGATTTGGCGTTTCTTTTTGTGAATTGTAATTTCGAATCGAATACGAAAGTTCACTTCCGATGAATCAAAACATTTAGTTCATTATTGTTGGTCTCAAGCACGGCTAAAGAATGAGGGTTTCAATCAATTTGTTTTTGTAAAAAGGCCTTATTTTTTTTCGATTGGGGCCCTACAAAACCTTGAGCCGGCCCTGCTTCTAATAGTATCACACAAGATTGTTTGAGGTGTTAGTGTTTGTTGTTTGATTTGCTTTCATATTCCTTTTTGTAGGATTAGGTCTTTTGATATTATTTAGGCTTGGTTTGTTACTACATTCTTTGTGATTGCTTGGAGCATCATTGTCAATCTAAAAGAGGGTGGGTTGGTATCGAGTTAATGTTTTGCGTCTATTGTTCATTTGGTGAGGGTTTAAATGTTAACCCTTTATTATTACGATAATTGTGTTAACTTATCCAAACCAATCAAAATCATTATATTTTTTTTTGTTGAAATAACATCATTACATATACACAAAAATATTTTATTTTATGTATGTGTATAAATTTGTAAACATAAAAAGTTTACAATAATGTACATTACACTTGCATTTGTAAATATTTACGACATGCAAGTGTGACTTACATCAATGTAAACTTTATATGCTTACGAATTTACACATATATATAAAAAAAATATATTTTTGTATATGTGTAATAAAATTATTTATAAAAAAAAATTTGATTGAAATTAAAGAGTTAATACGGTTATTATCGTAATAAATGAGGGTTAACATTTGAACCCTCCCTTGTTCATTTCTTTCATACTAGTCTATGCACCATAAGGTTTTTGGTTAGTGATTAAAGCAAGTAAGCAACTTGATGACAATAAATCAAATAAGTTTGTAAAATTATCATAACTCGTAAATACATATACATATATGTATACGTGTATGTGTACGTGTATGTGTACGTGCATGTGTACGTGCATGTGTACGTGCATGTGTACGTGCATGTGTACGTGCATGGTACGTGCATGTGTACGTGCATGTGTACGTGCATGTGTACGTGCATGTGTACGTGCATGTGTACGTGCATGTGTACGTGCATGTGTACGTGCATGTTGTACGTGCATGTGTACGTGCATGTGTACGTGCATGTGTACGTGCATGTGTACGTGCATGTGTACGTGCATGTGTACGTGCTTGTGTACGTGCATGTGTACGTGCATGTGTACGTGCATGTGTATGTGTATTCACCTATAAGGGCCAATGGTATATTTTAATTAACTTTGTATAAACCATTTAGGGATGTGAGTGCATTACACTATTCATTGAACTCACTTTGAGGTATATATGGATCGAGGTACCTTTTACACATAAATGACCACCAGGACTTGTGGTTAGTACTTAGCCCATGATTTTAATTATTGTGGTTTGTTAAAATAGCAATTTTATTGAATTAAGCTAGAATGAAGAAGGTGATGAAAACTTAAGTTTTTTTTCATGCCGATAAGTGAGTGGAGGTGGGTTTGCAGATGAAAACTTTTATTTTTCATTCTTATTCATTTTTGAGTAAGTTAAATAAGTAGTCCTCGACTTTAGATTATCTTAGTGAATTACCTCTTTATCTCCTTTGTCATTGATTTTGATTCACGAGTTAGTTAAATTTCATAGGCGGAACTCGTCCATCTCTCCTTCATATATATCTGCTACTTCATAGACGGATCGGTTAGAGATAGTAATATAAAGTATTTCTTGTTTGGCTCTAATTTAGTTTCAGTTATATATTCAAACTTATATTTGTAAGTTCTTCCTCGTAATTCTTAACATCTAAAGTAATCATAACTTGGATTAATATGTGAAGTTTTTATTGTTACTGTCAAATATGTATACACCCTCTACTCTATACCTATTTTAATATTATTTAAACCCATATATCTCTCATATGTTTTCTGAAAAGACAACTTAAAAAGTATGTTCAAGAAAATTTGGGATCAATTAAAGAGATTATATATAATTAATTTCATGTTAAATAATCTCGGTTTTCCTAGCTTATATTCTTTCTTGATGTCACACCATTTTAATGGTCGTTCATATTGCATCTCCTTTGTACTATGGTGTTTGAATTTAGTTTATCTATCTTCATGACGTATTGGTTAAAATAAAAATATTAATAAAATGTACTAGTTAGCATTATATTAAGAACAATATTGCTTTTGATCAAGTATTAGCAAAATATTGGTCATGTCCCCTTAAATCTTACTAATCCTAATATAAGTACTAGTTAGCATTATATTAAGAAATAATATATATTTCATGGTTTAAGAAATATAACGTCCCCCTTATTTTGATGGTTTCATTTATAACATGATTTTCAAGCATCCCTCCCTATATATATAGGGAGGGATGCCTTGAAAATCATGTTATAAATGAAAACATGAAAATCAGAGGTTACATATATGTAAGTACGTATTACAAATTGTATAACTAAGAGTTACATATATGTAAGTGTTATTTATATGTAAGTACATGCTACCAAGTGTACAATTAAGAGTTACGTACATCTAACTCATACGAGTTACATATACGTAAGACATTTCGTCATCAATGTTCCTTAAGTTTAAATTAAAAAAAATAATGACCTAAAAAGGGTTGAAGTTTACTCAAATATATTTTAAACAATTAAAAAGTTAAATCAATTATAAATTATGTGATTGGATAGTGATGATTTTCACGGTTTTCAATTATAAATATGGTTTTTATTTGATCCTCCTCATATATATTATATATATATATTATATATATATATATGTGTGTGTGTGTGTATATATATATATGGTTCCTGAGAAAAACCAATACTTATGTGAAAACCAAAGAAAACCACGGAAACCAATAATATATTCATTAAGTTCGATTGATTAACCAATGTTATAACCAATTATTTGATAATTACAGTGATTTAAGTGAGGAATCGGTTTTAGGTTCGAATGAATTCAATTTCGGTTTCAAGTGAACAGGTAAACTCAACATTATGACCCGATTTGAAGGGGTTAGGTTCGAAACTAGTTTGCAAACGGTTCAGTGGTTTCAATTAAGGGGATTGGTGATGTTTTGGTGGTGGCCGGCGCTCGCCGGCAGCTTTGGCCGGCAAGGTTAGCCGGAAATGCGGGAGTAAGGGGGCGGGGGGGGTTGGGTTTAAGTTTTTTTTTACAATTTGGTCCCTGTGGTTTTGTTTTGTTTAATTGCAGCCTAAAATTTAGGTTTTAGTTTTAAAATAGGTTACACTTTGGTCCCTGAGATTTTCATTTTATTATTTTATGCCCAAAACTCATTATTTACAAGTTTTTATAATATAGAACTTATATTTCTTTTATTATTGATAATATTAACACTTATCAGAATTATATACTATTATAATTATTTTCATGTTCAATATTTATTGTCTTTATTATTATTATTTGTTGTGTTGTGTGTTGGTGGTGGTGGTGTTGGTGGTGGTTGTGGTGGTGGTGGTGTGGTGGTGTTGGTGGTGTTGGTGGTGGTGGTGTTGGTGGTGTTGGTGGTGGTGTGGTGCTGGTGCTGGTGCTGGTGCTGGTGGGGTGTGCTTGTGCTGGTGCTGGTGCTGTGCTGGTGCTGGTGCTGGTGCTGGTGCTGCTGCTGTGGTGTGTGCTGCTGCTGTTAATATTAATTATCCATATTTAATTACATCAAGCTTTTACAAACGATCCTTGTAATTGCATTATTGACGAAACAACCTTACAAGAGATAACGACATTTAACAAAAGTTTAATAAAAATTACGAGAGGTCACACACAACACACACTATATATATTATATATATTATATATATATATATATATATATATATATATATATATATATATATATATATATATAATATATATATATTTATATAATATATATATAATATATTATATATATATATATATATATTATATATATATAATGCAATATGTCAGTGGCTACAATGTCACGCACTTGCTGTTATGCCCAACGTCAACCTCTCCAATGCTTCAAACCATCTTTTTAGGGTTTTGCCTCCATAAAAACATGTCAAGGTATGTGATTTTAAAGAGGAAGATCCTGAAAGCAAATGATAATGTTTACCAAAGGGTTCGACACCATCCCCAACTTGGAATGTTTAAAATTTGGAATTAATTTTGGAAACAATGCCGATTACTACAGGATATTAAATAACTTGCCGTATGTTCAAAACCTAAAACATTTGAGATATCTACTGAAATATGATAGATGCATGTTTGACTTCTAGATTTTAAAAAAAATTATAAAGTTAATCCAAACTATTATTTACACTTTACACGTTTGGTCCTTAACATTAAATTCCTTTGTATTTTTTTATCAATTTCATAACAGTATTGGCAAACTTTTTAGATTTAACTTCAGGGATTTAAACGTGCAATTACCACACAAAAGTTTGAATTATAAGTAGAATTAACACTTATAATTTTTAAATCTCAAGGCCAAACGTGCAACATGCACATAAAGCCTTTGGGATGCCCGACGGCATGCATGTGGCGTGGTGCTGGTTTGTAGCCGGCGGGCTTTGTGTTGGCCTGTGCTTGCGATGTGTTCTAAGGGGTTTTTTTTGGGTGTGTTCTTTCTCCTCCTTGATTTATCGAAAGTGGATTGTTGGATTTTGGTGTTGCGATGCGTTTTGAGGTTTTTGTGATTGCTTTGTCTCTTCGTTAATATTTGAGCTAAAGAGATTCATGAGTGATTGACTGTTGGAAAGTCAAAATCAGATCTTTTGAGTAATTAATTTGTGATGTATTCTAAGGGGTTTTTGTGATAGTCGTGTCTCTTCTTCTTTTTGATTGTCGATTATGTGTTCGAAATAAATGAATTCATGGCTGATTGACTGGTACAAATGTCAAAATCAAATATTTTTTCAACTATTAATTTCATTGTACATTAACTGCACTATGTTTTATCTAATTCTTGACTATGTGATGTTGATCATATTTTATAGCCACTTATCGCAAATAGATCTTAGAAATTACAAATTTTGTTGTGTTTGTAACAATGTTATTGTCTTCATTGGTGATAGGTGATGATGAGTAAAGCGTACATGATGCGTGCATTGGTTTAAGCAAGGTAAACATTGTTTGCAGGTAGAGGTGTACAAATCGGTTTTTCCCCAAACCAGTCGGTTTAAACGGTTTTTCATCAAGAAACATCAAACGGTTGGACCGGTTTGAAAACCCGATTTTTTAAGAAAATCCGGTTAACTGGTTTTATTAAATTGAAACCGGTTTTTAGTGCCGGGTTACAAACCCGTATAGAAACCGCCGGTTTGGATCGGGTTAGTAGCCAAACCGGTTTTACACCCGGTTTGGTTTTTTTTCCAAAAGTTTTTTTGTACATCTCTATTTGTAGCCACGTTCAGTCGTGTCGTTTCTGAGTATTCAAAAATAAAGTTTTATCCTCTATGAAAATTCATGTCGATGATAATGAACAAGTGTTCGTTCGAGACATGTTGAGTCATTATATTATGCTGTTTTCAGCTTGCAAAGGAAATGAATAGTGCTTTTTGGGTTTCTTGCTCTATGTATAACATTATGGTTTTGTTGAATTCTACGTATAGTATAGTTAACACAGGGCCATGATGATATGGAAAAAGATATTTGTTTTTTACTTGGCATTGTTTCTACTTTGCAACCGTAATTAGGCACCTAATTTGAGCCATTGGTAGTTGTCGAACTAATTGTTTGTGCCGACTATTATTGTTACACGTTAAGTTAATACTCGCGCAACCCACGTGTTGGAATACACCTGGTTAAAGTTATAAACAAATACGAACTTAAATATTGAATTTTAATAAAAAGTAAATCATCAATACTTTAACAAATATTGGTAAAAAGGAAATATTTATAAATCCAGTAATAAAAATTAGAGTTAATTACACAAATACTCCTTGTGAATGGTGAAAATAACTTTAGGTACTAACTTTTCAGAGTAACAGTTAGGGGTTATGCTTTTAATTTTGTAACAAGTTTGATACTAAGACTAATGTCTGTTAAGCAAAGCATTCTGTTAAATTAGAGTAAAATGACCAAATTACCATATGACTTTATGAAAAGAACTATTTATGTAATATCTAATTATATAGAGATCATATTTGTAACTGGTCAAATTAATTTAAAAGACCACCGTCCTGCGCCACAAACCACCACCCCACGCGCCACCCTCGCCGCCACCTCATGCACCAATGCCTTTGTTTTTGGACAGCCTACTTCACTATACCTACAACATCGGCTACCATTTCGATCGTTCTCGATTTTGTGGCATCCCCACCAGCCACCATCATCGCTAGCTACAGATTTTTTTAACCCACCCACCCAACCACCACCATCAGCCTCCATCCAATTCGGTTCATTTTGATTCTAAGATTTTCAAATGCACAATTTCATATTAACCAAGGTTCACCGGGGACCCAACGAAACCCTTCACCATCTGTCTCCTACGCGGAAAAAGAAGATGGGTGGGCAGTGAGGGTGTGGAGAAGGCGGGAGCGGCGGGAGAGGATGGTGTGTGCATGTTAGGAGGTTGTGGAACAAGACGGTGACCGGGGGAAGTGTTGTTTTTTAGGTTTGTAGATCAAAGAGATTTTAATGGTTTTTATATTATATAATTATTAACAACATTGCAGGTTAAAGAATATTTATAAAACTAGATTATTTTATTAAATTACACAATACTCCCTCATCAAACCAATGTTACATTATTAGTTCTTCAAATATGAAATTACTAAATTGTCCTTGAGTTTAACTGAAAAGTTAATAAAAGTTAGTCTTAGACCTAAAATCATTACAAAATTGAAATCATAAACCCTAAACTTATTACGTAAAAAAATAATACCCAAACTTGCTATTTCAACAAATCAAAACGACTATTTGTGTAATAAACTAAAAAAAAATCATAAGTAAACTATTTATACTTTTTATAGTGATTTTTTTTGAAGGCCAACAAATAAATTTTAAGTCCGGTCATCCGGGAACCCATTGGCGAAATACCACTACGCCCGCGAACACAGACAACCCTGATGACCGGTTCGCCCACCGTTCTAGAAAAAACCCACCACCCAGAAACCCTATGATTAAAACACTAGTTCACTTGAAGTATATTGCACATAGTGAAACTTCAACTAATAACCTACCTTTATAAAATTATAAAATGACTATTCGTAAACCAGTTGATCATGTAATGATTAACAAAGGGATCTACAACTTACAAGTAATATTCTATAGTGTTGACTGTTGACTTTGACATACCATTGAAACAACGCAAATACTGCCACGTGTTCCTTCGTTATCTACTACAGATAACATCTCGTCATATCCTTCTTCACAGATTTTTTAATCGCATTCTCACCGTCGATCATTTTCACTTCAAATCTCAACCGTCCATTTTCATCAAAAACAAAATCATTTCAGTCCCTCCATATACACCTGAATCCCGCTCTCAAATATCATATCCTCTCACCGCCGGTAAAATGGCAGCAACCACCGCCCCCGCGCGCCCGCCGCCGTTCCGGCGAGCTCCGGCCACCTTCCACCGAACTCCGTCGTCATTTCGCGTAAATCTCTCGTTCTCGGCGGTTTTCGCCTCCCAAAGCTAACAATCAAACTCGCCGGATCATCACCGCCGCGGCGGAGCCACCGGCGCTAGGAGAGGCGGACTCCGCCGCCGGAAGCTACCGCGCGCATTGGCGGAGGTAGCGGTGGCAAACGGAACACTAGACGCCACCGTAAAAGACCTAGATTCGATCAACAACCTGTTCTCAGACGAAACGACCTTCAAATACTTCACGAGCCCTATCGTAAGCCTCGAGGAACAAACGATCGTTGATCGACGACATCACATCGTCAGGAAAACTCCAAACGCACGTCTGCAACTTCCTCAACATCTTAATCGAGAGCAAGAGGATAGATCTGATCAAGGAGATCGTCAACGAGTTCGAAATCGTGTACAACAAGTTAACGAACACCGAATTAGCGGTGTTTCGTCGGTGGTGAAGCTTGAGGAACAAAACATGGCGCAGATCGCGAAGCAAGTGCAGAAACTCACCGGAGCGAAGAACATTAGGTTGAAGACGGTGATTGATGAATCGTTAGTCGCTGGATTCACCATCAGGTATGGTAATTCTGGATCTAAACTGATTGATATGAGTGTGAAGAAGCAATTGGATGAAATTGCTCAACAACTTGAGATCGGTGACATCATTTGCAGTTTGATCGATCATGATTGAATTTGAAGTTCATCATCGATCATTGATTGAATTGATTTTCATGATCGGTGATCTTCTTGTAGATCATTCACATATGATCGATTAAAATTGAGTTTCATAATCGATTCTTCTTTGTATAATCTCATTTACATATGATTTGGGGAAAATTGTAAGTTATTTTTTCATGAGATGAGGATTCTAATATAACTTTCATCATGAAATTATTCTTTCACTTTATGTTCATGTTCATGTTCATGTTCATGTTCATATTCAAACGCGTGTTGGTGATTGTTATCGCAACATATGAACACGTTCAAACCAAAGTACCTAATTACATGTAGTTATTAAAACGTTACAAAACCCTAGAAACATATATGAAACGATTAGAAGCTCGCGACATTGTCCATGTCGTGGGCCTCGGGAATGATAGAGATATAAGCACGTCGTTTGAGTTACGCCTAGAGCAATTGCTACGAATCTCGCCTTGTGTGCCCGTCAACACTTGCATTTGGCCCATCTTCACCATAACATCGATAAACTTCTCGAAAAACAATGTTTGATTGATTGCAAAGCTTGTAACAATGCCTCTTGTCCCCGTTGTCGGTGTATAAATCTTGATCAGATGTCAGAAACTCTTGTTTGTTCATGAGATCGAGGAAGTACTTGTTATCAAACGTGTTTGGGGACCGAATGTCTAAGTTGTGGTGGCGTTAGTGGTGTTGGGTTGGGCATATGCGTTTGAGGGTGTTAGCAAAGGTTTTGTCTAGGGTTGTGTCTTGTGTGGGGTAAAGACGTTGTGTGAAGGATGGACAATGAGCGACACCGATGGTGTGGGCCCTGATAGGGCCACAGCATCGGTGGCATCAAAGTTTTGGTGGCGAGGGTGGTTAGTAGTGTGTCGGTTGGGGACAAATGGTGAGGGAAGATGGCTAGGGTTTCGTTTCTGTGGCAAATGTGACTCCATCCCGTCGTCCTAGAGGAACTTTATACTCTGGGCCACCGGTCTAACATACAACATAATAAACAAAAAAATGTCAGTTTATGTAACTCATTCGTTTAATTTATAAGATGTTCATGCCTTTGGTTCATGTGTATATGTTTATGCTTGTTGGTGTGTTCGTGTGTATGTGCTCATGTAAACACATGTTTCTTACGAATTTCCTATAATGTGTATGGTATGTGTTTTTTTTAAAAAAAAACATAATAATAATAATAATAAATTTTCAAAATAGTTCTCCAGAATATGTAGGGGTCGTGCGTTTTTTTTCAAAAGAAACACAATTTCAAATAGTTTTCCTAAAACGTGTAGGG